>WAAF01000719.1:0-29493 GCA_013400475.1 Tricholaema leucomelas | reverse complement strand
GTGGGGGAGTAGTAGAGCGTTGTAGGTTGGGTGAGTTTAGGTGTGGGGAGGGGGGGTGGGGGGTGGGGGGGGGGGGGAGAGGAGAGGAGAGGAGAGGAGAGGAGAGGAGAGGAGAGGAGAGACCTTTGAGCAGCCTGAAGGGGTTCCAGGAGCACTGTGCAGACCTGGCTCCAAGTGATGCCTCTCACCAAGAGACCTCCAAGCAGTGCTGCAAGCTACTGTCAGGGTCTCCATTTGCCAGGTGCAAGTGGAGCAGAAGAAAGGACAATGAGTAGCTGATGGTCACTTGGTAGGCTGGGTGGAGGAGGGTATCCCAACGCAGATCCCTCCACTGACCTCCTGCATTTATCGGTTCTAAGGAACAAATCAGTTCATTGTGTTTAGAAGTGTTCTTTGTTCCAGCTCTGTGTGCCAGCCAGAGTGCAAGCAAGGAGTGTCTGCTCTGTGAATGATGGAGCCTCAGCACTGCCAGCACCTCTGACAACTGGAAACTCTTCTGTTTGCTTTGCAGTGCCCTTTTATAGATGAATATATTCTGGGTCTTCATAACAGGATCAAGAACAAGCCTGTGGAGTTCCCAGAAGAGTAAGTAAACTTTGCTCAGCTACTGGAGAATAAGTTCAGCTGCCAGTGTTGTTCCTGGGTGCTGGCAGAGTCACCAGGGAGGCACAGGCAAGGGCAGTGAGGTGTTTTGGGGCTGCTGCCCACAAGATTTGCCCAGATCACAGAATGCCAGGTTGGAAGAGATCCCAAGGACCATCTGGTCCAACCTTTCTGGTCCCAGTGGAGTTGAGGTGAGTTGGTCCAGCACCCTGCTGAGCTCAGTCTTAAAGCTGTCCAATGCAGGGCAACAATTATGATGTCCAAGAGCTGACCTGATGGAGCAGGTCCAGAGTAGGGCCACAAAGGTGATCAGAGGGATGGAGCACCTTTGCCATAGGGGCCTGCTGGGAGAGCTGGGGCTGTTCAGCCGAGGGAAAAGAAAGCTCCAGGGACACCTTAGAGCAGCCTGGAGGGGACCCACAGGCAGGCTGGGCAGGGACTGTTCCCAGGGGCCTGCAGTGACAGGCTGAGGGCAGTGGTTTGGAACTGGAGCAGGGCAGAGTCAGGTTGGACACCAGGAGGAAGTTCTGCCCAGTAGGGTGGGGAGGGTGGGGAGACACTGGCACAGGCTGCCCACAGAGGCAGTTGAGGCCTCATCCCTGCAGACATTCAGGATGTGGCCCTGGGCAGCCTGATCCAGTTGGAGGTGTCCCTGCTGCCTGCATGGGGTTGCACAAGGTGACCTCAGAGGGTCCTTTCCAGCCCAGTGCAGTCTGTGAGGCTGTGACTTTGACTAACTTTAGAAAGGAGACAAAAACCAAAGAGAGACTTTGCAGCTCTGCTTGAAGGGCTGCCAAGATGTTAGCTGGGGTTGGGCACTGATCCTGGGGCTAATCAGGAGCTCCTCAGAGACCTGGAATCAAAGGAACTTTCCTCCTGAGCAGCTGAGAAAACCTCTGGCTCCAGGCAGGAACCAGCCACAGCACTGGGGTCAGCTTGGTGAGCTGGTGGCATGGGATGGGAAGCACTTCAAAGGAAGGAGAAGTAACCAGGAAAGAGGTAGAGGCCATGGCCTGGAATTGTGCTGGGAAGCTTAGATGGGAGATGAGGAAGAATTTCTTTGCTGTCACTGAGGTGTCAGACAGGCAGAGCAGAGCTCTGAGCCTCCTCACTGGCAGTCCCAGGCTCCCTCCTGAGTCTGCAGGCAGCCAGGGGTGCTGCAGCTGTGCTGCTGGAGCCTTCTGCTGCAGCTGGGCTGACTGCTGGCCCAGCAGCCAGGGCTGCAGGAATTCCCTCTCCACTGACTGGAAGGCAGAGATAGCTCAGGTGGAGCCACTTCAGCTCAAACTGGTGGAGCCCGCCCAAGGACTGCATGGAGCCTCCCCCGTGGACCTGTCACCACGGGGTCAGGCCATTGTTAGGTGGCAAACACAGGCCCACTCATGGCTATGGAGAAGTTCTGGCAAGCCAGCCCTGTGCCACTGCTGAGCTGGTGCTGCTGAGCTGGTACACCTGAACAGGCTTCACAGCACCCAGCAGGGTCAAGTTGGAAGGCTCCTCTGGAGATCACCCAGTGCCTGGGTGCTCAAGCAGGGCACCCACAGCAGCTTGCCCAGCAGCACCATGCCCAGGGGGGTTTGGAAGCTCTCCACACAAGGACACTCCACAGCCTCTCTGGGCAGCCTGCTCCAGGCCTCCAGCACCCTCACAACAAACAACTTTCTCCTCCTCTGCACATCCAACCTCCTGCCTGCCACTTTGTGCCCCTTGCTGCCCCCTGGCCTGTCCCTGGGCACCACTGACAAGAGTCTGGCCCCAGCCTCTTGTCCCCCACAGCTCCTTTAGCTCTTGCTGAGCATTGCTCAGATGCCCTCTGGGGCTGCTCTTCTGTAGGCTCTCAGCCCCAGGGCTCTCAGCCTTTGTTCCTCGCAGAGCTGCTCCAGGCCCCTCAGCAGCTCTGCAGCCTCCTCTGGCCTCTCTCCAGCAGTTCCCTGGCTCTCTGCAACTGGGAGCCCAGAAATGGAGCCAGCAGAAGAGACTTGACTAGGGCAGAGTAGAAGAGGAAGAGAATCTCTGTTGCCCTGCTGGAGGAGTGTGCTCTTCCTCATTATCCCCAGGACACCATTTGCCTCCCTGCCCCCCAGGGCACATTGCTGCCCCATGGGAACTTGCTGTCCCCCAGCACTCTCAACTCCTTCTCCTTGGAGCTGCTTCCCAGCAGGTCTCCCCTCAGCTGTCCTGCTGCAGGAGTTTGTTCCTCCCCAGGGCCAGGACCCTGCTCTTGCCCTTGGTGACCTTTATGAAGTTCCCTTCAGGCATTCAGAGCACAAAGCTGCCCATGCCACGTTGCTGTGTTCCAGCAGCTGCTCTGTAGTCAGGGCAGGACTTTGTCTTTCAACACTGCAGCCAAACCTCCTTGTTTGTGTTTCCCTGGCAGCCTTTTTGCTGCTTGCTCTGGCCCTGGCACGATGCCCACACTCCCTCAGCCATCATCTCTTTGGGTCAGTAGGCAGCCACCAGTGACTGCTCCCAGCTGGGGCTGCAGTCAGTTGCTAACATTTCATGGGCTGAGAACCTTCTCCTCGATCAGACATTGCCTCCTGTGGCAGTTCTGTTGTCTGATCCGTTTGGCTTTCCCACTGACCTGCTCTCCCAGCTTAAAAGAAGTTAGAATCAGAGAATTGTTTGAGTTGGAAAAGGCCTCTGAGCTCAGCCAGTCCAACATCAACCCAGCACCACCATGGCCACCAAACCATGCCCCCAGGTGCCGTGGGCACACAGTTCTGGAACACCTCCAGGGATGGGGACTCCACCACCTCCCTGGGCAGCCTGTACCAATCCCTGACCACTCTTGCAGCAAGGAGTGCTCCAACCTAACCCTCCCCTGGCACAATTTCTGGCCATTGCCTTTCCTTCTATCACCTGAGACTAGGGAGAAAGGATTAATCCCCCGCCTGGCTTCAGCCTCCTCCCAGGGAGCTGCAGAGAGCAATGAGGTCTCCCTCAGCCTCCTCTTCTCCAGGCTGCACACCCCCAGCTCCACGTTCCTGTTTGCAGCCAGCCCATGGAAACTCCCTGCCTGTTTCCTGACAACCTGTAGGACAGAGATTGATCTGCCTCCACTGCTGTCCTTATCCTTTCCCTTCCCTTGGAGACACTGGGATAAATATTTATCCCTCTGGGGTTCTCATTCATGTCAGTGAGTCCTTGGCATGGCAGAAGATAAATGGGCTTGGCTCACACCCTGGCTGTCCTGGCACCACTCAAAAGCAAGCTGGAGAGTGACTGTCCAGACTTTTATGAACAGAGCCAGGAGCTCTGCCCAGGCCTTTCTGGTGAGGAGCTGGAGGCCAGGACAATGTTCTGTGACCTGCAGGCTCCCTGTAAGATGATCTTTGGTGCTGGCAGCCCTCCAGGTGGGTGCTGAGCTTTGTGGTGCTGGTGCTGCCCTGAGAGCCGCTGCAGGACTGTGACTGTGAGCAAGTCCAGATAGGCTTTTTGGATGGCACCTGGGGACGTGGTTTGGTGGCCATGATGGTGCTGGGTTGGTGTTGGCCTGGATGAGCTTAGAGGCCTTTTCCAACCCAAACAGTGCTGTGATTCTCTACCTGGTAAACACACTGCAGCTCTTCCATATCCCTCCTTAACTCTGGCATTCTCTTTCCTCAGAGCACAGCTCAGTGAGGAGCTCAAGGACCTGCTGCTGCGCATGCTCGATAAGAACCCAGGCTCCAGGATCACAGTCCCTGAAATCAAGGTGAGTTGGTGCCTCCTGTGAGGCAAAGATGTTCCCAGGAAGTGTTCTGGGAACTTTCTCTGGCACTGCCCAGAGTCTGGAGCAGTGCTGAGTGCAGCAGCTCTGACTGCTACTTGCTTGGGGAATCACAGGGCCCTCTGGAGATCATCCAGTCCAGCCCCCTGCCAGAGCAGGGTCACCCAGGGCAGCTTACACAGGAACACAGCCAGATAGGTCTTGAAGGACTCCAGAGGAGGAGACTCCACAACCTCTCTGGGCAGCCTGCTCCAGGCCTCCAGCACCCTCACACCAAACAAACTTTCTCCTCATGTTGAGATAGAACCTTCTGGGTTCCTGTTTGTGTCCATTGCTCCTTGTCCTGTCTCTGGGTACCACTGAGCAGAGCCTGGCCCCTTCTTGACCCCCACCCTCCAGTGTGCATAAACATTGATCAGATCCAGTCTCA
Organism: Tricholaema leucomelas; assembly: GCA_013400475.1. Taxonomy (NCBI): domain Eukaryota; kingdom Metazoa; phylum Chordata; class Aves; order Piciformes; family Lybiidae; genus Tricholaema lacrymosa; species Tricholaema leucomelas. The sequence continues at coordinate 24,748 of WAAF01000719.1, read as the reverse complement.
GGCTGCTCTTCTACAGCCCAGACAGCCCCAGGGCTCTCAGCCTTGCCTTATAAGGCACATCATAGAATCATAAAACCACAGAACTGTTGAGGTTGAAAGACACCTTTGAGATCTTCAGGCTGACCCTTGCCTAGGGCTCACAATGCCAGCACTGCTGCTAAGCCACTGCCACCAAAATACCTCCCTCAGCACCACATCCATGCAGCTTGCTGAGCAGCTCCCCAGGAGCCAGCAGTGTCCTCCTGCAACCCAGCAGGCAGCTGTGTGCTGGGCTGCAGTGTGGGCAGCAGGGCAAGAGAGGGGATTCTGCCCCTTGGCTCTGCTCTGCTGAGACCTCACCTCCAACCCTGCCTCCAGTTCGGCTGTCCCCAGCAGAAGGACTCAGAGCTGCTGGAGTGAGGCCAAAGGAGTCCACAAAGAGGATCCAGGGACTGGAGCAGCTCTGCTGTGAGCACAGGCTGAGGGAGCTGGGGGTTGCAGCTGGAGAGGAGAAGACTCCAAGGGGACCTTAAAGCTGCTGCCAGTGTCTGAAGGGATCCTGCAGGAAGGCTGCAGAGAGACTTCTCATGAGAGTGTCCAGAGACAGGCCAAGGGGGAACGGTTTGGAGCTGAGGCAGAGCAGGGTTAGAGTGGAGCTGAGGAAGAAGTTGTTCAGTGTGAGGGTGGTGAGAGCCTGGCACAGGGTGCCCAGGGAGGCTGTGGCTGCCTCCTGCTTGGGCAGCCCAGTTGTTTCTGTTTAAGAGCACAACAGACCAAGAGTATTCTACTTTACTCTTTTTAAGGAAGAAAAGGGCAGTAAAACAACAACTCTCTTGCTGAATTGGAGAGGAACACAGAAAAGTTGTATTTAAAGCTGTGCAGGAACAGGTAGGGCATACAGTAATCCTTAGCCCCTAATACAAGTACAGGATACAGGACCCCCAGAACCTTCCCCCCACCCCAGCCAAACCCACCAAAGCCCCAGTGCATTGTCTCTGCCCCCACTGTCGCCCTGTTAGGCCCCCAACAGGCCAAATTCCTCTGCAGCTGTGGCCCTGAAGGCTTTGAAGGCCGCAGGGTACTGCTCCATAGCTACATCCCATCCCTGCACCATCCTGTTCTCGGGTAAGGATCCCTCCAGAGGGAGAAAAGGGAGCAAATTGACTTTGCTGCCCGCTTGTAAAGTGCTGCAGGGTGCTGGGATTGGATCACACAGCTGCCGTAGCTGGGGGCCTCCAGTGCCTCCCCTGGCACCGACCTTGGGCTCTAGTTTTTTTAGGCAATCTGAGCCCCCCAGACCACCACACAAGTCTAGTTGAGAGGTGTCCCTGCCCATGGTGGGGAGGTTGGAGAAGATGACCTCTGAGGCCCCTTCCAAGCTGAGCCATTCTAGGAGTCTATGATCTTCTAAACCCCTCCAGGGACAGGGACTCCAGCTGGGCAGCCTGTGCCAGTGCCTGGGAACTCTTGCTGGGAAAGAATTTCTTCTGTCAGCCTCCTGTCCCAGTCACTCAGTCACCCTCGCAGCCTCCACTAGGCACTCTCTGGCATTCCCCTGTGCCTTGACAGAAGCTTTCTTGTTTACTGATTTAAATGAAAAGCTCCCAAAGGCTGGCTGGTGCTCAGTGAAACCCCAGGGGAACCCTCATGGGGACTGCTCTCTGCAGAGGCTCTGCTGCCACCCTTGCACTTGTGGCACAGGGGCTGGAGCTGTCTTGTGCCCTGCTGCTTGTGTGGTCAACAGCCTGAAGGCAGCAAGTTGGTCTCTATCAGCTTGGGAGGTGCTTATTAAGAGAGAGCACAGCTAGAACTGGTGGAGCACAATGCTAGGCAGGGCTTGGTGTCATTCTGCTCTGCTTGGCTTTCTGTCCTCCTCACTGAGGCCCTGGACCTGCTGGGCACCCTCAAGGTGTCCAGAGAGCTCCACTGGCTCTGGAGGGCACACAACTCTTCTTCATTTTGTCTCTGGCCAGCACCAGCACATTCATCACCCAAACTGACAGCAGGGAGGTTGTACCTCACAAAAACCCCATCATGTCCCTTCCCACCATGCCCAGGAGGCCACAAGTAGCCAGAGTGGGAAGTATTTTGGAGATGTATTTCAGGGATGTCACTTAGCAGCAGGCCCTTCACATCAACACTTGCACCTTTGAGAGCCCTTGGGGAGAATAGCAGAGCTGGGTGCTGGATCTTCTCCCTGGCTGTGCACTGAAGGTGCTCAGTGTGCCCGAGGAGCTGTGCTCTGTGCTGAAAGGGCTCCTGTCTGTAGCTGCTGGATGGCTTCCAGGTCCTGAGCACAGCCTTCCTCATCTTCACAGCCAAGGACACCTGAGCAGCCTGGGCTAGGGGGAAGTGTCTCTGCCTATGGCAGGGGAGCTGGACCTGGGTGACCTTTAAGGTCCTTTCCAACTCAGACCATTCTGTGAAGCCATCCCATGAGAGGCACACTCAGATGTTTCTAAGTGTCTGCTCCAAGCCACCTCCTCCTCCTTCTCCCAGGGCCCCTTACCTTTTGGTTTTCCCCTGCTGTCACACCCCCTCCTCTTTCTCCTCCATGTACCTCACTTGTAAGGCAAAATGATGCTGCTCTTCTGCTGGGCAGCCTTAGCTCCATGCTGCTCCTCATGGGCGATCACCTCTAGGTGATAGATCTCTGGTGTCTGCATTGAGATAAACATGTCGAGAGCTGGGAGGCTCTGAGGTTATGTAAGGGGGTTAGGCTGGAGAAATATCCTCACTGCTCTGCCCAGTTTGGTCTGTAATTGCTGTGCTTCATCCACGAGTCAAGCATTCATCTTGTGTGAGAGCATGGAGCAGTCCTCAGGAGGTGCCCTCCCCACTGCTGTGTGCTGAGCCCCAGGGCCAAAGGGCTCAGCGCGGCACTTGGAGCCAAGGTGCCCATGGTGCTGTGCCTGGCAGCACAGCTCCTGCCCTCTGCAGAGCAGCTGGACCAACACCCAGCTCCTCCACAGCACTGCACACCTGAACACACCTCCCTGCATGGCAGTGGGCAGGGACCCCTCACCCTGACAGTGCTCAGTGCCAGCTCCTGTCCAGCTTTGCACCCCCCAGAACTCCCAAGTCCCTCAGGGCTGCTCTCCAGCCCTTTGCCCCCTGACTGGATGGGTACTGGGAGCTGCCCTGAACCATGTTTAGGACCTGGCACTTGGCCTGGTTCAACCTGAAGGGCTGAGGCACCTAACCCTGTGCTGCACAGCCATGGATGCTGTCACTGTCCCAGGGGCTGAGCACACCTAACCCCAGATGAAGTGTTGCATGGGAGAGAGAAGGCTGAAAACAGTCTGAGGCCCTCAGGTTTTCAAAGCTCTTCACCTGGGGCTCCGGGGGGGGTTGTGGCAGCTCTGCCTGTTAGGAGGTGCCATCTGCACAGCCTCCGGGCTGCAGCCGTTCCCAAAGGTGCTGCCTAAAGTGTGTGACTGGAAGTGGAAGATAGAGCAGCACTGGCAGGTCACCCCCCTCAGCCCTCTGCCCCATTTCTCTCTCATCCCAGCACCATGGTGCTCTGCTGGGGTCTCCAGCTGGCTCTTGTTCCCACACAGGTGCACCCTTGGCTGACCAAGAGTGGCCTGGAGCCGCTGCCGCTGGAGGAGGAGCACTGCAGTGTGGTGGAGGTGACAGAGGAGGAGGTGAAGAACTCGGTGAAGACCATTCCCAGTCTGCCAGCAGTGGTAGGTATAAACCACAGCCATGGCCCCTGTGTGGCTCAAGAGCTTGGGACTCTTCTGAAGCTGCTGGTGCAGGAGATCTCAAGAAGGCACAGAGTGCTCCTTCCAGCTTAAGGTCAGCTCCTTGTGCCTCAGGGCACTGCTGCAGCTTGACCCTGCAGCACCTGAGCCATGCAAGAAGTCCCCTGGGTGCTCTTACAAAGGCTACAGGGTCAGATCATCAGGGCCTGCCACCATATATGCCAGAGCACCAGAAGCATCCCAAGGGTATATTGTTTCATTAACTGGAGAGTGCAGGACTCCTCACCTGGATCCTGGAAATGGGGATTCCAGAGCTGGCTGCAGAAGCAGGGAGAGGACATCTGCCAGAGCGTGTAGCTGGCACTTGCATGCCAGCCTTGGAGGATCACAAGTGGGTGTTGAGGGCTCTCCTGGCAGTTTCTGTGTAGCCAGCTGCTTCCTTCAGTGAGCTGCTGCTGGTGAGAGGTGCTGGGCACAAGGACCTGTATCCACAGCTCCTGGAGTGCAAACTAAATTCCCCCAGCACCTGCTAGAGGCTGGTGGGGTGAAACCCATCTTCTGCCTTTGGCAGCCCTACCTGTGCCTTTGAACCTGCTGCAGCTGACAGCACTGCCTGCCTGGGAGGGCGGCCCAGGAGAGCTCTGGTGCTTCCTTATGAGCTTGGACAACCATGAGTGGCAAACAGCAGCATTGGCCTCATCTCTGCCCAGCAGTGCTCTGCATGCAGGGCTGGCTCACTGCCCCAGGGTGACAGAGCTGCTCTGTGGCTCTCCCCAGCTCATGCTGCAGCTGCGGTGCTGTTGAGTGTCTGCAGTGCCAGCCCTGCTGCCCTCTCCACTCTGCTCTCTCTCAGATCCTGGTGAAGGCCATGCTCCGCAAGCGCTCCTTCAGCAACCCCTTCGAGGCGCAGGCCAGGCGGGAGGAGAGGTCCATGTCTGCCCCTGGCAACCTGCTGATGTACGTATGGCAGGGCAGGGGCTGGGCGGCTGTGAGCAGCCCTTGGCTGTAGCACTTAAGGACAGAAATCCCATCTGAACCAAACCATGGAATTGTTTGGGTTGGAAAGGGCCTCTGAGATCCTCCAGGCCAACACCTACCCGGCACCACCGTGGTCACCAAACCCTGTCCTTGGCCACCAGCTCACCAAGCTGACCCCAGTGCTGTGGCTGGTTCCTGCCTGGAGCCAGAGGTTTTCTCAGCTGCTCAGGAGGAAAGTTCCTTTGATTCCAGGTCTCTGAGGAGCTCCTGATTAGCCCCAGGATCAGTGCCCAACCCCAGCTAACATCTTGGCAGCCCTTCAAGCAGAGCTGCAAAGTCTCCCTTTGGCTTTTGTCTCCTTTCTAAAGTTAGTCAAAGTCACAGCCTCACAGACTGCACTGGGCTGGAAAGGACCCTCTGAGGTCACCTTGTGCAACCCCATGCAGGCAGCAGGGACACCTCCAACTGGATCAGGCTGCCCAGGGCCACATCCTGAATGTCTGCAGGGATGAGGCCTCAACTGCCTCTGTGGGCAGCCTGTGCCAGTGTCTCCCCACCCTCCCCACCCTACTGGGCAGAACTTCCTCCTGGTGTCCAACTTGACTCTGCCCTGCTCCAGTTCCAAACCACTGCCCTCAGCCTGTCACTGCAGGCCCCTGGGAACAGTCCCTGCCCAGCCTGCCTGTGGGTCCCCTCCAGACATTGAAATGCAGCTCTAAGGTGTCCCTGGAGCCTTCTTTTCTCTCAGCTGAACAGCCCCAGCTCTCTCAGCTCCCACTCATTTCAGACACCAAGTTTGGATTAGGTCTCCTTGTCCGGCACTCTGCCAGTGCCCTTGGTGTACAAGAACACATCAGCTCAGGGACAGAGATGTGGCAGTGCCAGGCTGGCCTCTGCCCAGCAATCCAGAGCTTGGAGATGTCCAAAACAAATGTGAGTGGTCTCTGAACGTGCCAGTTTTCCTCTGCACTAATCTCTGCTCTTGCTGGCTTAGCCTCATGCCATCAGTGCCACTTCTTGGCACTAACAACTGAACTCATCCTCAGTTAGTCCATGCACAGCTCAAGTTTTGGGAAAGAAAACCTTTCTGGTGAAGAGAAAAACCTTGGATCATCTTCTCCAACAAAGAGGATCCTGTCCCAGCCACTGCAGCAGGGCTGCTTTTACTCTGAAGGGTTGTGGCTCATTACTTCAGGCTTTGAATGGTGCTAGACTGATGTAACCTAGTGGAGTTCACTTCCAGTGCAATGGATCTGTTGGCTCTGATGATGTGGATGTTAGGTGACCTCAGTCTCAGTGGCAATGCTGCTCCTTCAGCCAGCTCTCTCTTGACTGCAATGTTAGTTCCCCAGGGCAAGCAGAGCCAGACATGAGGCCCATCCAGGTGTGAATTCTCAGTAGCCTGTTCTCTGGTGAAACCCCTGAGCAGCATAGAAAGAAACAGCAGCAGTGCTGTGGGGGCTGCTGGGGCAGGGGAAGTGAGCCTGGAGTGAGTCTGGGGGGCTGTGAATTGAGAGCACCCAGCAGGACCGGGCAGTACTGCTGAGCTCTGCAGAGCTGTGTGTCAGGCACTGCGCTCACACCCAGGGGCTCGGCAGGGGCCTCCCAAAGCAAGACCTGCCAGAAGCCACTCTCTGGACACTGCTCTATGGTTACCACAGGGAGCTGAGGCCACAAGTTGCCAGTTCTGCACCACTAAAGCTTCTCCTCCTCAGTGCCACTGTCTTTAGGAGGTGCACACAGAGCCCAGCACGGTGAGGTTAGGAGCTGGAGAGGACTGGAGATCATCCAGTCCAAGCAGAGCACCCACTGCAGCTTGCCCAGCAGCACAATGCCCAGAGGAGGTTGGAAGCTCTCCACACAAGGACACTCCACATCTCTCTGGGCAGCCTGCTCCAGGCCTCCAGCACCCTCACAACAACTTTCTCCTCATGGGTTCCAGTCTGTGCCCATTGCCCCTTGTCCTGTCCCTGGGCACCACTGACAAGAGTCTGGCCCCAGCCTCTTGCCCCCCACAGCTCCTTTAGCTCTTGCTGAGCATTGCTCAGCTGCCCTCTGGGGCTGCTCTTCTGCAGCCTCTCAGCCCCAGGGCTCTCAGCCTTTGCTCCTTACAGAGCTGCTCCAGGCCCCTCAGCAGCTCTGCAGCCTCCCCTGGGCTCTCTGCAACTGGGGAGCCAGAAATGCTGAGTCAACTTTATACTTTTGCATCTCTTGCAATCCCAGGCAGCAGTCCCTGGTGCTGTGTTTATTTAAGCACAGCAATTAGCACACTCTAGTTTCACTGACTTAATTGGGCTGCCTGTGGAGTTGCCAGAGCCTCACTTGCTGCTGCTTCCAGTGTCACCCATCTGTGCCCAGGCTGGGCAGACACTGGCAGAAAATCCTCTGGCAGCTTTCTGCTGTTGGATGCCTAATGGAAGGTGCTTAAAGCAGAGCTGTCCTCTTAGGCTCACAGTTTGGTTTGTGGGGAGGAGGAAACTGAACTGTCTGGTTGGATCTGCCTTGGGTTTCTCCCTCTGTCACCTCCACAGAAGCTGCCTTTGCAGTAGCCCTTCAGATCAGTCTTCTGTGGGCCTTTGAAGGACACCACTCGGGCAGCAGCACTCTGCAGCAGTTCTGTGCCAGTGCTGGGTGCACAGCAGGTTTTTAGCCCTCCTTGCTCCTGGAAGCAGCAAATCCTCTCCTGGCTCTTTTTCAGTGCTTTGCGTAACAGCAGTGAGCTGAAGCAGCTGCCAGAGGCACATTCAGAAGGGAGCTAGGATGAAGATGCCTCCACTCAGCACTCAGCAGTCTTTGTTTTGGAGCACTGCCTCTGCCCAGGGAGCTATGTCTGAGTGCTGCTAGCTGTCACCTTACCCTGTGAGCTCTGCAGTAGCAGGGACCAAGTGGCACCAGATTCTGCCTTAGAATCATGGACTCATTGAATTGTTTTGGTTGGGAGAGACCTCTAAGGTTGAGTCCAACACCAACCCAGCACCACCATGGCCACCAAACCCTGTCCCCAGATGCCATGGCCACATGGTTATGAAACACTGCCAGGCATAAGGACTCCACCACTTCCCTGGGCAGCCTGTGCCAATCCCTCACCACTCCTGCAGCAAAGAATTTTTTCCTGCTCTCCAACCTAGCACAATTTTCAGGTCATTATCTCTCCTTTTATCAGCTGAGACTAAGGAGCAGAGCCTAACCCCCACCTGGCTCCAGCCTCCTCTCAGGGAGCTGCAGACAGCAATGAGCTCTGCCCTCAGCTTCCTCTTCTCCAGGGTGAACACCCCCAGATCCCTCAGCTGCTCCTCCTCAGCCCTGTTCTCCAGACCCTTCCCCAGCTTTGCTGCCCTTCTCTGGGCCTGCTCCAGCCCCTCAGTGTCCTTCTGGGAATGAGGACCCTGAACTGAAGCCAGGATTTGAGATGCAGCCTCAGCAGTCCCAGCCCAGGGGGACAATCCCTTCCTTCCACACAGGATCTCCTAGAAGATGCCAGGGGTCACCCAGCCTTGTCAGGCACAGCATCAGCCACAGAATGCCAGGGGCTGAAGGGACCTCTAAAGCTCATCCAGTCCAACCCTCCTGCCAGATCAGGGTCACCTGGAGCACGTCGCACAGGAGCACATCCAGGCAGGTCTTGAACACCTACAGAGAGGGAGACTCTGAGGTCCTGCAGGCTGTGGGCAGGTTCAAGGCTGCTTCTCATTTCTGCAGTTGCAGATCATTTTCAAACCCAGCTCTTCAGTCTGCACAGCTCCGCTCTGGCTCTCTGTTCACAGTGCCTGCCCCTGATGAAGCCAGCTCTGGCTCTCCTTTGTGGCCACTGCTCCCTGTCAGATTCATTTCTGTGTTTTGACAGACTCAGTTTCCTTCCCCATTATGGCTGCTGTTGCTGTGGATGAAATGTGGTTGGCAGCTCCTGCCTGGGGCCTCACGCTGCAGCTGTAAACCTGCCCTGCTCCCAGCCTTCTCAGAGAGGGCTGAAGAGCCATTGCTGCCAGCAGGGACACACATGGAGGCTAGGCACAAGGAAGCCAGGGAGGTCAGGAAGTGGCTGACCCAGATCCTCGGGCACAAACAGCTTCTTCAGTGCAGCCCAGAGGTGCCCACCTCATGGGGACTTTCTGCTGAGGAAGTCCTAGGGCTTGGTGCCCTCGGGTTGGGCAGAAACAGGCTGCAGAGACCCCCCCGAGGGCAGCCAGGTTTGTGGCAGCATCTGCAGCTGGGGTTCCGTTGGCCAGATGTTGGCACTGCTGCTTGCTCGCTGCTGGTGCCCAGTGTCTGTGCCTCCAGTGCCTGGCGATTTTGGACAAGTGCCACCTGGATGCTGTCAGAACAGAGTCAAACCCAACCAAAAGCCACAGCAGATTTCACTGCAGAGACACCTGCAGCTTCTCCCCTTGCCATGTCAGAGCCATGCCCAAGGTGCGGATAGTTATCTGGCAGCCTGCGCAGGGAGCGAGGCAGCAGCTGTGACAGGAATGCTCTCTAGTGCAGACCAGCACCAACAGCCCCCGCAGTGAGGGGCCCATGCTCCTGTGGCCCTGCCCAGCCACTGCACACCCCACTGCAGGTGCACACAACCCCTACCCAGAGATGCTAAACTGCATAGCCCAGGAAGACACATCTGGACAGCAGCAGGCTGCTGGAAGCCTTCTGGAGCTTGGGGGGTTGTACCAGTGCCACCTGTCCCCAGCCGGCTTTTGGGCTGCTGGTGCAGGTGACTCCATGCTCCATGCCACTGGATCTCTGGGGCAACAGTAGAAACTCCTTTGCTGCTGCCATCACCTCATGATCCCTTTCTTCCTTTGTCTCAATGTTTTGCTCTCAGGGACAGGTTCCTCTTAACCACCTCTGTACATTTGCATCCATCCTTAAGGTAATTCAGTGTCTGTGTGTCCCCTGCTGTGCCACCTGTGTGCTAGAGACAGCAGCACCTCCAGCCCTCTTCTGTAGCAGCAGCTGCAGTGCACTGCTCCCTGTGCGTCACACTCCTGTAGCAGCAGCTGCAGTGCACTGCTCCCTGCGCGTCACACTCCTGTAGCAGCAGCTGCAGTGCACTGCTCCCTGCGTGTCACACTCCTGTAGCAGCAGCTGCAGTGCACTGCTCCCTGCGCATCACACTCCTGTCCCAGCAGCTGCAGTGCACTTCTCCCTGTGTGTCACACTCCTGTACCAGCAGCTGCAGTGCACTGCTCCCTGCGTGTCACACTCCTGTAGCAGCAGCTGCAGTGCACTGCTCCCTGTGTGTCACACTCCTGTACCAGCAGCTGCAGTGCACTTCTCCCTGTGTGTCACACTCCTGTAGCAGCAGCTGCAGTGCACTGCTCCCTGCGTGTCACACTCCTGTCCCAGCAGCTGCAGTGCCGTGCACTGCTCCCTGCGCATCACACTCCTGTACCAGCAGCTGCAGTGCCGTGCAGTGCTCCCTGCGTGTCACACTCCTGTACCAGTAGATGCAGTGTCGTGCAGTGCTCCCTGCGTGTCCCACTGCTGTCCCTCTGTGCCGTGGTTCCTGTGGGAGGGCTGTGGAAAGCTGCTTGGGTGCAGCCTGAATCTCAGCATGCTTTGGTTGGACGAGCCCTTCAGGCTGCTGCAGTGCTCCTTTAGGTCTGAACCACACCTTGGCCCTCAGCATCTCGTCTCTACACCTGTGAAGCCCCTGCACAGGGATGGGGACTCCACCACTGCCCAGGGCAGCCTGGGCCAGGCCTTGTCAGCCTTTTTGGGGAAGAAATTTTTCCTCACGTCCAAGCTGAACCTGCCCTGGGGCACCTTGAGGCCATTTCCTCTCATTCTGTCACTTGCTACAAGGGAGCAGAGCCCAACCCCCACCAGGCTGCAGCCTCCTCTCAGGGAGCTGCAGACAGCAATGAGCTCTGCCCTCAGCCTGCTCTTCTCCACAGTGCACACCCCCAGCTCCCTCAGCTGCTCCTCCCCAGCCCTGCTCTCCAGTCCCTTCACTATCTTTATTGCCCTCCTCTGGACCTGCTCCAGCTCCTCAGTGTCCTTCTGGGAGTGAGTGGCACAAAACTGATCCCAGCACTCAAGCTGTGGCCTCATCAGTGCTGAGCACAGGGGCACAATCCCTATCCTGCTGGCTGCACCACTGCTGGTTCCAGGCCAGGATGCTGGTGTCCTTCTTGGCCGCTTCGGCACACCCTGGCTCATCTTCAGCCAGCTGCCAACCAGCACCCCCGAGTCCTTTACTGGCAGGCAGTTTCCAGCCCCAAGTAGGAGCTGCTGCTCACCCCACACGTGCAGAGGGAGCAGCTGCAGGACGTGGGAAAGGCTCAGCTTGGTCCTTTGGCCTCATGCTTGGTGGTTATGAAAGACATTGATCTGGAGCCATCTCTGCTCTAGCTGCTCCACCACTCCCCCATGCTTCTGCTTCTTCACACGGCTCTCTGTGACCACTCACCTCAGCCAGACATTCACTGGGACACAGCTGCTTGGTGGAACAGGAAGCAATCAGAGCAGCTCATTCTGTTAACCACAAAGCAGATGAGTGGCAAGGCCTGATCAGATCTAGAGCCTAGGCAGGACACAGCCTCTAGGCAGGCCTCGGGAGATCTGCAGCGAGGGACAGGGAGCCACTCCCACACCTCTGCTGTGGGAGCAGCCCCAGCACTCTGGGCACTGCCTGGCCCGGGTTGTTGCTCTGGGGTGAACCAGGTGAGCTTGAGCTAGGACATGCTACCTGCTCTGGGCTTGCTGCTGGGCCACAGACTGTGTTGGGTTGGAAGGGACCTCAAAGCTCATCCAGCTCCAACCTCCTGCCATAGGCAGGGACACCTCCCACTAGCACAGGTTGCTCAAGGCCTCATCCAGCCTGGCCTTGAACACCTCCAGGGAGGGGGCAGCCACAGCCTCCCTGGGCAACCTGTGCCAGAGTCTGCCCACCTTCACTGTGAAGATTTTCTGCCTTCACAGTGATGTGCTGCTGGGTTGCTGGTAGAAGCCCTCAGCCTCCTCTTTCTTCCTTGCCTTGCTGGGTGCTCTCTAACCTCTTTGTTTCCTTGCTGTTCATGTAGAAAAGAGGAGAGCAGAGAAGGAGGCTGCGAGCTGGAGCTGCCGGATGTCAGTGAGGACGAAGCCACATCCTGAGGCCGTGGGGCTGGCCGCTCACAGGCTGCTGCTGTCCTACCCATCGTGGTGTTGTCCAGCACACATCTGCCCTCGTCACCACATCCAGGGCCTGCAAAGCAGGGGAAAAAGAGAAAAACCACCAAAAAGGACCAGCCCGGGATTGCAGAATGGAGGAGCAGAGCAGCAGGAAGGAAAGGAGCAGGCCCTCTGCTGGCTCAGCCCTGCCTGCTGCCTCTCCTGCAAGTTCTCAGAGTGCTTCTCCCTCTGTGCCTTGCTCTCCACTTGTGCTTCACAGCTGGGCTTCGTGGGTGTGTGTCTGGGCCCATCAGCATGGTTTGATTTGGGAGGCAGCAAATCAAATCTGCTCTCCTGGATCATTTTCCCCAGAGACTTTTTTCATTGCTTTTTTGCATTCTGTTTTGGACATCAGGAAACCCCAGATGGCATCAGAGCCAGGACTTGGGGCACAACTAGCACAGGGCTAAAGTCCTGCTCCTGCTGGAGCTGGTGGCAAAGTGTCTGAGGCTGTCAGTGGGATGAGGAGCTCCTGCTGCTGGGGTGACCACTGGCACCCATCTTTCCTCCTCTTTTTTTCTCCTCCTCTTGCCTCACAGTTGTTCCTGGGGTTGGTCCTGCTGCCACTGGCTGCAGTCAGGGCAGTGTGGGGACAAATCCCACAGTGTTCCCTGTCACCTGCACTCAACCTCTGAACCTCAGGGGGCCCAGGAGCACTGGGATGTGCATGGCAAATCCTAGAGCACCCAGGAGCACTGCTGACCAGCTGGGGCTGTCCTCAGAGAGCTGCACTTCAGCTCCAGCAGCTGCACTCAGCCCTGCACACAGTGTGTGGGTCTCAAAGATGAGAAGTGGCAGATTTGGGCGTTATTTTCTTTAGGGGTCCCATGCTTCCCCTCACTCATCTCCTAGTTCATTTGCAGTTTTGTCCCTGCTGCTTTTCAAGCTTTAATTTCCTCATCTTCTAAACAGAAGGAGGAAATTCTTAATGTCAAGGGTGCCAGAGGCCTGGAGCAGGCTGCCCAGTGAGGTTGTGGTGTCCTTGTGTGGAAAGCTTCCAACCCGCCCTGGGCATTGTGCTCCTGGGCAAGCTGCTGTGGGTGCCCTGCTTGAGCAAGGGCTTGGACTGGATGATCCTCAGAGGTCCCTTCTGACCCACACCATGCTGGGATTCTGTGATAAATGACCCAGACCGGGAGAGGTCCATAGGATGGAGAATGGTGGTGGGGATTTTTAGCCTAAGGAAGGCTACAGGACACAGTCAAGTCAGCTCCAGATCTTTTGCTGCCTTTGAAGGCTTTCATCTTTCCCTTTATTTTCAGAGTGTAACCTTCATGCACATGCTGATGCTGGGGTTCATCCATAGGTTGCTTCTCAACTCATCTGACAACAGGCAAGAGGTTGCCCACACAAAGGCCAAGGTGCTTGCAGGGGTGTGGGACTTCACTGCTGCACTCAGAGGTTCTGCATAGTGAGCACAGGATGCTCAGGGATGTGGTTGAAGCCCCGTCCCCAGAGACATTCAAGCTCAGGCTTGATGTCAGCCTGGGCAGCCTGCTCTGGAGGTGTCCCTGCTGCCTGCAGGGAGTTGGACAAGGTGACCTTGGAGGGTCCCTTCCAGCCCAGTGCAGTCTGTGAGACTCAGTCCCAACGGCACCAACCCACCAAACACACCAGAGCTTCCCCTGCAGCTTGGTGGGCTCTGAGCCTGCCCCTGGCCAGCCAAGGGAATTGGAGCCTGAGTCTGCAGCACTGCGATCAAAGACACCATCACCTCCGTCTGCTGCTTATCTTACTGCCGGTCAGGCTGATCCTGAGGCCCTGGCACTTTGCTCCCTGGGGTTTTGAGCAAGGGGACAGCTGTCCGAGGGCTGCCCTGGTGCTCCCCCTCTGCTGACCGCAGCCTGCCTTGGCAGTTCCCAACGTTTTCATAGCTGAGCTTTGCTGCTGCTGCCTTCTGCTGCCCACCTCTGCCCTGAGACCTCCCCTTGCTGTCTTGGTTGGATGCCCAAGAGTGGGCACCAGCCCCACAAGGCACCTGGACACATTGGCAAATTGGGCAATAACGTTGTGATTAATTGGTTTTGAGGAGAACTTTAATTATCAAAGGCAAAGGCACTGGATCCTGGTGACTGCTCTGGGCTTGTGCTCTTCACTGCTCATATCCAGGACATAAATCCTGCCTGTGTCTGTGTCTCACCAGCTGTGTGCTTAGCATCCCCTGAGGCCATGGGGTCCACAACCTGTCCCACGGGCAGGGAGCTGAGCCTGTGCTTGGACCCTGCTGCCCTGTAGTGATGGTCAAAGCACCCAGTGAAATGGAGTGAAAATGGAAATGGGACTTCAGGAGGCCTTTGGACACTGTGTCCCATAACATCCTCCTAGGGAAGCTTAGGAAATGTGAGTAAGATGAGTAGGCAGAGGTCAGTTGAACTGGCCGGAGAACAGAGCTCAGAGAGTTGTGATCAGCAGTGCAGAGTCCAGCTGGAGGCCTCTAGCTCATGGTGTGCCCCAGGGGTCAGGACTGGGTTCAGTCTCGTTCAACATCTCCATCAGTGACCTGGATGAAGGGATGCAGTGGAGCCGCAGGCAGTCTGCTGCTGGTCCCAAACTGGGAGCAGTGCTGACAGCCCTCAGGGTGTCAATGATCTTGGCCGTGGAGCTTTGTCCTGCCAGCCCAGGGGCTTCATCCTAACCCTGCAGAGCTGCAGCCTCTTTCTAAGGGTTGCAGCTGCCCTCACTCTTGCTTAGAGCTCCACATCCCCCACCCACTGCATCAACCAACATCCCATAGCTGGTGCTCGATGCTTTCTTAGCCCAGGCAGCACAAGCAGGTGTGTGAGAGGCTGTTGCATGATCAAGGTCATGCCTTGGTGCAGCTGCTGCAGGAGCTCCAGAAACCAGCACAGCGAGGACTGTGCTCTCCCCACTGCTGCTGTGTGTGTTTAAATGGATCATTTATGGTCTTGGACATCTTCATCAGTGATGTTCATGGTTGGACTCAATGATCTTGAAAGTCTTTTCCAACCTGAATGCTTCTGTGGTGTCCAGACATGGAGCCCACCCCCTCTGTTCTTCTGGCTGCTCAGTGTTGCTGCTCTGCTGCAATCAAAGATGGTCCTTCCTGTGGCCAGGCAGCCTCAGCTGTGTTGGGTGGTGGCAGGAGAGGCAAGGTCCTGCCTGCTGCCAGGGGTTGGGTTGCTCCATAAAGTGGAAGCATTTCCAAAGGAAGGGCTGTGCCACAGTGCCTGCCCAGGGTCCTGCTGAGAGCGTGAGCACCCCCCTGGGGCCAGCAGGACTGTTGAGGCCAGGAAGCAGGCAGTGAGCTTCTCTGTGTGTCTCACTGAGTCTGAATCCCAAACTTCTCCAGGGAGATGGTGGAGTCCCCTTCCCTGGAGGTGTTCCAGAGCTGTGTGGCCATGGCACTTGGGGCCGTGGTGGTGCTGGGTTGGTGGTTGGGCTGATCAGCTTGGAAGGCTTTTCCAAGCCAAACACTTCTGTGATTCTGTGCCCATGTTGGCAGTGTTTGCTGAGCTCTGGGCTTCCTTCCCTGGCCCACAGCCTCCTATGGAAGGTTGTGTTCTGATCAGCTCCCTCCCAGCCTGGATGAACCTGGATTATTCCATGGCCCTGATGCTCTGAACATAACCTCCCATGGGATCAGGGAAGGAAAGGAGCTCAGGAGCTGCCTCTCCACTGGCCTGCCCTGGTGCCAGGTGTGCTCAGAGTGGCTGTTGGAGTCCAGGCACTCAGCTGGTTACCAGAAGCCACAGGAGCATTCCAAAGCCCCAGAGGACCTCAGCTGTGGGTGGTGAGGATGGAGCTGGCTGCTCCGTGCTGCCCTTCCGCTGCTCTCTCTGCCTCTCCTGCCTCTCCTGCCTCTCCTGCCGTGTCTGACTCTCCTGTTCCCCTCGGTGTCCCACCCTGCCGCTGTCCGTGCTCTGCTGTGCCCCTGGCATGGTGCATCTGCACTCAGTACTGTAATGGCAGGGCTGTTACACTGTAAATACTGTACCATGAAAAGAGAGGCTATTTTTGGCATGCTTTTGTACTGCAGAACTGAAGATGACAATAAAGCCACAGAGCCCACACTGGCTGTGAGCGCTTCCTGACAGTACTGCGCTGCCTCTGCTGCCCCACAGCAACCCAGCAAGGCTCCAGGCCAGGGCACAGTGCCTGGAAACTGCCAGGCTCTGCCGGCCGCAGGAGGCTGCCCATAAATGGCAGCCCATAAATGGGCTCCACTTTGTGCCCCTTGCTGCCCCTTGGCCTGTCCCTGGGCACCACTGACAAGAGTCTGGCCCAGCCCTTTGCCCCCCACAGCTCCTTTAGCTCTTGCTGAGCATTGCTCAGCTGCCCTCTGGGGCTGCTCTTCTGCAGGCTCTCAGCCCCAGGGCTCTCAGCCTTTGCTCCTCGCAGAGCTGCTCCAGGCCCCTCAGCAGCTCTGCAGCCTCCTCTGGCCTCTCTCCAGCAGTTCCCTGGCTCTCTGCAGCTGGGAGCCCAGAACTGGACCCAGCACTGCCAATGTGGCCTGATTAGGGGAGAGTAGAGGTTGAGGAGGAATTCCCTTGCCCTGCTGGTCACCCTACTGCACCCTCAAGACACATTGCTGGCTCGTTGGGCACTTGTCATCCCCCAGCACCCTAAACCCCTCTTACCAGGCCACCCACTCTCATCCCAGCCAGTACCCCAGCACTGTGTTGGGGAGCAAATACAATATTGACTATCACATTGTTGCTGTTCTATGGGGCTGTGGTGTCCTGCTCCCATCTCAGTGGCTCATATCACTGCCACCATCCTGCATCTAGCCTCAGGACATGGTTGGTGCTGTGTCCTGGGATAGAAAATGCCCCTAGCTGCCCCCATCCAGTTTGGAAAGAGTTGTTTCCTGTGCATGGTCATTTGAAGATCTTGCTAGGTACTCAAGCTGGGGGCTGAGCCAGGTAATGCTGGGTCCAGTTCTGGGCTCCCTGGTTCAAGGATGGGGACATGTTAGAGAGGGCATAGCAAAGGGCTGTGAAGATGCTGAGAGGACTGGAACAGTTCTGATGAGGAGAGACTGAGAGAGTTGGGGCTTTTAGTCTGGAAAAGAGAAGGCTGAGTAAGATTTCATCAATGCTAATCAATACTTCAAGAGTGGGTGTCAGGAGGGTGGGGTCAGGCTTTGTTCAGTGGTGCCCAGTGACAGGACAAGGGGCAGGGGACACAACATGGAACATAAGTTCCACCTAAACATGAGGAGGAACTACACTAATCTAAGGGTGCTGGAGGCCTGGAGCAGGCTGCCCAGAGAGGTTCTGGAGACATTCCAAACCTGCCTGGACGTGTTCCTGTGTGAGCTGCCCTGGGTGACCCTGCTGCAGCAGAGGGGCTGCCCTCAGCCATCTCCAGAGGTCCCTTCCAATCCCTGCCATTCTGTGGTGCTGTGACTGGCCCAGAAGCTCTCCCCTCCGTTTCTCCTCAGTGGGCTTCATTTCAGCTTGGATTCCTTGAGTAGGAAATGAGCACTATAGTACTCATTACAATATCCATTCAGGGCTGGCTTCTGCTGCAGCCTTCCACCAAACAGTAATTATTAGCAATTAAGGTATCAGGAAGGAGTAATGCTCTGAGCTGTGTAAGAAATAACAGCCCAGGAGGGACAACTGAGGCAAAGCAGCAGAAGAATTTCCTTTCTCCAAGGAAATGAGAGGAGAGAAAATCCCCAGAAGCTGGCATGCAGGATCAGTGCCCAGGCAGTGGGAATGTTGGGCAGGGAAGCTGCTGAGGGGAAGGCAACAAAAATAATCAGAGCTGCTGGCAGGTGTAGAGGCACCAAGCAGAGGGGTTTGGGTGAAGGATTGCTGGGTCCAAAGTAGAGCAGCACCACGTGGCAGGATCCATGTGGGGAAGTGAGCTCCCATACTGTCCTGCCTTGGTATTACTTCTCTTGGTTTGTCTGCTTAATGATTTCTCTTTTTCAGGCTGAAATGATGATTTCCACCCAAAGAGGGGAAGATGTTTCTGCTGGGGCTGATGTGTGCCCCTGCATGCACAGGGTCCTGTTAAGCTGTTTCTGCCCAGGCTTTGGGCACAGAGCAGCTATAAATGGGTGGTGGGTTTAAGGCAGAAGCCTGAGGGTTTATCTGCAGCTCAAGGGGACTTAAACCAACCTGAGTAAGCTTTCGGCATGTAGAGGTTGGCCTAGAGAGCCACAACTGCCACTTGTGGTTGGTAGGATGGGTGTGGGGCTAGGATGGGTGTGAGGCACCCAGAGCTGAGCTGTGCTGTGGTTCCTCCTGTGCCTGGTGAAGGGGAAGGCATCAACCCCACATCTCCTTCTGGAGGGGACAACCTCCTGCACCAGCAAAGAGGAGAGGGAACCTGCTGGAAAGCAGCTCCACAGACAGGGACCCAGGAGTGCTGATTAACAATCAGCCAACAATGTGCCCGTGTGGGCAGGAAGGCAAATGGTGTCCTAGGGAACATGAAGAAGAGTGTGGGCAGCAGGTGAAGGGCAGCCAGACTCTGGTCACTAGTGCAAGGGTTACTGTCTTGGGTTAGGGTGGGTCCCTCTCCCAGTAAACTCACTACAACACGGATTTTTGGAAGGTCAGGAAAAAATGAAACTGCATTTCTTACAGGTTAACAGTATAAGGAGAATAAACTACTGCTGAAATATAATAGCCTTAAGGAAGATGAGGAAGGGGTCAAGTGACAACAAAGCAGCAAAAGCAGCAGCAGCCAGAACAGTGGCAGGGGAAGATAGCAGTGGGCACAGCAGAAGCAGCAAGGGGAAGGTCCAAGCTGTGCTTCCAGACATAAAGCTCTTAATGCTCCAATGAAATTGTATTAAATTATGCATTGTTGCCATTCTGTGGCCTATCCCTACAATGTTCACCTCTCCATCTAGCTCAAACGGCCACAGTCCACCCCTTTAATATAATTACCATTGGAGCATCAAGTCATTCCATCTAAGTAGGAACAACATCAGTGTCATGGACTCTTCGCACTGACAGGGTTCAAGCTCATGTATGGTGGGTTCTTCATGGGTTTTATGGGCACCACAATTATCTGCAAAAGAATTCATAACAACTTACATCTACATTCTCTCTGCTAATGTCAAGTTCCTTTGTGGAACACATTGTACTTCACCATTCCTTTGCATAACCCAGCATGTCTGACCAGGCCCTTTGGCAGAAACCACCCCTCAGACAGGCATAGCCTCCCCTGAAGGGGAGAATACCCAAAGTGACTTCCCCAACAAATTCTTTTAGGAACGACAGGAACCCTGTCACCTGCTACCCTTCCTAACACATCTGAATGAGTTGGTAGAATCCCTACTGTTCACTACCCAGGTAGCTCAGGCTAGGTATTTCTCCCAATTCTTTAGGTTCCTCCCCCTATTGCTTTTAAACTTGTTTTCAGCAAACCATTCTAACATTCAGTTTTGCCTGAGGCAGGTGCATAGTAGGGGATGTGGCACACCCACTCAGTGCTGTGCTCTTTGGCCCAAGTTTTTATGAGGCTATTCTTAAAATGAGTGCCATTACCTGATTCAGTTCTCCCTGGAGTTCCATGTCACCACAGGGTTTGTCTTTCCAAGCTGAGAATGGTGTTAGGTGCAGTAGCATGTGGAACTGGATAGGTTTGCAGCCATCCGGTGCTGGCCTCTACCATCATCAGCACATACTGCTTGCCAGAACGAGATCGAGGTACAGTGATGTAGTCAATCTGCCAGGCTTCACCATACCTGTACTTAGGCCATCTCTCACCATACCATAAGGGCTTCAGATGCTTGGCCAACCCCATAAGGCATTGGCCACCATCCACAAATCAGCATAGAGGTAAAGCATGGGCCAATTCTCATGCTCAGCCGCATCAAGAGCAAGTTGGGCAGCTTTTACCTCTGCAAACTGCCTCAACTCACCTTCTCCAGCTTTTGCTTCAGCCACTGCTCACACAGGACTCCAAACTGCAGCTCTCCATTTTCACTTGTTTCCAACAAGGTGACAGGAACCATCAGTAAATAGAGCAAAGTTCCTTTCTTCATTAGACAAACCACCATAAGGAGGAGCTTCCTCAGCCCAAGTCACTCGCTCCTCCAGACGATATATACAGTTTGTGCTTTCTGGCCAGTTGGTGACCATCTCCACTATGCCAGGTCGTTGAAAACTCCCCCTGCATCCTTGCTGCGTTATGAGAGCCATCCACTTAGACCAGGTAACATCGTTTGTGTGATGTGGTGATGACCTTTCCTTTAAGCATCCAGTTCAAAACTGGTAATCTGGGGACCAAAAGAAGTTGAGAGTCTGTTCTGATTACTTCAGAAGCAGCTTTTACTCCTTCATAAGCAGCAAGAATCTCTTTCTCTGTTGGCGTATATTTTGCTTCTGACCCTCTATATCCTCAACTCCAGAAACCAAGTGTTTGGCCACATGTTTCTCCTGGGGCTGTTTGCCATAGGCACCAGGTTGGACCATTATCACTTTTAGCCGTGTACAGAATGTTCTTAATGTCTGGACCAGTTTGAACTGGTCCCAAGCCCATTGTATGAACTACTTCCTGTTTTATCTGATCAAAGGCTGCTTGTTTAGGTCCCCACCTAAAGTTGTTCCTCTTTCAAGTCACACCATACAAAGGTTTTACAATCTGGCTATCCAGGGATGTGCACCCTCCAAAATCCAACTGTTCCTAAGAAAGATAATGTATCCTTCTTATGTGTGGGATTTGTCATGGTGCAATCCCAAGCACAGATCCAGGCTGGGCAGTGAGTGGCTGGAGAGCAGCCCTGAGGGACTTGGGGGTGCTGCTGGACGAGAAGCTCAACAGGAGCCATCAGTGTGCACTTGCAGCCCAGAGAGCCAACCAGAGCCTGGGCTGCAGCAGGAGAAGTGTGGTCAGCAGGTCCAGAGAGTGGATTCTCCCCCTCTGCTCCACTCTGCTGAGACCCCACCTGGAGTACTGCA
The DNA here is from genome assembly GCA_013400475.1 of Tricholaema leucomelas. Classification (NCBI taxonomy): domain Eukaryota; kingdom Metazoa; phylum Chordata; class Aves; order Piciformes; family Lybiidae; genus Tricholaema lacrymosa; species Tricholaema leucomelas. The sequence continues at coordinate 4,047 of WAAF01000719.1, read as the reverse complement.
TCCAGTTCTGGAGCCCCTGGGACAAGAGAANATGTGGAGATGCTGGAGAGTGTCCAGAGCAGGGCCAGGAGGATGCTCAGAGGGCTGCAGCAGCTCTGCTGTGAGCACAGACTGAAAGAGTTGGGGCTGTGCAGGCTGGAGAACTGGAGGCTCCCAGGTGACCTTCTTGTGGCCTGCCAGGATCTGAAGGGGGCTACAAAAAAGCTGGGGGGGGACTTCTTGGGCTCTTAGGGAGTGCCAGGACTGGGGGAATGGAGCAAAGCTGGAGGTGGGGAGATTCAGCCTGGAGGTGAGGAGGAAGTTGTTGAGCATGAGAGTGGTGAGAGGCTGGAATGGGTTGCCCAGGGAGGTGGTTGAGGCCCCATGGCTGGAGGTGTTTAAGGCCAAGCTGGCTGAGGCTGTGGGCAACCTGATCTAGGGGAGGGTGTCCCTGCCCATGGCAGATGATCCTTGTGGTCCCTTCCAACCCTGAGTGATTCTATGAAACTTTATCACATCCATTGGAATGTGGTGGCAACCTCCTTGCCAACGAGTTCCCAGGAACTGGATCTCTCTAGTAGGTCCTTTAATTGTCTCGCTTTATGGCAAAACTGCCTTCAGCAGAATGTCAATTGTTTTGTTGCCTTTCTCAAAAGCTTCCTGTGCTGTATTCCCCCAGACAATGATGTCATCAATGAACTGCAGATGCTCTGGAGCTCCACCTTTCTCCAATGCATCATGGATCACTGCGTGACAGATCACTGAGCTGTGCTTCCACCTCTGGGGCAAACAGTTCCCCTCTAGGTGAAAGCAAACTATGGCTTGCATTCCACCTCTATTGGAATAAAGAAGAAAGCATTAGCAACATCTATGGTTGGATTTCATTTGGCCTCCTTGGATTCCAGCTCATACTGGAGTTCTAACATATCTGGCACAGCAGAACTCATGGGCAGAGTCACTTCATTTAGGACGCGGAAGTCAACTGCCAGTGACCATTCTCCATTTGCCTTTCACACAGGCCACATTGGATTGCTGGAGGGTGAGCGGTTTGTTAATGATGTCCTGGTGCTCCAGGCGCCGAATCAGATCATGTATGGGCACCAAAGGGTTACAGTTTGCTCTATATTGCCTGTGGTGTACAGTTTGAGTGGCAATTGGCAATTCCATATCCTCTATATTATGCTGCCCAACAACTGCAGACTTGTCTGAGAGCTCAGGCCTAGCAGACAACTTCAATCTGTCTCCAACAGCTTCTACAGTTGCTATTCCAAAGGTCCATTTAAAACCCTTGGGATCCTTGAAGCGCCTTTGTCTCAGAAAGTCAATTCCCAAAATGCAAGGTGCACTTGGACCCGTCACAATGGCATGCCTTTATCAATCACTCCCAGCCAAACTTATCTCTGCCTCCAACCTTGTCAACTCTTGAGATCCTCCTATGATTCCAGAAATAGTAATAGACTCCATTCCTTATGATTTGAGGGCATCAATGTACATTGAGCACCTGTGTCCACTAGAGTCCTGTGTTTCTGAATCTTCAAGGTACCAGGCCATCTAATATATACATTCCAGTATATCCTATTATATTCCTGGTTCCTGGCCTCTGCCTGGTAAGAGGCAGGGCCCCCCTAATGTTGACCATTGAGAGTACAATTGGCACAGTGTTTAATGGTATTATGTGAATCACTGCCAGAACTGTTTGTGTCATTTGGGGAAACTGAGGCAACTACTCTTTTAGTCTTGTCATTTTGCAACTCTCTCTTTTCAGAAGTGAGGTAGGTTTCCCATCCCACTTATCCATGTTTTCACCAAACTGGTCACGTACGATTACCCAGAGAGAGCCATGTGACTGTTGCTGTCTATTTCTGAGTTAGTTTGAATTGGTCTTCTGGGAGGACATCTATCAGTGAGGGCCAAGACATGTACCCACTCTGATGGTGAAGAGGAAAGATCATTGTCCTTCGCCAACTAGGATGTGGAGGTTTCAATTTCCTCCTTGAGTTGTTTCATGCCATCTCTTATCTCTTTGGCCATAGTATTTATGGCTGACACCATGGTACTAAACGTGAGGCTGTCCTCCATCTGCCTCATCCGATCAGCAAACTCACCCACAGTCAGAGGAGTTGTTTCATCATCTTTCCCCAGCATTTTACATACCAGTGTATGGGCACAGAGGGAGCAAGCTGAATGACTTTCTTTAGGAGAGCACAGCTCACAGGTATCTCATCAGGGTCCTCTGTTGTGTAATCTCCATAGGTTAGCTCTCTTATGGCCATCTCTGCAAGCACTGAACCCCCTGTTCAACTGTATTCCAGCATGAAGGTCTCCAGGGTAGATCATCCCTGTTGGGGTACCGCAGTACCACAGCTGCTAATATGCGTGACCAGAGGTTAGAATTGCCACTGAGATGTCCTCAGTGCTTATCTATGCCATTGTCTCTCCAGAAAACTCCCAACTGCCTCACTGTCCCAGGGTTTATTTCTGTGGTATCCATGCCTCCATCCCAGCATCTGTTTAGCCAACTCATCAACAGTTGTCGCTCTTTCCGGGCATAATCTTGCCTAATATGCCTGACCTCCTTCCTTGGCAGTGAGGCTTTCTCCTCATCACCACTATCATCTGTCTCCTGAGTATGTTTTCCCTCAGCTCTAGCCTTTGCATTCCTTTTACCCACGGGGGTACAGCCTTCACACCAGCCAGTGCATCCTCTCCTGGATCCTCTTCCCTTTGCTTCATGAGTTGAGCAGACTTCTGAAGCTCCTCAATTGCAGAAAAAGGGTTCACAGTATCACAGTATCATCAGGGTTGGAAGAGAACTCACAGATCATCAAGTCCCTGACAGTTCCCTCCTTGAGATTACCCCATCGGCATCTGAGCTATCTCGACCCTCAGTACTCACTGCCATTCTTTTTCCTTGTTTTAATTGGAGCAAGGGAGATCATAACTCTTCCATTCGAATCTTGCTGCTCACTGCCATCTGCCTGCACTTCTTCGTTTAAATCGTGTCCTACTCTGGGAGGTGCCTTTCATTGAATCATTTAAATCTGTGTTGTCTGCCTGGCTCTGTTCCTCACGTGGTGGTGGAGCTGGGACTGAGGCAGAAGGACCCTTTCCCACAGCAGCAGCAGCCGGCTCGGGAAGAGACAAGTGGGGCTAAGGCAGGAGCAGCGGAGTTAGCAGGCTCGATGGCATTAGTGGGCTCGCCCTCCGAGGACCCCGCCGCATCTTCCGGTACCGCTGCCGGTCCCCTGGTTGCAGGCGACAGAACCTTAGCCTCAGCAGCCCCTTTAATGGCAGAGGCTCCGGTGTCAGCGACTCTCCTACTGATCCATACGTTCGACCCGCATTTTCCACAAACAAGATCCTCAACTTTGTCCATCCGAGGGACTTTGCCATAGCCCACACCGTCTGCAGCCGGATCCGGCGCCGCCGCCGCAGCCCTTTGTGATTGCACCCCCGCAGGGGTTCTATCGCTTCTACCTTTGCTTCCCTCCGTTCTATTCGGTACCAACGGAAACCAGATAGTTTCCTGACTCCACGCTTCAGGGTCAGAGGGGAACGAGGCATGTCCAACTACTTCTTCCTCTTTCAGAGGTTCCAAGGCAGGACGATTTGCTGCTCTGCCAGCAACCTGTCCGCCCGGGGCCGTGGCCTTCCCTCCCCCGCTTCAGTTGCAGACTCTGTCTTTAACCCCTATCTCCCTGCTGCAGCTGCCTCCAGAGGAGGTAAAGACCTCACTCGTAGCCTGCATTTCTCTCTTCTCCAAACTACAATCAGACCTACAATAGCAGCCAGAAACATGAAATTCTAACATATTAGGCAAGCCACTGGATAACTCAGCTCTCCCAAATAACTGCCAGTCTCTGACACAAGTATAACACACGACATACCCTCAGCTACATTCTGAAACCCTAAAACATCCATAACAAATGTCCAACCTTTGTGAACACAGCTTTTACCCAGTTCCAAACCATCTTAGCAAAAAAGGAGCACACATGATACTGCACCAGGGTAGTGACATAAATCAAAGGCATAAACTTAGGTCCATGCAAACTAAGGCTTTTAATAGAG
>WAAF01000717.1:71886-88981 GCA_013400475.1 Tricholaema leucomelas | reverse complement strand
GACTCCACCACCTCCCTGGGCAGCCCATTCCAATGCCAATCACTCTCTCTGACAACAACTTCCTCCTAACATCCAGCCTAGACCTCCCCTGGAACAACTTGAGACTGTCTCTCCTTGTTCTGTTGCTGCTTGCCTGGGAGAAGAGACCAACCCCACCTGGCTACAGCCTCCCTTCAGGTAGTTGTAAACAGCAATGAGGTCACCCCTGAGCCTCCTCTTCTGCAGGCTGCACACCCCCAGCTCCCTCAACCTCTCCTCACAGGGCTGTGCTCCAGGCCCCTCACCAGCTTTGTTGCCCTTCTCTGGACACACTGCAGTATCTCAACATCTCTCTTGAATTGAGGAGCCCAGAACTGGACACAGTACTTAAGGTGTGGCCTGACCAGTGCTGAGTACAGAGGCAGAATAACCTCCCTTGTCCTACTGGCCACACTGTTCCTGATCCAGGCCAGGATGCTACTGGCTGTCTTGGCTACCACCTCCAGCTTTGCTCCATTTCCCCTAGTCCTGTCACTCCCTGAGAGCCTTCTGTGGTTTTTATTTTTAAATTACTAGGAACTTTAACCTTTTCTGCCAAAATTCCTTTCCCTCCCCCTAATTCCCCTGAGATAACAGCATGCCATCAAAGGATGTCAATGTCACAGCTCTTCTCAGCTCCAGAGAAGGCTGTGTGCAGTCAGGATGCTTGTGTACCACTTGTGTAATGCTCACTAATTGCAGGGGCTTCTTCTATATATCTGTATGCTCCAGTAAGCCTTTATTCATCCTTCCCATTCTTTGCTGTTGTTATGTACATAGCTTCCACAATGTGCTGTCCAAGCTCTGCACTGAAATATGAATGCATAGTTTGTACAGCTGTGTTAATTAGAAGCTGTGAAAGTTGCTATTTACTGTATGCACTGTTTGTCTGGAGGAAAGCAGCTGACCTTCCCAGGCTTCTGCTGGCACAGATGGGCACCAGTCCATGCTTCTTCCAACCTCCTCCTCCCTGGAACAGTACTCTTCATGTTGCTCACACCCAGGGCAACATCGCACCCATTTCTGAAGGGTTCTTAAAAAGCTTCTCTGCTGCCACTAGATCTGTTCATATCACTTTCCATTGGACATCCTCCCAGATGCCTTTCACAAGCAAAGCTTACAGTCAGATGACCTTTTATAGCAAAAGCCTGTGTCTCTACCTATGACTAACTGTGCTTGAGCATTCCATAATCCCTCTTCCATGGAGCTTACAGCAGCTACAAACTATTGTGGCTCTGCAGGCTGGAAAGCTGCCTGGTGGAAAGGGATCTAGGGGTTGTAATAGACAGAGAGCTGAATAGAGGCCAGCAGAGTGCCCAAGCAGCCAAGTGGCTTGGATTAAAATGTTGTGTCCAGCACGAGTAGGGAGGTGATTGTTCCCTTGGACTCGCCTTTGGTGATGCCACACCTCAAGTATTCTGTTCAGTTTTGGGCACCACAATACAAGAGAGATGTGGAAGTGCTGGAGTGGGTCCAGAGGAGGGCAACAAAGCTGGGGAAGGGCCTGGAGAGTAAATCTTATAGGGAGCAACTGAGAGAGGTGGGGATGGTTAGTGTGAAAAAGAGGAAGCTGAGGGAACACCTTATTGCTGTCTACAGCTACCTGAAGGGCCACTGTGAAGAGGCTGCTGATGGTCTCTTCTCACATATAGTTGGAGACAGAACAAGGGGGAATGGCCTCAAGTTGAGGCTGGAGAGGTTTAGATATTAGGAAACAGCTCCTCACTAAGAGAGTGGTCAGGGACTGGAATTAGCTGCCCAGGGAAGTGGTGGAGTCACCTACCTTGGATATGTTTAATCATAGAATCATAGAATGGTTTAGGTTGAAAGGGACCTCAAGGATCATCCAGCTCCAACCCCCTGCCACAGGCAGGGACACCTCCTACTAGAGCAGCTCGCCCAAGGCCTCATCCAGCCTGACCTTAAACACCTCCAGGGAGGAAGCATCCACAACCTCCCTGGGCAACCCATTCCAGTGCCTTACCACCCTCACTGTAAAGAACTTCCTCCTAACATCCAGTCTAAATTTCCCCTCTTCCAGCTTAAACCCATTCCCCCTCGTCCTAACATTACTAGACCGTGTAAATAGTCCCTCCCCAGCTTTCCTGTAGGCTCCCTTCAAATACTGGAAGGCCACTATAAGGTCTCCTCGAAGCCTTCTCCTCTCCAGGCTGAAGAGCCCCAACTCTCTCAGCCTGTCCTCATAGCAGAGGTGCTCCAGCCCTCTGAGCATCTTCGTGGCTCTCCTTTGGACCCGCTCCAGCAGTTCCATGTCCTTCTTGTATTGGGGGCTCCAGAACTGCACACAGTACTGCAGGTGGGGTGTGACGAGAGCAGAGTCAAGGGGGAGAATCCCCTCCCTTGCCCTGCTGGCCACACTGCTCTTGATGCAGCCCAGCACTCGGTTTAATGGTCCTTTGGATGTGGTGCTTAGGGATATAGTTTAAGGTGACTCTTGTAGAGTAGGGTTCTAGGTTGGACTTGGTGATCCTGAGGGGCCTTGTCAACCTGCATGTGTCTGTGATTAATCTGCTCTAACAACAGCAACATATCATGCTGCTTGGTCCTGCAGCCTGCATCTGCTGGTCTGGATCTATTTCTGGTTTTGTCATATGATCAAATGTTGGTCATAACTGAAAAATAATTTCTAGCTCTCATTTTCTCCCAAGTCCATTTATCTTATACATTTGGAGGTAATTAGCAGTTAATTGCTTAGGAAAGCAAGAGATCCATTCATTATAGAAGTTAAAAGTACTCACTTCAAACCATTTCAGGACAGTCCCCAGGGAGGGCAACACCATTTGCTGGATGAGTGCTCATGGAAACACATAAAGGTACATACAAACATCACGCGGAGAGGAAGAGAAAGATGATGAAAAACCCTTTCAATTTGATGACAGCCTGTTCATGCTGTCATGGATGTCCTACATTATATTTACATAGTGATATGGGTTCACCTATTGCCATCATTTATGGTTAATCACAGTATCACCAAGGTTGGAAGAGACCTCATAGATCATCAAGTCCAACCTGTTACCACAGAGCTCAAGGCTAGACCATGGCACCAAGTGCCACGTCCAAGCCTGCCTTGAACAGCTCCAGGGACGGCGACTCCACCACCTCCCTGGGCAGCCCATTCCAGTGTCCAATGACTCTCTCACTGAAGAACTTTCTCCTCACCTCAAGCCTAAACTTCCCCTGGCACAGCTTGAGGCTGTGTCCTCTCATTCTGGTGCTGGCTGCCTGAGAGAAGAGAGCAACCTCCTCCTGGCTACAACCACCCCTCAGGTAGTTGTAGACAGCAATGAGGTCTGCCCTGAGCCTCCTCTTCTCCAGGCTAAACAATCCCAGCTCCCTCAGCCTCTCCTTGTAGGGCTGTGCTCGAGGCCTCTCCCCAGCCTCGTTGCCCTTCTCTGGACACACTCAAGCATCTCAATGTCCCTCCTAAACTGGGGGGCCCAGAACTGGACACAGTACTCAAGGTGTGGTCTAACCAGTGCAGAGTACAGGGGCAGAATGACCTCCCTGCTCCTGCTGGCCACACCACTCCTGATGCAGGCCAGGATGCCATTGGCTCTCTTGGCCACCTGGGCACACTGCTGGCTCATGTTCAGGTGGGTATCAATCAGCACCCCCAGATCCCTTTCTGTCTGGCTGCTCTCCAGCCACTCCAACCCCAGCCTGTATCTCTGCATGGGGTTGTTGTGGCCGAAGTGCAGCCCCTGGCACTTGGACTTACTGAACACCATCCCCTTGGACTTTTAATAAACTTAATTAACCAATATCTATTGCCATAATTTCCTCTAAGATGCTCATGTCCTAATCATGTTGAAATTACACTTTGTACAGTCCTTACATACAATATGTGAGCTCAACAGATGTATAGATCTCATAATACACCCAGGAACACAGGATCTTATTTCACAAGGATCACTCTATGGAAGCCAGGATGAAGCAAACACTCCTAACCCACAAATACACGCTACATGCTTCACCATTTCATATCCACTGCAATGCCACTGACCCAAACAGGAGGCAAATTCCTTTGGCATTTCTGACTTTCTGGTTTGTCTGACTGAGCTGTAGCCACAGACACAGTCAGCACATTAATTACCACTGAATTTAGCACTTACTGACAGATGGAGTATATAAAACTATGGACATGGCTGAGCCCAAATAGCAGGTCTGAGTGGAGCTGAATCCAGATGGTGGCCAGTCGCTAATGGTGTTCCCCGGGGCCAAATACTGGGGCCAGTTCTCTCTATCAATCTTGATAAGGGGATTAAGTCCACCCTCAGCAAGTGTGCAGGCAACACTAAGCAAGAAGGGAGTACTGATTTGCTTAAGGTTGGGAAGGATCTACAGAGGGATCTGGACAGCCTAGACCAAAGAATGGCTGGAAAGTTACTTAGCAGAGAAAGACCTGGGGTTGTTGATGGACAGGCAGCCGAATACGAGTCACAGTGTGATAAGGGATGTGGTGCCGAGGGACACAGCTTGGCACCAGCCTTGGCAGAGCAAGAGAATGGTTGGACTCCATCAGCTTAAAGGTCTTTTCCAACCAAAACAATTGCATCATTCTAGAATATATTTGCAGACACAGTACACACCAACCAGCCTTAAGAACAATTTGTCAACTCCAAATGAGTCTCAACATAAAAAAGTGCTTTGCCTCACCAGAAACAACGAACATTTAATTAAATACAGAGAGCTCCTTGTATCAGCTAACTCCAACCACCCCAAAATGAGATCTTCACTGGACGGCCAGCCTGACCACAAGAGCACTCACAAACAAGAAGATCATAGAATAGAATGACAGAATGGTTTAGGTTGGAAGGGACCTCAAGGATCATCCAGCTCCAACCCCCTGCCATAGGCAGGGACACCTCCCACTAGAGCAGGCTGCTCAAGGCCTCATCCAGCCTGGCCTTAAACACCTCCAGGGAGGGAGCAGCCACAACCTCCCTGGGCAACCTGTGCCAGTGTCTCACCAGCCTCACTGTAAAGAACTTCCTCCTAACATCCAGTCTAAATCTCCCCTCCTCCAGCTTAAACCCATTCCCCCTCGTCCTGACATTCCCAGACCTTGTCAATAGTCCCTCCCCAGCCTTCCTGTAGGCTCCCTTCAGATACTGCAAAGCCACTCTAAGGTCTCCTCGAAGCCTTCTCTTCTCCAGGCTGCAGAGCCCCAACTCTCTCAGCCTGTCCTCATAGCAGAGCTGCTGCAGCCCTCTCAGCATCTTTGTGGCAAAATATCAAACCTCATTAAGCAGAAAAGCAGCTCCAGTTAGCTTCAAGTCCTGACCTATGATCTGCAAGCACCTAGAAGTTCTTGATTAAATGCAAATACTGTAATTTGGTGAGGAAAAAGCACTTGCTACTATTGCTTCATACTGCATGCTCACATAAACAGTCCAAGACTTATTTAGTGCAAGCCAATCAACACTTACATGAGACTCTTTGTTAACATGAACTACAAGACAGAAGTTATTATACAGCACAAACACAAAAATCTGGGTTGAAACAGAGTTATCCTGACAATTAAAAAGTATAATGGCCAATTACCTTAGCCTATTTATAGAAAAGGACAGCAGCAGAAGCCAGAGACCTACTCCCACCCCTCAACCCACAGCCAGCCCCCAAAATCCAGAAACTGAACACACCAACCAGAACACAAAGCCTCTCATGTTATGATCTGAACTTCAATTCCCAGAATACTTTGCTCCAGTCAGCACTTTACTTTTGAAGTTGGCAGTATGAGTACAGCCCAGACAGCAACCCTGTGCTGGGCTGCAGCAAGAGCAGTGTGGCCAGCAGAGCAAGGGAGGGGATTCTGCCCCTTTGCTCTCCTGAGAGCCCACCTGGAGTCCTGTGTGCAGTTCTGGAGCCCCCAACACAAGAAGGACATGGAACTGCTGGAGCCAGTCCAGAGGAGAGCCACGAAGATGCTCAGAGGGCTGCAGCAGCTCTGCTATGAGGACAGGCTGAGAGAGTTGGGGCTCTGCAGCCTGGAGAAGAGAAGGCTTCGAGGAGACCTTAGAGTGGCTTTGCAGTATCTGAAGGGAGCCTACAGGAAGGCTGGGGAGGGACTATTGACAAGGTCTGGTAATGTCAGGACGAGGGGGAATAGGTTTAAGCTGGAGGAGGGGAGATTCAAACTGGATGTTTGGAAGAAGTTCTTTGCAGTGAGGGTGGTGAGACACTGGCACAGGTTGCCCACGGAGGTTGTGGCTGCTCCCTCCCTGGAGGTGTTCAAGGCCAGGTTGGATGAGACCTTGAGCAACCTGTTCTAGTGGGAGGTGTCCCTGCCTATGGCAGGGGGCTGGAACTAGATGACCTTTGAGGTCTCTTCCAACCTAAACCACTCAATGACAGCAGCATGGTATTAGCAGCAGCAGATTCATCTCAACTCATGATACTTGCATGCAGTACCACAATAAGCCTTTCTCTGCTCCCATTATAGCTAACAGTGTATGGCAACGTAATTTGTTGTCTTTTCTGTTCCCAGTCATACATGGTTCAAAGCATCAGCAAGAAAGCAAAATTCACACATACTCAAATTATCAACAAAAAGAAAGCTTTAGGGGAAATAAGAAATCTGAGGAACTAAAATTCTACAAACACTGCTACTGGGATTCTTCCAACTCTACTCATAGAATAATGGAATGGTTTGAATTTGAAGGCACCTTAAAGATCATCTGGATTCAAATCTGCCATGGACAGGGAAAGCTCCTACTAGACAAGGTTGTGCAAGGCCCCATCAAACCTGGCTTGGAATGTTTCCAGGGTTGGAGCCTCCACATCATCTCTGGTAACCTGTTCCAGTGTCTTTCCACCCTCATGGGGAATAATTTTTTATGTAAGTCCCATTTCTTCCACTTTGAAGCTCTCTCTCGTGCTATCCCTTCACACCTTTGCAAAAAGTCCCTCTCCAGCCCTCCTGTAGGCCCTTTCAGGTACTGGAAGGCTGCTCTGAGGTCTCCCCAGAGCCTTCTCTTCTCCAGTCAGAACAGCCCCAACTCTCCCAGCCTGTCCTCATGAGAGAGCTGCTCAAGCTCTCTGAACATCTTCATGACCTTCTCTAGACCCTCTTCCAGTCCTTCTTGTACTGGGGGCTCCACGGCTGGACACAGTAGTTCAGGTAGGGTCTCAGCAGAGCATAGTAAAGGGGAGAATAACCTTCCTCGACCTGCTGACTATACTTACTCTCAAACCCAGCACATGGATGGCTAGGTTAGAGTAACAAAAAGTTATTCAGTTCACTGGAACTAACTGCTTTAAGTTCCAGATTTGGTCTGTGCAATGCTTTGTATTACATGTTGCATTTGCAATACCTAAACATGAGGAGAACCTGAGGGAGCTTAGTTTTTTGGCTTAGAGAGGAGGAGACTAAGAGGTGACCTCATTCATGTTTATAAATATGTGCAGGATGAGTGCCAGGAGGCTGGAGCCAGGCTCTGCTGGGTGATGCCCAGTGACAGGACAAGGGGCAATGTGTGGAAGCTGAGGTATAGGAGGTTCCATGTGAACCTGAGGAAGATTTTTTTTTCCCTGTGAGTGTGACAGAGCACTGGAACAGGCTGCCCAGGCAGGTTGTGGAGTCTCCCTCTCTGAAGATATTCAAAAACCATCTGGAAGTGTTCCAGTGTGATCTGCGCTGGGTGATCTTCCTCTGGCAGGGGGGCTGGATCAGATGATCTTTGGACCTCCCTTCCAGCCCCTGACATGCTATGATTCTATGTTAGCTTAATCATCAGCTGGAGGGGAAGGAAGCTTCATCAAAAATACATGAAATGCTTCAATTCTTCACACTTATTTCACCCATCAGTACTCTAAGAGCTAAGAATCATAGAATCAGTCAGGGTTGGAAGGGACCACAAGGATCATCTAGTTCCAACCACCCTGACATGCCCAGGAACACCCTACCCTAGAGCAGGCTGGCCAGAGCCCCATCCAGTCTGGCCTTAAATACCTCCAGGGATGGGGCCTCAACCACTTCCCTGGGCAACCCATTTCAGCCTCTCACCACTCTCATGCTCAACAACTTCCTCCTCACATCCAGGCTGACTCTCCCCACCTCCAGCTTTGCTCCATTCCTCCCAGTCCTGTCACTCCCTGACAGCCTAAAAAGTCCCTCCCCAGCTTTTTTATAGGTCCCCATCAGATACTGGAAGGCCACAAGAAGGTCACCTGGGAGCCTCCTCTTTTCCAGATTGAACAGCCTCAAACTCTTTCAGTCTGTCCTCACAGCAGAGCCCTGAATGACACAAAACTGCACTGCAGGGAAAACCAAACCATAGCTCAGAAGTGTTCTAGTTTGAAGTAGTGCTACAGAAACACCTGAAGTCAATGTGGTTGTCTACTTACTACAGAAATCAATCAATTCATTATGAGAAGCTACATCAAAGACACAGCCCAGCTCTAGACGTGCTTACCAGGCAGGGAGGCAGCAGGAGCTTCCCTTTCTTCACATCTACCTTTCCATTTTGCCTGTTTTGGTAAAGATTGCTACAGATTACAGCATGTCAGTGAGGATGCTTCACCAAGCTGGCCTGATGCACGGATGGACAAAGTACACTTGTCAGTCAGTCTCTCTTCAGAGGAAGCCTTCAGGCACACAATTCCAACTTAGCCACTACCAAAGGACACCTTTAGTGAGACAGAGCTAAACAACTGGCACACACTAATGCAAACTTACCCAGCCCAACACAACACCCAGCTATGGCTCTTTTTTTCTTTGTCACAAGTAGAAATGATTCATTGTTAGACAAACAACCGCAATGTGGTGGCAATCTGGAGCCTTTCCCCTCCCCACCTATCTCTTGACACATAACTTTCCTTTAACTGATATTATATCCTGGAAGGAACCTGCAGCCTGCACAAAGAGATATTTCTCAGGTCAAAATTAAAACCCAAGATTTTCTCATTAACACACAAAGGAACTTTATTTCTTCTTCACTAAAGGCATTTTTTATCTCTTCCCTCACAGTGCCAACTTGTTCATAGAATCAACCAGGTTGGAAGAGACCTCCAAGATCATCCAGGCCAATCTATCACCCAGTCCTATCCACTCATCTAGACCATGGCACTAAGTGCCTCATCCAGGCTTTTTTTGAAGACCCCCAGGGATGGTGACTCCACCACCTCCCTGGGCAGCCCATTCCAATGCCAATCACTCTCTCTGACAACAACTTCCTCCTAACATCCAGCCCAGACCTCCCCTACCACAACTTGAGACTGTGTCCCCTTGTTCTGTTACTGGGTGCCTGGCAGAAGAGACCAACCCCAACTGGCTACAGCCTCCCTTCAGGTAGTTGTAGACAGCAATGAGGTCACCCCTGAGCCTCCTCTTCTTCAGGCTAAACAACCCCAGCTCCCTTAGCCTCTCCTCATAGGGTTTGTCCTCCAGGCCCCTCACCAGCTTCGTTGCCCTTCTCTGGGCATGTTTCAGCACCTCAACATCTCTCTTGAATTGAGGAGCCCAGAACTGGACACAGCACTCAAGGTGTGGCCTGACCAGTGCTGAGTACAGGGGCAGAATAACCTCCCTCATCCACTTCATTGACTTTCATTCAATTTTATACAGCAGCATCAGGGAGAATTTACCAGAAGCAGCAGCAGGATTTGGTTCTGAAAGAGATGGTTTCTTTTTCTCCACATGAACAGAGTTTCACAGTACTGGGGTACATTTCAAGTACTGCAGTGCTGGCAAGGGAACAGACATCTATCAGTTCTACCATTTCCAAAACTGCATTTGACAAAGCTCCTGTTGTAAATCAAAATACAAACGTGTTCTTATTCACTGGAAACTACACAGAGTCATCACTTCTCTCTGCACAACTCCTGTTCCTCCCATCCCACAGATGAATATCAAGCAAGTGACAACCAAAACATACCATCAGGAAAGAAGGATCATAGATCTGCCTGGTACTCACATCAACACAAGGGGCTGTATGATATGATCAAGGGACTCCTTCTGACAACTGCACCCCAAAACCTAGAGACAGTTATCCCACAAGCTTAATTATGACACAGATTTTACCACAGCCACGACTGTATTGGTTTGGAGAGTGTGTTGGAGGGATCCCATTAGCAGTGCCTGTAAAATTTCAGTTCCTTAGTTTTCATTTTTTCCTGAAGGAATTTTATCTTAATGCTTTGAATCCATCTGAATTTTGCTTTCTTCCTGATATTCTGAACCACATATAAGTGGTAGCCAAAGAGGTGTTACATTCCTGGCACATACTGGCAGATGCTGTATTTGAACCAAAGCTGTTACAAGTTGAGGAACAAGGAAAACTTGCTCAGACTCATCCTAACCTCTGCCCCGGTTACAAGACTTGTGGTAAAGCTGTTGGCACCTTTGGTAAGTAAACACACTGACCCAGCTCTTGTGAATTTGAGACTTCCAGCTGTGGGCTGTCAAAACTCAAATCCAGAGCATAATGGAAAACATTTTTTTTGCTATTTCCCATCCTTAAGGGCTTTTTGCCTCCCTGTTTTCTCCTGATATGGTGTTTCTTACACTGAACCTAGACCTAGAGGGTCTTACAGGCAGTTCCTTCACTAAGCAGGCTTCCCTCCCACAACACTCTACCAAACCTAGACCTAGAGGGTCTTACAGGCAGTTCCTTCACTATAAGCAGGCTTCCTTCCCACAACACTATACCAAACCTAGACCTAGAGGGTCTTACAGGCAGCTCCTTCACTAAGCAGGCTTCCCTCCCACAGCACTATACCAAACCTAGACCTAGAGGGTCTTACAGGCAGCTCCTTCACTAAGCAAGGTTCCTTCCCACAGCACTATACCAAACCTAGACCTAGAAGGTCTTACAGGCAGCTCCTTCACTAAGCAGGCTTCCCTCCCACAGCACTATACCGAACCTAGACCTAGAAGGTCTTACAGGCAGTTCCTTCACTATAAGCAGGCATCCTTTCCACAACACTATTGCTGTTAACTGGAAAACAATTACATCCTAAGAACTTTGGAACCAGTTTCCAGAAGGATAGAGAGAAGAAACAGGCTAAGGGAACACACACATCACTAATGCTGCCAAGAGCTGTAACATGAACAAGTATGGTGTTTTACATTTAGCTATTCACCTGCAAAGCCTACATCTTGCTTCAGGAAATGGCCACCTTCATTCTACAGCCAAATCTCTCACCTCTCTCCCAAACTCTCATAGGGGCCCCTAAGGCATCTGAAGAATATGGGAGAGGGGATGGTGAAAGAGAACCATCTGTAACTGGGAAGCAGTGTAGAGACCTTTAAGTGAAAACAGTGGCTATGTTTCAGATAAGGAGATAACAACAGTCTCTTAGAAGGAGGAAAACCACGTATGTGGCACCTGAAAAAACTTGTTAATTTACAAGGAGGTACAGGAGGTTAACATCAACCAGACTAAACCAGTACCAAGGATCCAAATCCCAGCATGGTGTAATGCAGAAGCCCCAGACAACTTGCAGAAGGGAACTAATGAGCTTTCTCAAGACTTAATTTTGCCACAGGTATCCCAAGGAGAAGAAGCAGTGTGGCTCAATTCTGTTCAGCAAGGGAGAAGTGTGAAGGAAAGGGCAGTAAGGAGCACACAGCAAAGCCAGTGGCAGCTGATTCACTGCAGTCCATGCATCCAGGAGTATGGCCTCTTTGTTATATCAGTGAATGACTGAACTGTAGGACTAAGGATCAGAGAATCAACCAGGTTGGAAGAGACCTCCAACATCATCCAGCCCAATCTAGCACCCAGCCCTAGCCAATCAGCCAGACCATGGCACTAAGTGCCTCATCCAGGCTTTGCTTCAACACCTCCAGGCACGGCAACTCCACCACCTCCCTGGGCAGCCCATTCCAATGCCAACCCCTCTCTCTGCCAACAACTTCCTCCTACCATCCAGCCTAGCCCTCCCCTGCCACAACTTCACACTGTGTCCCCTTGTTCTGTTGCTGCTTGCCTGGCAGAAGAGACCAACCCCACCTGGCTACAGCCTCCCTTCAGATAGTTGTAGACAGCAATGAGGTCTGCCCTGAGCCTCCTCTTCTGCAGGCTGCACACCCCCAGCTCCCTCAGCCTCTCCTCACAGGGCTGTGCTCCAGGCCCCTCACCAACTTCATCACCCTTCTCTGGACATGTTCCAGCACCTCAACATCTCTCTTGAATTGATGATGATGGCTGAACATAACACAACTAGTAGATTAAAATGACTAGATGGTTGCTCTTGTGAGCTTTTGCAAAGCAATGCAAAGAAGAACATTCATGCTTCAGTGAGTGGCAGTCACACACTTCCTCATTCGGAAACTGAACTCCAGAGGTATGCAGCACCCACTGTGCACACACACCTCTCTCACACGCTCCTCAGAGAGCCACCACAGGCACTGCCTTATGCTGGAACCTGCCCAAGAGCACAACAGTAAAAGCACATTATCATACAAGTCCAATTATCCAGCACCCTGCTCCCTGACAGGGAACATTATTGTACAAAGGCAGGAAATAAACTGAGGAAACATTTATACCTAATCCAGGGGGAATTCCAGCAACATGGGTCCTACACACTTTAACACTAGTATAAAACTAGTTTCAATGACACTGCAAGAAAGTAAGCAGCCCACCATACATGACTCACCTCTGCAGGAAATGCCTTGGCTATCAATTACTTGTTTGCAGATTCCACAGACTTTGTATTTCTTAAAAGACTTCGTTTTGAAGGTGTGAGACCTTGAAGCTGTTTCTTGAGGCTAGAAGCAAGAAAAATAACATCAGATTTCACTTCAACTTCTGAATCGTACTTTAAAGTGAAACGTCATAGAATGGTTGAGGTTGGAAGAGACCTCAAAGGTCATCTACTTCCAGCCCCTGCCATAGGCAGGGACACTTCCCACTAGGGCAGGTTGCTCAAAACCTCATCCAACCTGGTCTTGAACACCTCCAGGGAGGGAGCATCCACCCATTGCAGGCTCTCACCAATCTACTGCTCAACAACTTCCTCCTCACCTCCAGGTTGAACCCACCCATCTTCAGCTTTGCTCCATTCCCCCTAGTCCTGTCAGTATCTGATAGCCTAAAAAGTCTCTTCCCTCCCCTGATGGCAGGCAGCAAGCAAGCTGCTTTCATGAGGCTCAAGACTGGAATCTAAACAGCATGTAATTGTTAGGAGTAAAAGCTGGAAGAAAACAGTTCAGAAACCCAAGTTTTAGGCTGAATTTCTAGCCAAAGAAGAGGCTGCATCTCTGCTCAGCCTGCTAGCATTATGAAACTCTTTTGTTTCCCACACAAGGAAATATTTTTGGTCAAGTTCTGCTCTATGAGACATTCAGAAATCTAAGCAACCTCAAAGTCTACCCCAGACTTGTATCAATGTAACACAGCACACATCACATCAAGATTTGCATGGGTATGCTGAGCTGTGGCAAGTGTCTTTCTCACCACTGAGTGTAGCAACAGGATGATCATCACCAGATGAAAAAAAGTCACAGCAGCTCCATCAAAGTATGTTTCAGTCACATCACATTTTGAGAAACCTTGACACAAAAAACAATGCCCAGATTTCAGCTGAATCAATACAGATGAAAGCACTCAAGACAGACCACTTAGCTTTTACAGAAGCACAGACACATGCAGGTTGGCAAAGCCCCTCAGGATCACCAAGTCCAACCTAGAGCCCTACTCTAC
This sequence comes from Tricholaema leucomelas, assembly GCA_013400475.1. Classification (NCBI taxonomy): domain Eukaryota; kingdom Metazoa; phylum Chordata; class Aves; order Piciformes; family Lybiidae; genus Tricholaema lacrymosa; species Tricholaema leucomelas. The sequence goes on along the minus strand of WAAF01000717.1, from coordinate 75,296 downwards.
AAGAGTCACCGTAAACCACAGCCCTAAGCACCACATCCAAACCACCTTTAAACACATCCAGGGTGGGTGACTCCACCACCTCCCTGGGGAGCTCATTCCAGTCCCTGACCACTCTCTCCATGAAAAACTTTTCCTTATGTCCCATCTAAACCTCCCCAGTCTCAGCCTGAGGCCATTCCCACTTGCTCTGTCTCCAACTATATGTGAGAAGAGACCAGCAGCAGCCTCACCACAATGTCCCTTCAGGTAGCTGTAGACAGCAATGAGGTCTCCCCTCAGCCTCCTCTTCCTCACAGTAACCATCCCCAGCTCCCTGTCTCTCCCCATAAGATTTATTCTCCAGGCCCTTCCCCAGCTTTGTTGCCCTCCTCTGGACCTGCTCCAGCACCTCCACATCTCTCTTGTATTGCAGTGCCCAAAACTGAACACAATACTCCAGGTGTGGCCTCACCAGAGCCGAGTGCAAGGGGACAATCACCTCCCTGCTCCTCATCCTGTCACTGGGCACCATCCTTTCCCTTGTGCTGAGCACTGAGAAGATCTCCTCTCAAGCTGTATTTCTCCAGGCTAAACAGCTACAGGTCTCTTAGCATTTCCTCCCCACAGAGATGTTCCAGATCCCTCAGCACGTCCATAGCCTCTGTTGGACTCTCTCCAGCAGTTCCCTCTCTCACGCTTTTGGGCAGAGCCTAAAACTAGTCCCAGTACTTCAGCTACAGCCTCATTGGGACAGACAGGGAGAAGGACCTACTGGCCACACTCTTCTTAATCCACATTTCATTAAACCTATGAAGGAGACATTCCCAATGCTACTCCTAAATACTGCAGCCTATCATAACAGCTGATGATTCAATGAAGAACAAAAACAAGCAATATTTATTTCAATTCCACGTTTCCAACACAAACTGCAATTGTGAGAACTGCAGGGACAGGGATCTGCTGGAGAGGGTCCAGCAGAGGGCTAGGAGGATGAAGAGGGGACTGGAAGGCATGGCTGATGAGGAGAGGCTGAGGGACCTGGGGCTGTTTAGTCTGGAGAAGACTGAGAGGGGATTTGATCAATGTTTGTAAGAATCTGAGGGCTACCAGGAGTGGGGGGACAGGCTCTGCTCACTGCTGCCTGGGATAGGAGAAGGAGCTATGGGTGTAAGTTACAGCAAAAGAGGTTCTGCCTCAACGCAAGGGGGAACTTCTTTACTGTAAGGGTCCCAGAGCACTGGCACAGGCTGCCCAGAGAGGTTGTGAGGTCTCCTTCTCTGGAGCCTTTCAAGGCCTGTCTGGATGTGTTCCTCTGTGATCTGTGTTACATAGGATTGTCCTGCTCTGGCAGGGGGGTTGGACTCAATGGTCTCTTTTGGTCCCTTCCAACCGGATTGTTTAGCCTGGAGAAGAGGAGGCTCAGAGCAGACCTCATTGCTGTCTACAACTACCTGAAGGGAGGCTGTAGCCAGGTGGGGTTGGTCTCTTCTCCCAGGCAAGCAGCAACAGAACAAGGGGACACAGCCTCAAGTTGTGCCAGGGGAGGTCTGGGCTGGATGTTAGGAGGAAGTTGTTGGCAGAGAGAGTGACTGGCATTGGAATGGGCTGCCCAGGGAGGTGGTGGAGTTGCCGTCCCTGGAGGTGTTGAAGCAAAGCCTGGATGAGGCACTTAGTGCCATGGTCTGGTTGACTGGCTAGGGCTGGGTGCTAGGTCGGACTGGATGATGTTGGAGGTCTCTCTTCCAACCTGGTTGATTCTATTCTAACCCCTAACATCCTGTGAGCCTTTGAATGGTCCATCCTTCAAAAAGGCACAGGGCTGAGACCTTCCAGCGAAGAACCAAGCAAACAGTGTAAAATTAACTCTGTTCAAATAATCTTTGAGAAAATTGTATAAGCAGATTCACATACTACATGCTCAGTTAAGACAAAAAAAACAACACTTTAGCTTATTAATTCTAACAGAATCAGTTCCCTCCACAGTCACACAGACAACAACTCATCTCCATGTCTGAGGAAATGCAATTCTCATCAAAAATAAGTAGGACTTTGAAAATTAAATTCTTCTGTCCTCCCTATGTGGAGTCCAAAAGGCAAAAAAAAACCCAACCCTGTCAGCCTGTTCTTTCTCTGCCTCCAAAACTCATGACAACCCCTGTCAGATATTCCAGCTAAGAGATGATCATAAACACATGTGCAAAGCCCCATCAGCTTTCCCTACGTCAAACTCCATTCCTGCTGACTTCTTCATGGCCCATAAACCCCTCTTAGCACAGCAACAAAATGACATAATGCAAAGATCTCTCCATTCAATTCGTGTCCATGTTCATGCAAACAGGACCCCTTTTCCCTATCCACTCTCCAAATAACCTCCCAGACAATGCTGATGTTTCCTGGGAATCTCTTTGTGCATTCTTCTACTCTCCAAGGCAGCTTTAAATCATAGAATGGTTTAGGCTGGAAGGGATCATCCAGCTCCAACCCCCTGCCACAGGCAGGGACACCTCCAACTACAACAGGTTGCTCAAGGGATCATCCAGCCTGGCCTTCAACACCTCCAGGCAGGGAGCAGCCACAACCTCCCTGGGCAACCTCTGCCAGTGTCTCACCACCCTCACTCCAAAGAACCCTTTCCTAATATCTACTTTGAATCTCCCCTCTGCCAGTTCAAACCCATTCCCCCGCGTCCTGACATTACCAGACCTTGTCAATAATCCCTCCCCAGCCTTCCTGTAGGTCCCTTTCAGATACTGGAAGGCCACTCCAAGATCTCCTCAAAGCCTTCTCTTCTCCACACTGCAGAGCCCCAACTCTCTCAGCCTGTCTTCGGAGCAGAGCTACTGCAGCCCTCTCAGCATCTTGGTGGTCTCCTCTGGACTGGCTCCAACACTTCCATGGCCCTCTTGTGCTGGGGGCTCCAGAACTGCACACAGGACTCTAGGTGGGCTCTCAGGAGAGCAGAGCAAAGGGGCAGAATCCCTTGCCCTGCTGGCCACACTGCTCTTGATGCAGCCCAGCACAGGGTTGCTGTCTGGGCTGCACTCACACTGCAGGCTCATGTTGAGCTTTGCATCACCCCAGACCCCCAGGTCCTTTTCCTCAGGTCTGCTCTCAGCCATTCCCCACCCAATCTGGAGCTGTGCTTGGGATTGCATCCACCCAGGTGCAGGACTTTACACTTGGCCTTGCTGAAATCCCCTGACATAATGCTGATGACTATTATCTTCAATACCTGGAAGGAGGGGAGTCAGACTATTAGCAGAGTGGGTATTTCATAGCCTTTAAGAGTTGAGGTAATGCCCACAGCACACATCCAAAAGGAAGTTTAGCTAAGAGATGTCTAAAATTCTTCTTCATGAAAAGGCTGAGCCCCATCTAAAACACCTAACTGCTGCAGAAATCTCCATGATATATATATATATATATATATG
>WAAF01000717.1:27119-71865 GCA_013400475.1 Tricholaema leucomelas | reverse complement strand
AGGCTGGATGAGGCCTTGAGCAGACTGCTCTAGTGGGAGGTGTCCCTGCCTATGGCAGGGGGTTGGAGCTGGATGATCCCTGAGGTCCCTTCCAACCTAAACCATTCTGTGATTCTCTATATATATATAATAGAGATATTATATCTCTATGAAAGAGAGCTATTACTCTTGCAGAAATATGTATTTCTTACAGAAATCCACCTAATTCTGTAAACCTGCCCCAAAAATAGATCAGACAGCTATGGAAAACCCAGCACTGCTAACTGAGGGGAATACCAGACCACTCACACCCTTTCAGCCCTTTCTCTTAAGGTTACTCATCTCTATTTCTGTCACCTCCCTACTTCCCCTTCTCCCACATATCACAGAGAGTCTACACAGCAAAAGTCACAGGATTTCTGCACAGTTACTCAGAGCTTCCACCAAGTTCCCTGCATTTCCCTGTAAGCAGCACATGTGCAGGGACTGCAGGAGCCAGGACTGTCCAGTATACAACAGTTGGTGCTACTGATAACACTAAACAGTTCCAAAGCTGTTCTCCCTCCCCAGAGCAAACAGCATTTCTGAACTTTCCTACTCCACTGCTGAAGGTTTCATTTCCAGGCAAATATTTAACAGTGCCTACCATGCATGCAGGCCAAGTCACAGGATATTACTCATCTACCCTCGTGGCAAGCAAGTCTCCTGAGGTGCATTAAGAGTGTGGTCAGTGTGGTCTCTGGCGAGATCACACATAGAGTACTGTGTCCAGTTCTGGGCTTCCCAGTTCAAGAAGGACAGGGAACTACTGGAGAGTGTCTAGTGGAGGCTACAAAGATGATGAGGGGACTGGAGCATCTCTATGAGGAGAAAAAGGATGAGAGACCTGGGACTGTTTAGTCTGGAGAAGACCAAGAGGAGATCTTATTGTTGCTTATAATTATCTGAAGGGTAGGTGTCAAGAAGAAGGTACCAGTCTCTACTCAGTGGTGTCCTGTGATAGCACAAGGGGCAATGAACACAAGCTGGAACACAGAAGTTCCACTTCAACACGAGCAGAAACTTCGTTGCTCTTAGGGTGCTGGAGCCCTGGAATAGGCTGGCCAGAGACATTGGGGAGTCTCCTTCTCTAGGGACAATCAAGACTCACAGGGATCCACTCCTGTGTGACCTACCCTAGGTGACCCTGCCTTGGCAGGGCAGCTGGACTCAATCTCTAGAGGTCTCTCCCTCCTCTAGCATTCTGTGATTCTACCATACTGTCTAAAATGGCTTTCAGAAGTACAGTGCCGTCCACAGCTTCTTGGTAACTATAAGAAGTGACGATGTCAAAAGTCTCACCCGCACAAGGACCAGATGAACATCCACACACAGCAACCTTATGTGATTCTCTACACTACCCACACAAGAACAATGCCTTGGAAAGCAGACTCTTGCTTCAGAAGCAGCACAGGGTTTGAGCCCAGCAACATAAACACGAGTGACAGGTTCAGTTAAAGCACATACACAAGTACCCCCAGTGAATATATACATGCTGCAGAGCTGCAGCTACATGACAAGGATTATGAATTAAACATCAGCTGGAAAAGACCTTTAAGATCATTGAGTCCAACCATTCACTAGCTCTACCAAGGCTGGTGCTAAACTATGTCCCTCAGCACCACATCTCTACCTTCTTTCAACACCTCCAAGGATGGGGATTCAATCACATCCCTAGAAATCCCATTCCAGTTATTGAGAATCCTTTCAGTGAAGAAGTTTCCTCTAACATCCAGCCTAAACCTCACAAAGAATACAGGACAGTGGGGGAATAAAAAGCACTTTTGTTTTTTTCACACCACAACAACTGAAAGAAGGCATCTCAGTTTCATTTCCAGCCAGAGATGATTTCTATGGTGATAAATACAGCACACACATACATAGAATCATAGAATGGCTTAGGTTGGAAGGGACCTCAAGGATCAGCCAGTTCCAATCCCCTGCCATAGGCAAGGACACCTCCCACTAGAGCAGGTTGCTCAAGGCCTCATCCAGCCTGGCCTTGAACACCTCCAGGCAGGGAGCAGCCACAACCTCCCTGGGCAACCTGTGCCAGTGTCTCACCACCCTCACTCCACAGAACTTCTTCCTAACATCCAGTTTAAATCTCCCCTCTGACAGTTTAAACCCACTACCCCTTCTGCTGTCATTACAACACCTTGTCAATAGTCCCTCCACAGCCTTCCTGTAGGTCCCTTTCAGATACTGGAAGGCCACTCCAAGGTCTCCTCAAAGCCTTCTCTTCTCCAGGCTGCAGAGCCCCAACTCTCTCAGCCTGTCCTCATAGCAGAGCTGCTGCAGCCCTCTCACCATCTTGGTGGCCTCCTCTGGACTGGCTCAAACAGTTCCATGTCCTTCTTGTGCTGGGGGCTCCAGAACTGCACACAGTACTCCAGGTGGGGTCTGAGGAGAGCAGAGTAAAGGGGCAGAATCCCCTCCCTTGCCCTGCTGCCCACACTGCTCTTGCTGCAGCCCAGCACAGGGTTGCTGTCTGGGCTGCATGTGCACACTGCAGGCTCATGTTGAGCTTTTCATCACCCCAGACCCCCAGGTCCTTTTCCTCAGGGCTGCTCTCAACCATTCACCACCCAACCTATATCAGTGCCTGAGATTGCCCTGTCCCAGATGCAGGACCTTACACTTGGCCTTGTTGAATGCCATGAGGTTGGCCTGGGCCCACCTCTGCAGCCTGTCCAGGTCCCTCTGGATGGATCCCTGCCCTCTAGCAAGTTGACTGTGCCACACAGCTTGGTGCCATCTGCAGACTTGCTGAGGGTGCAGTGATTCCTCTGTCCATATCACTGACAAAGATGTCAAACAGCACTGCTGCCAGCACTGACCCGAGGGAGCCACTTGGCACTGGTCTCTAGGTGGACATTGTGCCTTTGATCATCACTCTCTGCATGCCACCATACAGCCAATTGCTTATCCAGCAAGTGGTCCACTCATCAGTGGTCCAGTTCAGTGACCAGGACATCAAGTGGGACAGAGTCAAACACTTTACATACACACATGTACATAGAGTAAACTGCACACAAACAGCTCCTTCTGCTACTATCATTATCATTTTCTACCACCAAATAACATTAGAAGGATTGCAAAGGGAAGCAAGTGTTTGTTAAACATTTACTCCCTGTTCATTCAGGGCACTTCACAAAAAGACAGACAAGCAGCCCATGCAAGACATGAGAGATCTGACTTAGGATCATGCAGCCTGAGCTGGCAATCCCATTCCCAGTGGAGTCAGCTCTTGACCTGTGACTCAAGTGAGGGCACATGGAGATGCTGGTGAGGAAAAATACATTTCACTGAACCAGCTGAGTAAAGTTCATGCCGAGAGGAAAAAATATTCCATGGATTGGAAGCACAAAGTTGCTTTGCTGTATGAGCACAAGGAGCCAAAGAAGAACAGAAAGTGCCATAAGAAGCATTTCTTCCTTCCTCCTCATTTAAAACATTTTGTGCTGTAATTTTAAGCAGCAAAAGCACTTTTGATTTCTCAGATAGAAGTAACCAGGGGTCAGGTTTCAGTAAGAAACTCCACCTAGCTACTATGGTTTCCAAGCCATGCACTTCTCCAAAGAGAACTAAAAAGGAGGTTTCTGATTGTGCAAACGTTGAAGGAGTTATGTACATAAAGAAACAAGCCAGAGCAGCCAAGTACCTGCATTCAAGGTTTACTCAGGGCACTGACAGCCAACTATAAAAGACATGGCTCAAAAGTTGAAGTTGAAAACTGAACACAGAAGTGCCTTACTGGGTCAGCAGTGTCCACCTTACCCACCCAAGTGTCTGATTGAATAGCGCCTCTGATGCGGCAGAGTAAGCCAGCCCTCTCCCTTCTGTGTCCCACTGCTTCCAAGCTCCTGCTGCACCAGGGATGGTGGGCAGTCCATCCCTCACTCCTCCTCTTCATATCTGTTAATATTCTTATTAATAATTATGAATAATAAATTTTATTAATTAAAATTAATAACTAATTTTGCCAAACACTGCTTTGACCATGCCAGTATTGTCTGCCTTGTAACCTGCAGCTGCAAGTTCCAGGTCACACAACCTCTAACCAAGGGAAGTTATTCTTCCCCTGTACTCAACACTGGTCAGGCCACACCTTGAGTACTGTGTCCAGTTCTGGGCTCCTCAACTCAAGAGAGATGTTGAGGTGCTGGAACGTGTCCAGAGAAGGGCAACAAAGCTGGTGAGGGGCCTGGAACACAAACCCTATGAGGAGAGGCTGAGGGAGCTGGGGGTGTTTAGCCTGGAGAAGAGGAGACTCAGGGCAGATCTCATTGCTGTCTGCAACTACCTGAAGGGAGGTTGTAGCCAGGTGGGGTTGGTCTCTTCTGCCAGACAACCAGCAACAGGACAAGGGGACACAGCCTCAAGTTGTGCCGAGGGAAGTATAGGCTGGATGTTAGGAGGAAGTTCTTCACAGAGAGAGTGATTGGCATTGGAATGGGCTGCCCAGGGAGGTGGTGGAGTCACCGTCCCTGGGGGTGTTCAGGAAAAGCCTGGATGAGGCACTTAGTGCCATGGTCTGGTTGACTGGATAGGGCTGGGTGCTAGGTTGGACTGGATGATCTTGGAGGTCTCTTCCAACCTGATTGATTCTATTCTATTCTGTTCTCTCTGAAGTACTGATTCATTTTAAAGTAACCTCCCATCAGAAACTTTTCAGTTTCTGCACTGACTGTATGACCAGTTCTGCCCAGTTTCACCTACTCACCATCTTTTGAGAAAGCTTTAGCACATTCCCCCCTACACTTCTCATTTTCCAAAATACAGAGTCCAAATCTTTTCAGGCTCTTCCCCAAAAAAGCAGCTGGCCCAACCCCTTGGCCATTTTGGTCCTCCCATTTTGGAGATGTTCTTGTCTGCCATATGCTTTTATACATGCTGGTAGCTGATAAATAATGGGTTTGTTTCAAGTTAACAACTGAAAAGGACAGAATTGTTCCACAGCTTGTTCAACTCACACAGCCTAACACTTGGGTCTCTAGACCTAGATTATAGGTGCTTCTAATTTCAGCTGCCAAAAAACCAACACTGCTCATGTGCTGAGAGACCAATGGTACCAGCTCTCACAACCAAACCTCAGCTCCTCATTGACAGCTCTGAACTACAAAGCTAAAAGCCAGACAGACACAAGACGGGATCGAGAAGTAGCAGCACAACCCCAGACCGCTACAGGGTTCTGGTACAGGTGGTCTGCAGCCTCATTCACCCCACCAAGTGACCTGCCCAGAGGCAATCATGACTGAACATAACAGCAACTTCACTGTTCTAACAAGACAGGACCTAGCTTCATTATCCTTTCATGCCACATTATCATTTGGAGACAATTGTCCTGCCGTGAGATAGAGCAACACTAACTCTGCTCAGTGCTGACTTCCCATCTCAGACTCCACTGAGGGCCAGCACTCTGTGCAGCTCAGGGCACGTTTGCACAGGCAGTGGCTGCTGCTAGCAGCGACAACGCTGATGGGGACAGTCAGCAGCAAGTCGGGGTGCAGAGCAAGGGCACTGCTAAATCTTGTGTGCCACTTTGGGCTGCAGGAAGGAGAAACCTCCAACTGTCAGGAAGAAGGGACAAGACAGGAGACCCTAAACTGAGCAACAGCGGATTCCATCCCATGGACACCATCTTCAGGACCAAGTGAGGGATCACCAAGGTAAAGCCTCTACTTGAATTGTGTCTGAGAAGGACACTGTCCTGCCTTCTATCCCAACCCATGAGTTCCTGAATCCCAGTTCCCATTTGCTACTGAGTCATAAAATCAACCAGGTTGGAAGAGACCTCCAAGATCATCCAGTTCAACCTAGCACCCAGCCCTATCCAGTCAACTAAACCATGGCACTAAGTGCCTCATCCAGGCTTTTCTTGAACACCTCCATCTTGGAACTTCTGCCACAGCATCAGTGGTGAGAGTGACTCATTATCATCACAGGGTAGGGTTCAATATTGGCTTTGTATCTATTTGCATATATTTCATTATTTTCATTAAAGCAGTTTTAGTTTTCTTTCCCTACTCATCAGTTTCTATCCCTTACTCTTCCCTTCAGGACAGCAGAGGGGTTCATATAGAGTGTCTGTCACTTGTCTAATGACCAGCCCTGCCCTAACCACTGACAATACTTCACCCTGGTGGGAAGTCCTCCATCTAGATCATCAATTGCATGTCTTTTTCTCAAAGTTTTACACTTTTGAGACAAACCAATACCAGCTTTCTTTGAAAGATGGTTCCCACTCACTTATAGTACCTCTTCATGTTGTAAAATGTTTGGAAGAGATTGGCCACTTCAGACCTTAAAACAACGCAGAGGAACTTTTTTACACCTGCCATTTTCCCAGAGAGTTTCAAGCCCTTCCCCTTAGATCTGGCTGAAATTTCAGTCTAGAAAACAATAGCTCTAGGTCTGCATAGAGGCAGGTGACACCCACTGAGGAAAACCAGCACCCAAGGAGGTCTGAATGCATGCCCATTAGCAGTCCCAACACTCCTTCCAGTAGGATACAAGGCAGAGAAAATCCTCACTTCTCCATTCACTTATTCCTAAGAATCAGTAGCCTGTAGAGAGCAGTGGCTCAATCCTGCTCCTCCCAACAGGAACAAAAAAAAGGCCTGTGGCCACTCCTNAAGAATAACCTCCCTCGTCCTACTGGAAATTTGCTGTGCTTCAAGTTTACCAGGAGAAGGCATTAAGTGGCTCATGATGTGGCAAGAAGTGCCACTGACATCGTGCTCTATGCACATCTGCAAGACATCCTGCCTACACCTCTGCAAGCCTCCATGCCAAGAGGAACCAGAATCAGCTCAGAGATTGTCTGCCTCTTTCCTGGCATCCAGCTAGAGCCTGGGAAGAACTAGAAACCTTGTAATGTAAAACAGTCACACCTCTCACATTTTTCCATTTCATCACTCCTTTGCATTGCTGTCCCAACATCTTCATTTCTCCACTGCACTTGAATCTGTACTGGTGGCAAAGAAATTAGGAGACAGATGCAAAGTCCATTCGGAGAATCATTACTCCAGACACTGGCAAATTTGTCTTTCATCCTCGTCTCATTGGCAAAGTAACACTTTGTTCTGTGTGGGAAAATACTATACAAAGGCAAAGGCCTGAAAGCAGCAAAGGCCTGTCTGCATCATGAAAGCTCCCTGTCTGTCAATGGCTTGTTTCTTTTCTGTTGTTAAATGAGCTGGCCTTAACATCGCTACGGCTACAGCGCTGCTTTCATTACACGAAGGTTGGAACTCCCACATATTCAGAGTTAAGACATCTGAAGACTAGAGTTCCCATCTCTAAATAACAGGAAGAAAAGGGCTATTTCTGAATACACTTGGTTTATCTTCAGTTCACCAGGCAAAGAAACAGTGAAGAGCATCACAACAGTAACAGTTCCGAGACATCTTTACCCTTGAAATGCGGACAGCTAAACTCTATTTCTCTTCGAATTCTCCTCATCCAAATCTCTTCCCACTACAGACTAATTCTTGCAGGTACACACAAGCATCAAGCAGAGTACATGCTTCTGTGCATATTTCCTCCCTCTCTCTTGATAATCCCTCATAAACCTGTGCACAAAGGCCTGCAGCAATCATAGAATCAAGCAGGTTGGAAGAGACCTCCAAGATCATCCAGGCCAACCTAGCACCCAGCCTTAGCCAATCAACCAGACCATGGCACTAAGTGCCTCATCCAGGCTTTTCTTCAACATCTCCAGGGATGGCAAATTACCACCTCCCTGGGCAGTCCATTCCAATGCCAATCACTCTCTCTGCCAACAACTTTCTCCTAAGATCCAGTTTAGACCACCCCTGGCACAACTTGAGACTGTGTCCCCTTGATCTAATCACTATGAATCGCTATGGTTGGGAAGGACCACCAGCATCAGCCAGTCCGACCTTCATCCCAGCAGCCTTCATCACCAGACCATAGCCTCAAGCACCACAACCACTCTCCTTTTAAACACCTCCAGGGATGGTGACTCCACCACCTCCCTGGGCAGCCTGTTCCAGTGCCTGACCACCTGCTCAGGAAAGAACTTCCTCCCAACAGCCAACCTAAACGTCCCCTGATGCAACTTGAGGCCATTTCCTCTTGTCCTATCAGTAGTAATTTGTGAGATCAGTTCCAGCCTCACTGCAACCTCCTTCTAGGTAGTTGTAGAGGGCAATAAGGTCCCCGTTCAGACTCTTCTCCAGACTAAACACCCCCAGCTCCCTCAGCCACTCCTCATAGGTGATGTTTGCCAGACCTCTCCCCAGCTTCGTCGCCCTTCTCTGCACCTGCTCCAGCACCTCAATGTCCCTCCTACACTGTGGTGACCCAAACTGGACACAGTACTTGAGGTGTGTTCTCACAAGTGCTGAGTACAGGGGCATGAGCACCTCCCTACTCCTGGTCACACCACTGCTGATCCAGGCCAGGATGCTGTTGGCCTTTTTGGCCAGCTGGGCACACATACAGCTTCACTTTTTTGCTACTATTCCACTGTAGCTTTGCCATTGTTTTCCCTCTAGTAAACTTAATCAACCCCTTTCAGGAATCACAGCCAAAATAAACACAAACTTCTACAAAACTTTGGGTTTTTTTGGTTGGGTTTGGGTTTTTTTGGTTGGTTGATTTGATTTTGGGGGTGGGTTTTGTTTGTTTGGGTTTTTTTGGGGAGTGGAGGCTAAGTGCCACTCCAAAAATCAGAAATGTTCGCCGAATGATTCTGCTCCAGGGTGTAATTTCCCTGCACTCATCAGACAGCAGACCACTTGTGATTAGCTATTTCATTTTTATTTTCCCTGGTGTTCCTGCGTGGGTTTGTTGGGGAAGTCTCTGGGAACACAAGCTGATGAACACCACCACACTTGCAACAGCAGATTTTGCACACCTTCTATTTGTTTTCCTCTGACACTACCAGATTAGTTGTATCGACCCCTGCAAACACATCCCTCGGTGTTTGCCATGTGGTAACAGCAGATGAAAAGCCTCAACCACTTTCCCTTATTGCTGCCAGCCACAGATGATACTGTACAGAGTCCATGCTTACCTGAGCCCTAACCAGCAAACCAGAGAGCAAAGACTAGTGCTAGTTAGGTATTTCCACTGAAGAACATGAACCACATACACACACAAAACCCCAAAGCAAACAAAACAAAGACACAAATCAACCGAACCAAGCAAGAAAACGGAAACCAACAACAAGCAACAGGGTCAAAACTTCCCACTTAAACATACCACTCATGCTACACCAATACTTCGATGATCACTCCTTGGCCTTTTGGCTAAGATCAGATAGAACAGAATAGCATCAGCCAGGTTGGAAGAGAATCCCAAGATCATCCAGTCCAACCTAGCACCCAGCCCTAGCATATCAATCAGACCATGGCACTAAGTGCCTCATCCAGGCTTTTCTTCAACACCTCCAGGGATGGCGACTCCACCACCTCCCTGGGCAGCCCATTCCAATGCCAATCACTCTCTCTGCCAACAACTTCCTCCTAACATCCAGTTTAGACCACCCCGGCACAACTTGAGGCTGTGTCACCTTGTTCTGTTGCTGCTTGCCTGGCAGAAGAGACCAACCCCCACCTGGCTACAACCTCCCTTCAAGTAGTTGTAGATATTAAACTTGATCTTATCGGTTTAATATCTGATACATCCTCAATTAGAGGAACTGTTCTTTTGGCACTTAGTGCCATGGTCTAGACTGGACAAGGCTGGGTGCTAGGTTGGACTGGATGAGCTTGGATGTCTCTTCCAACCTGCCTGATTCTATGATGCATGACTATTTCAAACATGCTAAGGAGATCCATTCCTCACTGCAGTGAAGAGCAGGATAAGGCTCCTCTTCCGATCATCGCACTGCTTCCATAAGCATCCTTCCCACTCTGGTACCTGAACCAGCACTATGGAAGCCAGGCTGCTTGGCACAGGCATACTTAACACAAGATGCAGTCACACCAGGGCAGACAGAAAAGAGAGAGCACTTGCCACGTCAGATTTGAGTTTTGCCTTTGAGAGAGGAGCTTTCAGCCCACGTGTTAATTGATATCGTGCTCGGTCCACGCACAACGTGATGTTTGGTGTGGAGCTCTGTGAAGAGAACTCCAGCAGCAAAGCACAGGGTGCTACAGTATAACAACATGTCTACAGCAAGCTAATGAGCATAATTATACCTGCCTCTGATGAACCACAGATTTTTCTCCTTAACAAAAATTAAGCTACACTTACCTCCACCTTGTTACTGGAACCATTTTCAAAGTCACTTCAGTGGCAGCCTGGAGACAGGGGAACAGCCTCCCCTGCCTGTCCCAATGCTCTCCACTTTCCCAAGGAGCTACTCCTATTTAAACACCAGCCTCAGAGAAGAATAGGAGAAAACAGCCATCTTGACAAATGCCATCAATTCTGGTCACTGATTAGTGCAGGCTGCTACTAACTGGGAGCCTTCTGTGCTCCTGTCCAGTCAGAAAAATATGTCCTTCTTTTTTTTGCTACTGGCCTGAGGCTTGGAACTTCAATTCCTCTCTCATGCCTTGTGAATGAACCAGGATAATGTAAAATGGCTTATGCACATGGCTCACATTCGGCTGCAAGCTCTAAAGCTCTCGTGGAAACAGGAATCAAATGCAACACACACTGATAAAGTTATTATACAGTGCCTGCTCTGTAGCTGATTAACTTGCTCAGTCACCCAAGGACAAACAGTTCAACTATTACCTTGAGAAAAACAATTACATAAAACACAACTGTTCCTTACACTGCTCTGCTCCTTCCTGGTAGCTCAGAATAACTCCTCACTTTGTATTTCCAAATACTGATCCCAGGCACTCCCTTGGCACTAGAATCATAGAATCAGTCAAGGGTGGAAGGGACCACAAGGATCATCCAGTTTCAACCCCCCTGCCATGCCCAGGGACACCCTACCCTAGAGCAGGCTGCCCACAGCCTCAGCCAGCCTGGCCTTAGACACCTCCCTGGGCAACCCATCCCAGGCTCTCACCACTCTCATGCTCAACAACTTCCTCCTCACATCCAGCCTGAATCCAGATCTCTTGATGCAGGCAGTAAAGAAAAACTTAATAAAACCTATTTTGAATTTACTTTTGTGCTGCCTTTTCAAGGCCCAAAGAATCCACTTTAAATTCTTCTTTGACCAGGAAAAATCACAAATTCTTACTCTTCTTTCCAAATATTCTCTGCTCCAATCTGTGTCCCTGCATAAGGGATCTTCTGTTTCCATTCTCTGCTGCACCAAGACTGTTTTCATACTAACACACTAGAAAAGTACTCTGTTCTCTCCCCATTACCTCAGAGCAGTGATGGTTTCTATTAAAGCATTTAGAATGTTTCCTGTGTCATCATTTAGACTTTTTTTCTTGCATTTTAGAGGACTTAATTTACTGTCACAACAGTTACTGCTTTCTCTGCCCCACAAAAAAGAAGAAAACACTCCCAGAGCAGGTAACAAAGCAAACTGCAAGATCACAGCAACTTACAAAAGTGACAGTTTCATAGCACACTTTCCAAAATTTGAACTACATTCATGGGAATCTACAACCACAATCGACTACTGCTACAGCTACAATCACAAGCAGTGAGACTAAAGAACACTCATTTCAAATGCTCATCCTGGTTCTGACATGCAATTGTTCCAGTATGTTCCTCATTATTGGCCACAACAACCTCAAGCAGCACTACAGGCTGGGGACAGAGTGGCTGAGAGCAGCCAGGCAGAGAGGGACCTGGGGGTGCTGGTAGAGAGTAGCTGAAGATGAGCCAGCAGTGTGCCCAGGTGGGCAGGAGAGCCAATGGCATCCTGGCCTGAATCAGGAACAGTGTGGCCAGCAGGACAAGGGAGGTTATTCTTCCCCTGTACTCAGCATTGCTCAGGCCACACCTTGAGTGCTGTGTCCAGTTCTGGGCTCCTCAATTCAAGAGAGATGTTGAGGTGCTGGAAGGTGTCCACAGGAGGGCGATGAAGCTGCTGAAAGGCCTGGAACACAAACTCTATGAGGAGAGGCTGAGGGAGCTGGGGGTGTGCAGCCTGCAGAAGAGGAGGCTCAGGGCAGACCTCATTGCTGTCTACAACTACCTGAAGGGAGGCTGTAGCCAGGTGGGGTTGGGCTCTTCTGCCAGACAACCAGCACCAGAACAAGGGGACACAGTGTGAAGTTGTGGCAGGGGAGGTCTAGGCTGGATGTTAGGAGGAAGTTGTTGGCAGAGAGAGTGATTGGCATTGGAATGGGCTGCCCAGGGAGGTGGTGGAGTCACCATCCCTGGAGGTGATGAAGCAAAGCCTGGATGGGGCACTTAGTGCCATGGGCTGGTTGACTGGAGAGGGCTGGGTGCTAGGTTGGCCTGGATGATCTTGGAGGTCTCTTCCACCCTGGCTGATTCTATGATTACAGAGCACCTCATATACTCTATCAATATTGCTAATGCAACCCAGTAAGACTCCTGAATTCTCCTCACTGCCCAGCCATGTTGGCAGATCTGTTGAGAAGGCAGCTCTGCAGGCTGGTATTTTTAGAAATGCTGTGAAAACATAAATGCTGCTTTTGCAAGAACAAAAGTGTGTCTTTGAAAGCCTATTAAGGCAGAAGAATTAACCTTTCGAAACAAAGTTATGAAGTCTTGGTCTAGCCAGAAGTATTACTCAGCAGGTCCTCATCACTCAACAGATTTCACTCAAACTGCCAGGACACTCAGCAGTGTGACTCTTCCAGGATGTTTGAGCTGGCAAAGCAGACTTCCTTATAAGCAGCAAGCCACCTGACAGAACCAAGAGACTAAAAGCAATCAGCAGTAAAACAGCACTGGGCAAATACAACCTGCCAGCTTAAAAATCTTCATCAACCAACTGCATGTTGGCTTTTTCTTATTACAGAATCACAGAATGCTAGGGGTCAGAAGGGACCTTGAGAAATCAAATCCAACCCCCCCACAAAGTAGGATCACTTAGGGCAGGTCACACAGGAACACATCCAGGTGGGTTTGAAGACCTCTAGAAAAGGAGACTCCACAGCATCTCTGGGCAGCCTGCTCTAGGGCTCTGTCACTCGCAGTAAAGTTTTTTCTGACATTGAGATGGGATTTCCTGTGATTGAGTTTGCATCCATTGCCCCTTGTCCTATCACTGGGCATCACTTAAGAGAGATTGGTTCCACAGGGCCTAGATGTTCACCTGTCTTTTGTCTCTTTTGTTTCTCCCCCTGCCCATGCCACTGTCTAATTACCCTGCGGGTACAGACCTGTGTGATAACAGAATGGAGATAATGAATTGCTTGAGGCATAAACTAACAGATTGACTTGCAGTCATCTAATGGACAGGTGTGTTGGTGCAGCCTTCTTCGACTTGCAGGCATCTAATGGACAGGTGTGCTGGTGCAGCCTTCTTCCAGTGCACCTCTGCTGGAAAAGATCTGAGGAAACAAAGCAGCTTTGGAGATGGGGGAAGGGAGGATGCTGTCTTGTCTTTGCAGTTCCATAAGCCACGTAGATACTTTGGGGATGGCAGAAGGAGGATGTTAATCCAGTTAGAAAGGTACTTATTTGTGATTTTAGGGAATGAAAGAGAATGGTGGTGTTTGGACCACAGTCTTACTAAGTTTATATATTCAGGAGGCACTTCTGGAGCTTAACTTTTTTGCTTAAGCTATGTCTTGTGTTGAAAGACTAAGGAGATGGTGATAAGGTTGTGGGGTCTCCTTCTATGGGGTCTTCTTCTCTGGAGCCTTTCAAGGCCTGTCTGGATGTGCTCCTCTGTGATCTGTGTTAGATAGGATTGTCCTGCTCTGGCAGGGAGGTTGGACTCGATGATCTCCTTGGGTCCTTTCCAACCTCTAACATCCTGTGAGCCTGTTCCAGCCTCCTGACAGCCACCCTTCAGATACTTGTAGGCACTGATACGGTCCCCTCTCAGCCTTCTCTTTTCCAGACTACACAGCCGCAGGTCTCTTAGTCCTTCCTCATAAGACAAATGCTCCAGGCCCTTAACCAACCTTGTAGATCTCTCCTGAACTCAAATCACTTCCCTGTCCCTCTTGAACTGGGGAGCCTAGAACTGTACACAGTATTCCATATGTGGTCTAACTAGGGCCGAGTAGAGAGGGAGGAGACCCTCCCTTGTATTATGTGACTTACAATGCATCTCAGGACAGGAAAACTGAAGAACTTGCAGTCTTTGCAGTTCAGCCTGACACTACTGATGTAGCCCTTCCCCTCTCCTTCACAGCAAACCTACCACTTCCATTCTCCACAAACACTTAAAACCTTAGAGAACAAACCACAGCCAGAACACGCACTGCTCTCCTGAGAGCCTATGCAAGACAAAGGCAACAAGAGAAAAGAGAGGACTGCCTCTTGCTAGCATTCTTCCAGCAGAAAACTTATAATCCCTTAATTTTGCCATTCAAACAAACCTGATGCCTCCAGCCATAAAAAGCCCAGTGCCTGTATGCTTGTTTTATTTGTTAATTATCACTGCACACAAGGCTTGAAGGCAATAAAACTGCTTACAGGCTGCGACGCTCAGCAGCCGAGAAACCACAAGGAATTCACAGATGCGATTACCTTCTTCCAAGTTAAAAGCATTGCTTCAGAAACATCAGCACAGCAACAAAATAAAATGGGTTGAACTGCTGAGAAATAAACATACCTCAGTTTGTCCAGCACCCAGTTCTGCAGACAAACTGTTGTCAGCCTGGTTTAAACAAAAGGTTGCTTTAATTAGTGAAATATTACTAACTGACAGGGCAAATTCCAAAAATACTTCACTACAATTAGAAACCTTTTTCCTCCTGTGCTAGTTTGAAGCTAGTTAGAATGTTTTGGTGAGAAGAATTAGATTACAGGCTGTGAAAGGAAAACAATGGTGATGTCTACTTCGCTCATAGGCTTGCTGAGATGTATAAGAATGAAAAGCAAAACATAGATGGGGGAGTCTCGCTTGGGACTGGGGAACTGGCTGAGCTGCACCTGACTCTCTAACCTCACCCTCCATTTTTGACTAATCTACTTCGCTTCCTAACCCCCTGGCAGAACCTCCATTCTTCCTTGGGACTGGAGTAAGATTGAGAGGGGTAGGGGGAAGGTGAAGAGGCGGTTGAGAGCCCCTCCTGGGGACTCCGGGAGGGCTGTTGTGTGTCTGTATTACCTTTTTACCTTGTATATTTCTGTATATACTGCCTGTATATTGTGCCAGTTGTAAATACAAGCTTCATTCAATTTCCAGAGCCAGCTGAGTCTAGTCTGGGTGATTTCCAAAGTGGGGGGGGCAGGGAACACCCAAACCATCACACCTCCCATTAAAACCAATTTTAAATAGCATTTAACCCCTCCATGGCCACACGGGTGTGCTCTAAGGATATCTATTTCTCCTCTGCACAGCAAACACAAGTAACTGGTAAAAATGTTACCTGAAGCATCTGAAAAAGCTTTGCAATATTATTACTAGAGGATAGAAGCAACATTTCTTTTTAGTGCTGTTTGATATTTTTACAAGCTGTGTCCAGTGTGGAGTTCTAAACACAAGAAGGATGTGGTATTGTTAGAGCAGGTCCAGAGGAGCCCAAGAAGATGATCCGAAGGCTGAAGCACCTCCCCTATGGAGATAGGCTGCAAGAATTGGGGCTGTTTAGCCTGGAGAAGAGAATAGAATAGAATCAACCAGGTTGGAAGAAACCTCCAAGCTCATCCAGTCCAACCTAGCACCCAGCCCTATCCAGTCAACCAGACCATGGCACTGAATGCCTCATCCAGGCTTTTCCTGAACACCTCCAGGGACAGTGACTCCACCACCTCCCTGGGCAGCAAAGCTTCAGGGAGACCATACAGCAGCATTCTAGAACCTGAAGGGGACTACAGAAGAGCTGAAGAGGGACGCTGTAAAAAGGACACAGAGGTATAATGGCTTTAAAGTGGAAGTAGATGAACTTAGATTAGACATTGGGAGGAAATTCTTCACCCAGGAGGGTGATGAGGCACTGAAACAGATTGCCCAGAGACACTGCAGAGTCTTCAACCTTGGAAGCATTCAAAGGCAGGTTGGATAGGGCCTCGAGCTACCCAGTCTACTAGGAGGTGTCTGTGATGGTTTGGGTGTTCCTCACCCCTCCACGCTTTGTACATCACCCAGGCTAGACTCAGTGGCTCTGGAAATTGAATGAAGCTTTACATTTACAGCTTAGCACAATATACAAGCAGATAGTCACAGCAGATAGAGTTACATATCAAAATATACACATTAAAAGGTAATGCAGAAACACAACAGCCCTCCCAGAAACCTGAGTCCCCAGGAGGGGCTCCCAACCAACCTTCCACCTTTCCTCCCACCCCCTCTACATTACCCAAGATCTTGACTTATGTTTAAGGTAGGTTTGAGGGTCAGGAAGCAGATTTAGTCACACAGATGGCAGGTTAGGTTAGAGAGAGAAGTGCAGCTCCAAAGCCCAGACAGCAACTCTGTTACCTATGTTTATGTTCTTGTTCTTATACATCTCAGCAAGCCTATGAGTGCAGCAGACATCACCACTGTTTCCCTTTCACAGCCTGTAATCTAATTCTTCTCATCAAAACATTCTAGCTAGCTTCAAACTTGCACAGTGCCCTTGCCCATGGCAGCAGTTTTTAGATCTAGATAACCTTTGAGGTCCCTTCCAACCCAAACTGTTCTATCAAACTACCAGGACTGAAGCTCTCCCAATCTAGCTCTGCATTAACAGAGGCAAGGGATACACAACAGAAAGCAATATGCCAAACGAAGTAATCCAATCAGTTTTCAATTCAGGTTAAGTTAATTTCTTAGCTTATTACTACAAATGGCTGTTGCTGTCATCATCCTCTAGCTGTAATTAATTTTCCATCTTTTTACTCTCTTGAAACTATTCAGATAAGTCTTCCACCACCCTGAGCAAGCTCACCATGCACCCACAAGACTCAGAGAGTCCCCAGCGCGTGTTTTTTTATTCATGAGAGCAACTCCAACTGTGAAAATCAAAATTTACTGCTGACAGAACAGGTAGTAAGACATCAATACCAGTGCAGACCTTTGTAGACCAAGAAAGACCATTTTGCAAGCAAATAAAGGGTGTAGTTTAGCATTTTTACCTTAGAACAAGTGATAAAATCCTTTAAAGTTAAGCCAAACCCTGATATTTAGCAACCTGAATTACCACACTCCATACACTCAAGCACAAAAACTTAATCTTTTCCATGCAAAACATGCACATATACACAAGATATTAATTGTGTAATGCCTGTACAACATACAGATGCCCTTTTTGTTCTCACTGCTTGCATGTCCTGCATGTACAGACAAGATGCCTAAATGAAATGTCTTGTCATAATGACATTCTGCAGACAATTTCAGATCTATTACTCTGCCTCTTTGGAGGATGGCTGCATTTAACTGCCTCTCCATGACTGAAGGTGGCCACATGAGTGTTCTTTCTGAAAATGAGTACTGTATCCAGTTCTGGAGCCCCTATTACAAGAATGATGTGGATGTGCTGGAGCATGTCCAGCAAAGGGCCACTGGGTTGAGCAGAGGGTTGGAGCATCTCTCCTATGAGGACAGACTGAAGGAGTTGGGGCTGGTTAAGCTGGAGAAGAGGAGGCTCCTAGGTGACCTTCCCGTGGCATTCCAGGATCTGAAAGGGCCTACAAAAAAGCTGGAGAGGGACTTTTAGGCTGTCAGGGAGTGACAGTATGAGGGGGGATGGAGCAAAGCTGGAGATGGGTAGGTTCAGCCTGGAGGTGAGGAGGAAGTTGTTAAGCATGAGAGTGGTGAGAGGTTGGAATGGGTTGCCCAGGGAGGTGATTGAGGCCCCATGGCTGGAGGTGTTTAAGACCAGGCTGGATGAGGCTGTGGGCAGCCTGCTCGAGGGTAGGGTGTCCCTGGGCATGGCAGGGGGGTTGGAGCTGGATGATCCCTGTGGTCCTTTCCAGCCTTGACTGATTCTATGATAGTAACTACAGTGCTTACTTACAACATCATGACCTATGCTAGAACTTCCTCTTCACTGTTGACTGATCCACCTAAATCTAGCAGCAAGTATTCCCAGTGACAACATGCAACCATCCTCCAAGGACCTTCAAAGATACTCACATTGCAAGTTGCCCTGTTTATCATAATTCTCAAACCCCTCATTTTTCCAGCTACTGCAGAGTCAATTTTCTTTCAGTTGCTCGACATGTTTTAGTCAACAGCTTCTTCTGTTCAAGAGATCCTTGTTAAGAAAGCCATCCAATTATTAGAAGCACCTTAATGCTCCTGTAAAATTGGTAGGATTTGCTCAGTTTTAATTTTTCTAAACACTACCATATCACCTACGAAAGTCAAAGGCAAAACCTCTCACACATCAGAATCATAGAATCAAACAAGTTGGAAGAGACTCCCAAGCTCATCCAGTCCAACCTAGCACCCAGCCCTAGCAGATCAACCAGAGCATGGCACTAAGGGTCCCATCCAGGCTTTTCTTCAATATCTCCAGGGACGGTGACTCCACCACCTCCCTGGGCAGCCCATTCCAATGCCAATCACTCTCTCTGCCAACAACTTCCTCCTAACATCCAGCCTAGACCTCCCCTGGCACAACTTCAGACTGTGTCCCCTTATTCCGGTGATGGTTGCCTGGCAGAAGAGACCAACTCCACCTGGCTACAGCCTCCCTTCAGGTAGTTGTTGTAGACAACAATAAGCTCTGCCCTGAGCCTCCTCTTCTGCAGGCTGCACACCCCCAGCTCCCTCAGCCTCTCCTCACAGGGCTGTGCTCCAGGCCCCACACCAGCTTTGTTGCCCTTCTCTGGACACCTTCCAGTACCTCAACATCTCACTTGAATTGAGGAGCCCAGAACTGGACACAGCACTCAAGGTGTGGCCTGATCAGTGCTGAGTACAGGGGAAGAATAACCTCCCCCGAGTAAACCTCATGCTTTGCTTGATTTACTCAAGTTTCACCTCAACTACACAAACTCCTACTAGCAGAGATACAGCCACCAGTGAGTGACAAAAAGTCACCTTGAGTTTAGGGGGATTAACTCACCCTCAAAGTTTCTTTTTAACAGCTCTCTGTGAGGAAGGTCAGAGGAGTCCTTGATACTCTTTCCTTTAGGACCCCCAAGTAGCCACAGTGAGCCATCAACTATAAAAGCAGAGAGATAAGGGAATAATGTTATAGCTCATCAAAACTGAAGGCAAGCTGCAATTATTTATCCTGGAACACTGCCAGATTCCTTAGTCAGTCACATTTATGGACAAAATTCCCTGACACCTTAAAACAATCAAAGGAAGAACTACAATGCTCACTCCAAAGCAAGCCTCTAAAATCCTGTGTTGGTAACAGAGGGGGAAAAGTGACTAAATAAACACTCAAAACTTAGGCTAAGATTCTGTCTCTTTTATGCTGCTATTTTCTACCCTGAATAAGAAAAATCTTCACTTGTGACATGATACATTCTTAGACAAAAAGCTCCAAATGAAACATCTGCACACACAAAGCTTTCAAAGCATCTTCTAGGATGGGGAAAGAGGCAGGAGATCAAATGTCTCCGTGGCCTGTCCAGTGATATCTTACCTGCAGGATAATCAAGAAGGCAGAAGAAAATCTCAGTACTTCTGGAAAATCTTGACTATAAAAGAGTAACTTGAGATGAGGCAGAGCAATATGAGTGCAACAGAGCACAAGTTTAACGAGTTTAAGAAGTTTGGTTGAGAAACAGAAGATAAAACTCGAGATCACCAAATCCTTCCCTATTTTCAGGTCACACAGATAATCATTCCTACTTTTATTTCAGATGTCTAAAGTTGAAATGAACAAGAGAAGTTGGAGACATCAATAACAGCATTTAACTACTGCTGGTTGTCCACGGAGGAAACTTTCTTAAGTTCCCTGAAGTTTCTCCACAGCATCCACGTCTCCCAGGCAATGCCACTGTTACACACTGAGGCTGACAGCACCACTAATAAATACTCCTTCCTTCATCCTGCAGAATAGATGATGTTCTAAATGCAAACAGATGGATTAGTGGCCAGTTCTTCAAGAATCAGAGCTTAAATAAGAGCTGTGCAGCCCTGCTTCCCATCTATATTTTTCTTGCATTCCCACTACCTAGTCTGGAGCTCAGCAGACAGAGAAATGTCTTCCTGCAGGCAAGAATGAACAATCCCTCCCCAATTACAGAGCCATGTGTGGGCTATGAGCAATTTTCCAAACATAAAAGGAAGGAGGGAATTTGCTATCCATATATTAACAAGCTAAAACAAGCCAACCTGCAGATGGAAAGGATCAAAGTGTCTGTTTGAGTCACCTCAAAATTAATCCCCTCCAGGAATGCTCACCACCACCACCCCAACCTCCCCACCCCTCCCCCAAACACACACATACACACACACACACACTATATCCCTCCAGTCCCTCCCAGAGCAAAAAGTCAAGCTCAAAGAATGCATGGAGCTCTTTGAGATCAATATGATACTCCCAGAATACACACCCCCTCCTTTTCTCCTTTGAACGACTATGTGCTTCTCCCTTCCCCCTCCATCCCCAGACATGCACATGCAGATAGCCAAGAGATTATTTCATCCCAATTGTCTATCAAATGTGATACCATGCCTCATCAAAAAGATTCACTGCAGGTTCAGGTTGGAAATGGCACCACACACACAACCATCCATTCCAAATGCTACGACCAAAGAAGGAATATTTACCGTCAATTCTCTGAAGCAAGTTTGCTTTATAGACAGCAAAATGTGAATGTGAGAAGCTAAAGATGTTAGGAAAAGCAAATACATGACTTAGGACAGGTTCTTCTAGTAATTGCTGGGTATTATTCATATGTGAGCTGCCACTGCTCAACTGTACTTCACACAACACTTCAGTGAGATGCCAGGAGGGCATTTGTGAAGTCAAACTCTCTTGCAGAATCACAAAATGGTTTGTATTAGAAAGGACCAAAAAGATTACCTAGTTCCAAACCCCTGCCATGGGATGGGATGCCAGGTTACTTAAGGCCCCATCCAACCTGGCTCTGAACACTTCCAAGCTTGGAGTCTCTACAACTTCTCTGGACAGCCTGTTCCAGTGCATCACAAGAGTGGAGCAGAGGGTCAGAATCCCCTCCCTCAACCTGCTGTCACCACTATTCTTGGTGCAGCCCAGGACACAGTTGTCTTTCTATGCTGTGTGTGCACACTGCCTGCTCACATTGATCTCTTCATCACCCAACACCCCTTAAGCCCTCCTCAGGACTGCTCTCTATCCACTCTCTGCATTGACAGTATGTGTGCTTGGGACTGCCCTGACCTAGGTGCAGGACCTTGCTTGTATGTGACTCAGCTGAACTTCCTAAGGTTGGTATGGCAGGCAAGCTGAAAACTAAAAAGAGATTGTTGTTCTGCTAAACTACAGGCCAAAAGGCTGCATTCCTCCCCCAAGCAGCCTAAAGCAGCTCAGTTTTAGTATAAAGGGCCCTGTCTCACTCCTACAGAAGCATCAAAGCCTCATTTTTTGCAAGAAGTGTTAGAAACCAGGAGTCCAGTAGCTGCTGGGGCTGCCAAGACCTAAAGCAGTTAACAGTAACACACCAACCCAGCACACAGGTCAGACATGCTACTGGGAACTGACAAGCAAATCTGCCTTGCCATCACTCCCACTACATCCCTCAGAGCTTAGCCATACTGCAAAGCATCTCCTCTGGGAAGCTGGCATGCACAGAGTGATGTGGCTCCCTGACAAACAACACCAGCTGCTTCAATGGCTTGTGAGACACTGGTTGAGCCAGGCAAGCACTAATAGGAAGGAAGAGATAGACTGGGAACAGGAGCTTCACCTCCAAACCTACCTGCCAAATTCATCCTTACGCTTCAAAGTTCTCTCATTTCATTACCACTCAAGAGACTGCCACTGCCTCCTTTGTAGAAAGGCCATCCTCAAGATTAGATAAAAGGGAGCTGAGACAAACCACAACTGAGATCTGTTGGTGAGAAGCTCAGTGTGAGCTGGCAATGTTCAAGAAGCCCTCAGTTCGAGGACAGGGAATTGCTTGAAAGAGTCCAGCACAGAGCCACAAAGATGATGAAGGCAGTGGAACATCTCCCTTATGAGGAAAGGCTGGGGGAGCTGTGTCTTTCTAAGCTGGAGGAGTGACCACATTCACATTTATAACTATGTAAAGGGTGAATGCCAGGAGGACAGAGCCAGGCTCTTCTCAGTGATGTCCAATGACAGGACAAGGTGCACACTGCAGCACAGGAGGTTCCATGTGAACATAACAAAAAACTTCTTCCCTGTGAGGGTGACAGAGCACTGGAACAGGCTGCCCAGAGAGGTTGTGGAGCCTCCTTCTCTAGAGACATTCAAAACTCACCTCAGTGTGTTCCTGTGTGCCTCACTCTAGGTGATCCTGCCCTGGCAGGAGAAGTGGACTAGATGATCTTTCAAGGTCCCTTCCAACCTCTAACATTTTGTGACTCTGTGAATGTGTGCTTACAGGGCAGAAACCAAACAAATCTTGGCCTGCATCAAAGGCAGCATGGGTTGAGAGAGAGGATTTTGCTCCTCTATGCCACTCTGCTGAAACTTCACTTGCAGTGCTCTATCCAGGTCTAGAGCCCTCAACACAAGAAGAACATGGAACTGTTAGAGCAGGTCCAGAGGAGGACACAAAGATGATCAGAAGCCTGGAGTGCCTCTTCTTTGAAGACAAGCTAAGGGAGTTGTGATCATTCAGCTTGGAGAATAGAAGAATCCAGGAAGGCTACTGCAGTCTTCCAGTATTTGAAGGGAGCATCTAGGAGAGCTGGAGAGGGACTTTTCACAAAGTCACTGAGTGGACAGGATGAGAGCCAATAGTCTCAAGCTGGAAGAAACTCAATTTAGATGAGACATCAGAAAGAAATTCTTCTCCAGGAGGGTGGTGAGGCACTGAAACAGGTTACACAAAGAAGCTGTGGAGGTTCCAAGCCTGAAGTGTTCAAAGGCAGGTTGGATGGGGCCTTGAGCAACCTGGTCTAGTGGAAAGTGTCCCTGGCCCATTGCAAGGGGGTTGGCACTGGATGATTTTTTTGTCTCATTCAACTCAAACCATCCTATCATTGCATGATTTCAGCTACCATGCCACCATTTCCATCTTGTAAATGTCACCACAGACCTCTAAGGACAAATGTCTCAGTTTTTCAATGCAGCATTGCATCCTCTAGAATATGGAGATACTGCCTTGGGTTTGCTTTTTGGTTTGGGGTTTTAAGATTGGGATGACAGGCACCTAAGTAACTTTGTAAAATGAGCCTAAGTGTTTAGATAGTGTATTAGGGACCAGATGGAAAGCAAGGTAAATGCATCTGCACATGAACTTACTTGGAATGTCAGCAGTAACCCAGTTCACTACACTTGCAAAAAGAAAGCCAGCAATAAAAAAGGAGCTACTCAAGAGGAGCACTTCATAAAGTTCTATCACATTTTCAGAAGCATCCATGTGTATATGAACAACAGAACTAACAGAAGAAGCAACAGAACAAGGAGACACAGTCTTAAGTTGTGCTGGGGGAAGTATAGGCTGGATGTCAGGAGGAAGTTCTATGAGAAGAGGCTGAGGGAGCTGGGGTTGTTTAGCCTGGAGAAGAGGAGGCTCAGGGGTGACCTCTTTGTTTTCGACAAATACCTGAAGGGAGGCTGTAGCCAGGTGGGGTTGGTCTCTTCTGCCAGACAACCAGCAACAGAACAAGGGGACACAGTGTCAAGCTGTGGCAGGGGAAGTATAGGCTGGATGTTAGGAGGAAGTTCTTCACAGAGAGAGTGATTGGCATTGGAATGGGCTGCCTGGGGAGGTGGCAGAGTCACCGTCCCTGGAGGTGTTCAAGCAAAGCCTGGATGGGGCACTTAGTGCCATGGTCTGGGTGATTGGATAGGTCTGGGTGCTAGGTTGGACCGGATGATCCTGCAGGTCCCTTCAAGTCTGGTTGATTCTATTCTATTCCCACAGCAGCAACATCCAGAGCCCTGCTCTAAACACAGGACATGCAATTTCCCCTAGTTAAGCAGCCACAGGCACCACTGTACAGATGATGCCTGAGAACATGAAGTTGCTTTGCAAGCAGCAGGCATGATTATCCCCTGCAAAAAGACAGAGAACAGATCCCAGCGAGGCTCACTGTGCACTGCAAGCCACATGCTTGGTGACATCGGCACGAGCCAGCAACATGCAGAATGTTCAACAGTAAAGTCTGTTGGCTTGAAATCCAGTTCTGTGCTCCAAGAATTTGTTAGCACACTCTTTAGGAAAAAAAAAAGTGATAAAAATCTACTAAAAGGAGGAAAAGGCACTACTCACATGGCACACCAGTCTAGTCCACATTTATCCACTAAGCAGAATGTTCTCCTAAGATCTCACACTCGCAGGGAACACAGCTTCACTCCCAAGCACACTGGCACAACTGGGTGTTTCTGGAGCGTGGATTCATTAAGCTAGGGATGACACAGTGCCTTCCCCTTCTCAAGCCACTCAAACCCAAGACTCAAAGACACTTCTGTTTATTTATTAGTTCCTTCTGTCAACACATTTCTTTGGCCTCATGACTATTTTGATACTGTTATCTTAAACTAGGCTGTGAATCAACACTTCAGCCCTGATTTTCCCCAGAAGTATTGTTCTGTACTTGCAGATTCCAGATATCACAGCTGAATACAGCTGCCCTTTCCCAATTAGCTCCCACATTTTCTTCCTTGGAGGGGTACTACACTATCTCCTGCAGGCCATAATCAAAGCTAGGGTGCATCATCACAGTACCACCAAGGTTGGAAGAGACCTCACAGATCATCAAGTCCAAGCCGTTACCACAGAGCTCAAGGCTAGACCATGGCACCAAGTGCCACGTCCAGTCCTGCCTTGAACAGCTCCAGGGACGGC
Source organism: Tricholaema leucomelas (assembly GCA_013400475.1). NCBI lineage: Eukaryota > Metazoa > Chordata > Aves > Piciformes > Lybiidae > Tricholaema lacrymosa > Tricholaema leucomelas. Next base: position 46,941 of record WAAF01000717.1, on the reverse strand, counting down.
GACTCCACCACCTCCCTGGGCAGCCCATTCCAGTAGCCAATGACTCTCTCAGTGAAGAACTTTCTCCTCACCTCGAGCCTAAATTTCCCCTGGCACAGCCTGAGGCTGTGTCCTCTTGTTCTGGTGCTGTCTGCCTGAGAGAAGAGAGCAACCTCCTCCTGGCCACAACCACCCCTCAGGTAGTTGTAGACAGCACTAAGGTCTGCCCTGAGCCTCCTCTTCTCCAGGCTAACCAATCCCAGCTCCCTCAGCCTCTCCTCGTAGGGCTGTGCTCGAGGCCTCTCACCAGCCTCGTTGCCCTTCTCTGGACACATCTCAATGTCCCTTTTGAACTGGGGGGCCCAGAACTGGACACAGTACTCATGACCTACTCTTCAGCTTTCAGGGCAGTTCAACTTGCTGACACACTTTATGTCTTTGATGCACAATAGGCATTATCTCTTAGGACAGAATGTGCATCTGCATTTCAAAACAAACCAGAGGGTTAACAGCATTCACACACACAAGAAGCAGACAAAGGGTTTCAATTACATGGGAACAAAAAGTCAAAACTGCATTTTTATAAACTACCCTTTTCTTCAAAGTACCTTTGCAGACGACAAAGAGCAGGTACTTCACAGAAGAACATTGATTCTGGCATGCTGCCCTTGTGCTTGCTGAGGAATGGAGCTCTAGCTGGCTGCTGGCATGACTCCTCCAGAGATTAGGTTCTTTAGACAAAAGAACTCCAAACCCCACAATACACTTCAGCAACTCTAACAACAAAACCCACTGCACTTCAGGAAAGCAACTACTTGGACAAAAGCCCAGCACCTAGCAAGAAAACAAATACAAACACAAGCCACAAACAAAGCATATCCCATGAAGCAACAGAGAAGTAAAAGCAAAATATTAGACTGAAAAGGCAAAAACCTAAACTCTCAAAAGGCAAAAACTCTATGGGAGAGAACAAAGTTTCCAGATGGAGTTAAACCTGCTTCCTCCCTGGTTCATCATTAAGAGGAGGTGGGGGCTCATCATTAAGTGATGGTGGAGGTTGGGCTCTTCTGCCAGGCAACCAACACTAGAAGAAAAGGACACAGTCTCAAGTTGTGCCAGGGGAGGTCTAGGCTGGATGTTAGGAGGAAGTTGTTGGCAGAGAGAGTGATTGGCATTGGAATGGGCTGCCCAGGGAGGTGGTGGAGTCATCGTCCCTGGAGGTGTTGAAGAAAAGCCTGGATGAGGCACTTAGTGCCATGGTCTGGTTGACTGGAGAGGGCTGGGTGCTAGGTTGGACTGGATGAGCTTGGAGGTCTCTTCCAACCTGGTTGATTCTATGATTCTAAGCATCTTGAAACAGACAGTGATTTTGCACAGATGAATCTTAACATAAGATTCACACCTACATATTTATCCATGCTGTGGTACATCAGAGAAAGGGATGGCAGGATAGCTCCCAAGTATTTCCAGTAACCACAGTATAAAAGGCAAAAAGAAGACACCTGAAGGAACACTGGCATCCTTAAAAACACTGCAGACCATGAAATTCTCTTCAAATAATGCAGAACAGTTGGATCCAAGCTACAGCAAGGCCACTGCTATGTGTCTGCTGAAAGGGCACACCTGCAGGGTTACACAAAGCACAAACCAGGGAACTCTTTTTGGCAAGAGACCACAAAATTCTTGTCAGCCACCTCCTTCCAGAGCCATAACTTGGAAGTGTACAAGACTCGCTAATATTTACCTGTTGCATTTCACTTGTGGATTGAAGATGCAGTTTTAAAGCAGGTGTGCTGCTGATATTTGAAAAGCACAAGTGTGCTTTCAGAAAGCCATAATCAAGGAGCAAAAGCAGCTAAGACAGAATCACAGGTTTCTGGGTGTTCATAAACTTACAGCATCCACTAGTCTGAGTGAAATAGAACAGAATAGAATCAACCAGGTTGGAAGAGACCTCAAAGATCATCCAGTCCAACCTAGCACCAAGCCCTAGACAATCAACCAGACCATAGCACTAAGTGCCTCATCCAGGCTTTTCCTGAACACCCCCAGGGACGGCGACTCCACCACCTCCCTGGGCAGCCCATTCCAATGCCAATCACTCTCTCTGCCAACAACTTCCTCCTAACATCCAGCCTAGACCTCCCCCGGCACAACTTGAGGCTGTGTCCCCTTGTCCTGTTGCTGGTTGTCTGGCAGAAGAGACCAACCCCCACCCGGCTACAACCTCCCTGCAGGTAGTTGTAGACAGCAGTGAGGTCTGACTACACAGGGGAAAGCAGAGATAGAGTTCAAGAAACAGACTAATAACAATCTCAGTATTTTGCTCTAATCTGTTTTACTACTAAAAATCTGCACCCTCCCCAAGAGTTCAATCTTAAAACCCCTCATCTATTGAAACTGACATTGGAAATGCAAAGTAACAGGTCATAAATTGTACTTGATTTCTTAACTTCCAGGTAAATTCCCTCTCAACAGAAATAGCCTTGAAGGCTGAGAGTTGTCAATAGCTGCAAGAATAAGTGACTGCTAAAAAAAACCAAGCACAGCTCAGGAATGGCTTATTTTTAATTAGAGAGATAACTTGTATTCATAAGGAAGTGTTTTCAGAGGTCTTTTAAACACAAATTAAATTGATTACATACTAAAATCAACTGCAGTTAATCTTAGGGTATAGCCTCTCACTTCTCAACCACAGCAACAGGCTGTGTGTTTAGGGACTACATTCAGGTAGCTCCATCAAATCCAGCAGGAGCTGTTTGTTAGTGAAATCCAGACAGATGAAGTTTAAACTTTTTTTAAAAGGCAAATTACCCATAACCTGGCAAAAGAACAATGTCAACAACCCATAAAAAAATTACATTTGGATTGCAAACACTATAGAAAGCCTCAGCTACACCAGGTAAACAAACCCCAGCATGTGTGCTCAGGAAATTACATGTTCCCAGACGTACATGCACACAAGAGCCACAAAGACAGTCTTTGCTCTCCGTTACTGTTTTCAGGCCACTGACTGTTAGGAAAGTATCCTGTACCAAGCCTCTATCACCTATTAACCACCACATCTAGACAAAGCAAAAGCTTGGGTGCACACAAGCTGTGTTTCCATGACTAATTACTTTACAATGTGGGGAAAACTCATAAACAGCTGTTGAACACAGATCACATTTTCCTCTTCACTAGTTGCAGGAACAGCAGAAAACAAGGATGGCCACAACGCAGTACAGAGCTGAATGCTGCTAGAGCTAGGTGTACCAAAACACTCCACTTCCAGAAGAAACCTCTTCTAGAGAGTAATCCATTAACTTGCAGGTGGGATCACACAGCCTGGAATGCTTGAGCTACAGCTGGCCAGAGCACATCTCAAGTTTCTCCAGCTAACAGTGATTCCTCTTCATGCTTAAGCCCAGAAGCAGGAAGGGGAGGGTCGGCATGCACAGTACAGAGGGAAGACCATCAGACCTTTAAGCCAGGATGCTCTCTTGCAGTGTGGAAGGCTCAAGTCCAAGCTCATGCTCTCCCTTGCTCTAATTGCAGATGAGCAGCTCAAACATGGGGCTACAGTATCTGTTTCTCCCAGACTCTGAATTATTTGTTACCGTGGTCTGGTCTCAGATCCCCAAACTAACTTCTCCCCCTCCCTTCTTCCCAGTGGAGTGCCCTCAATTCCCCCCGACCCTGAGCATCCCCTGAACCACTTTCAACTGCAGCCACCTGCTGAATGACTAGAACAGAAATAGAGAGATCTGAGGGCAGAAAACCACCTCAAAAGGCATTAACTGGGATGAAAACGGGTGATTAGGCCACAAAAATGTCCTAATTTGGCAACCAAGAAGCCCTGCAAAAACCTGTTTTGTCTGAGGTATTTTCATGCCGAAAGACAAGAGTAATGTCCTTTATTTTTGTAGTGGTGCAAAGAAGCACTGCTACAGAAAATATTTCTGAAGACTCTTCATCCCACAAGACAACACTGTGCAAACAGCCCTCAAATTACATCCTAGTGACTTCTTTTTTCACTTCACCTTCTCAAATTTTAGCAGTACTAGCTGCAGAAAAGGGGCGAGCATGGAAAGCCTCAGGATAGAATCATAGAATGGTTTAGGCTGGAAGGGACCTCAAGGATCATCCAGCTCCAACCCCCTGCCATAGGCAGGGACACCTCCCACTAGAGCAGGTTGCTCAAGGCCTCATTCAGCCTGGCCTTGAATGCCTCCAGGGAGGAAGCATCCACAACCTCCCTGGGCAACCTGTGCCAGTGTCTCACCACCCTCACTGTAAAGAACTTCCTCCTAACATCCAGTCTAAATCTCCCCTCTGCCAGCTTAAACCCATTCCCCCTCGTCCTGACATTCCCAGACCTTGTCAATAGTCCCTCCCCAGCCTTCCTGTAGGCTCCCTTCAGATACTGCAAAGCCACTCTAAGGTCTCCTCGAAGCCTTCTCTTCTCCAGGCTGAAGAGCCCCAACTCTCTCAGCCTGTCCTCATAGCAGAGGTGCTCCAGCACCAGACAGAAGGAAGCCAAACCATTTTACTTTAATTAAAAAGGTGTACACAGACTTGTACTGATGGGTTGGCATGAGCTTACAAGACAGTCTGAGAAGTGGTAGGCAGGATGGTACATTCGAAATTTTACATGATGTTTTTAATGCAAAGAGCTACAAATTCACCGAGGTTGCAGGATTCTGCAGTTTGTATCAGAGTAAAACTATCTCCTTGGAGAAAACTGAATTCAGAAACAGCATTTGAATTGAAAGTTAAAGACATATGCTTGCAGGTTAAAGTTACCATCGCTCGCTTCTTTGCTTTTAAACTGGGATGAAGAAAGGTTACCTCAACTCTACATTTTTTCGGTCCATTTCTGTGCTTAAGGCTTAAAAGACCACAGGGTGTTAGAGGCTGAAAGGGACCCAAGGAGAGCATCGAGTTCAACCCCCCTGCCAGAGCAGGACAATCCTATCTACCACAGATCACAGAGGAACACATTCAGACAGGCCCTGAAAGTCTCCAGAGAAGGAGACCCCACAGCCTTATCACCATCTCCTTAGTCTTTCAGTAAATCAATGCAAGACATAGCTTAAGCAAAAAAATTAAGCTCCAGAAGTGCCTCCTGAATATATAAACTTAGTAAGACTGTGGTCCAAACACCACCATTCATTCTCTAAAATCACAAATAAGTAGCTGGATTAACATCCTCCTTCTGCCATCCCCAAAGTATCTACCTGGCTTATGGAACTGCAAAGACAAGACAGCATCCTCCCTTCCCCCATCTCCAAAGCTGCTTTGTTTCCTCAGATCTTTTCCAGCAGAGGTGCACTGGAAGAAGGCTGCACCAACACACCTGTCCATTAGATGCCTGCAAGTCGAAGAAGGCTGCACCAACACACCTGTCCATTAGATGACTGCAAGTCAATCTGTTAGTTTATGCCTCAAGCAATTCATTATCTCCATTCTGTTATCACACAGGTCTGTACCCGCAGGGTAATTAGACAGTGGCATGGGCAGGGGGAGAAACAAAAGAGACAAAAGACAGGTGAACATCTAGGCCCTGTGAAGTAAGGCAGTGTTAATTTCCTATCACTAGCAGATCACTACAACAGAGTGATCTGCAGAGCCTGCAGGCTATGGAAATTCTGCTTTAACACATCAAGCACACAACAGCTATGCCCCCTTCCTGAACCGCAGCAGGTCCAGCTATATTCTTAGACTACACCTACAAAAATCATCAACTTGAAAAGCACCGTGACATGGTGAATCAAGTGGCAGGAAACGGGGAGAGGGCACTTAGCATTATCACAGCAGAGTTGCCCACGCTGCTCTAACAATAGCTGAAAGGTCACTCCCAGCAGTGACGATGTGTTATCTGCCACTCCAAACGCTGTGCTAAAGGACTGATGTCACAAGCCCAGACGAACATGGTGAAGCACACTGCTGCCAGAGTGCCAGGGGTGCTGCTAGGAGCAAGGCAGCAGATTGTTCCATCCCAGGGTGGAAAAATAACATCTTCCAGGCTGCTGCTCTCAGCCTTAGTTTTCACCTATCATCACACGGTATGCCTCACTTCCAGGACATTGTCCTGCTGAAACTTTAATAGCTTTGACATTTCTAGGATGATTGTTTCCCTCCACTGACCTCACTAAAATAATGTGCTGCTGAACACCTGAAAATACGTTAAGTGTAATTCCATGTTACAGACCTGCTCTGGAAAAAACAAGCAGGAACTGAAGCAGACTTTCAGAGGCTCACCTGACTTGCTTCTCACCTTCCAGCCACAAAGGTAGTAAGGCCAGAAGAGACAAACAAACAAAACAGAACAAAATGAAACCCAAAAACACCCCACACAGCAAAAACCACCAACCAAAACAAGCTTGCACCAAACCACTTACGTGCTCCCTGCCCCTCACCTCTTATCACACAGCTCTTTCCTTATGGATGAAGAACCTCCGTAAGAGGCTGGAGGGCAGGGATGCCATCCAGAGAGACCTGGACAGGCTGGAGAGGTGGGCCCAGGCCAACCTCAGGACATTTAACAAGGCCAAGTGTAAGGTCCTGCACCTGGGTGGGTGCAATCCCAGGCACAGATACAGGCTGGGTGGTGAATGGCTGAGAGCAGCCCTGAGGAGAAGGACCTGGGGGTCTGGGTTGACGAAAAGCTCAACATGAGCTGGCAGTGTGCACATGCAGCCCAGACAGCAACCCTGTGCTGGGCTGCAGCAAGAGCAGTGTGGTTTAGGTTGGAAGGGATCTCAAAGCTCATCCAGTTCCAAGCCCCTGCCATAGGCAGGGACACCTCCCACTAGAAACAGTCACTCAAGGCCTCATCCAACCTGGCCTTCAACACCTCCAGAGAGGGAGCAGCCACAACCTCCGTGGGCAACCTGTGCCAGTGTCTCACCACCCTCACTGCAAAGAAATTCTTCCTAACATCTAGTTTCAATCCCCCCTCTGCAAGTTTAAATCCGTTCCTCCTCATCCTGACATTACCAGACCTTGTCAATAGTCCCTCCCCAGCCTTCCTGTAGGCCCTCTTCAGATACTGGAAGGCCACTACAAGCTCTCTTTGAAGGTCCTATCCAAAGGAGGTGTTTAAGGCCAGGCTGGATGAGGCCTTGAGCAACCTGCTCTAGTGGGAGGTGTCCCTGCCTATGGCAGGGGGTTGGAGCTGGATGATCCTTGAGGTCCCTTCCAACCTAAACCATTCTATGATTCTATGACCTAAAGGTTCTCAAAGTCTTTTCCAAACACAACAACTCTTTGACTCTGTGACAACAGGTAAATGAGTATACATTATTTAACACTTGGATAAACAATTCCATAACATTATTCAAGCAGACTCAGTGTCAGAATTAGCAATGAGGCCAATCATTTCATATTTTAGGCTGCACTTAAAAGGACAGCAATACACAGCATTCTTCACATCACAGGAACACAATGACAAACAGTAATGAGCAAGCTACTACATTTTCTCCACCTGAAAAAAATAAAGCTGTAAATATCATAGAATCACAGAATGGTTTAGGTTGGAAGGGGCCTCAAGGATCATCCAGCTCCAACCCCCTGCCATAGGCAGGGACACCTCCCACTAGAACAGGTTGCTCAAGGCCTCATCCAGCCTGGCCTTAAACGCCTCCAGGGAGGAAGCATCCACAACCTCCCTGGGCAACCTGTGCCAGTGTCTCACCACCCTCACTGCAAAGAACTTCCTCCTAACATCCAGTCTAAATCTCCCCTCTTCCAGCTTAAACCCATTCCTCTCCTCGAAGCCTTCTCTTCTCCAGGCTGCAGAGCCCCAACTCTCTCAGCCTGTCCTCACAGCAGAGCTGCTGCAGCCCTCTGAGCATCTTCGTGGCTCTCCTCTGGACTGGCTCCAGCAGTTCCATGTCCTTCTTGTGCTGGGGGCTCCAGAACTGCACACAGTACTCCAGGTGGGGTCTGAGGAGAGCAGAGTAAAGGGGGAGAATCCCCTCCCTTGCCCTGCTGCCCACACTGCTCTTGCTGCAGCCCAGCACAGGGTTGCTGTCTGGGCTGCATGTGCACACTGCAGGCTCATGTTGAGCTTTTCATCAACCCAGACCCCCAGGTCCTTTTCCTCAGGGCTGCTCTCAGCCATTTACCACCCATCTGACAAGTTTTGTGATGCTGATGGATAAGGCCCATTCAGCAGTCATTTCTATGGTAGGAACTGGTCATTCTCAATAGGTACTCATATGGATCATGAAAATCTTCCAGCAAGCAAATGAGTTAATTTGAATCTTCGACAGGCAGCCAGAAAAACATCACCAGAAATTCTCGCTAGGAATAAAACAGAAATCTAAGCCCTCATATTAAATGCTTAACCAACCATTACACTTCTTGCAGTATATTTAGTGACTCTGAGATTAATTTATTTGTATTGCTAACGTCTGACCACATTTGGGTTTACTTCATTACACCTGCTTTGCAGTTTTAGCACTGCTCACTATTTTGGTTACCACCTCTGGTTTTGTTTCTGTGAAAGACTATGTTTAGAGACCCAAAAGCAATTAGACTAATAGTGTTTTTTACTCAAGCCTCACCAGTCTGTCCAAAATACAACTTCATTCTCCACCCTTCTGGTCACTTCCAGAGAAGGAAAGTCAGGCACAAAAAGAGATTAAGAATCTCTCCATCACCTTTGTCAGACACAAAAGAAATTGCTGTACTCTTCCCCTCTTCTGCAGTGTTATTTCACTACCTCAGTGATACCACACCGCTGCCAGCCATAGGGTTGAAGGTCAAAGAGAGAGGAGCCTGAGGAAAGGACTCACATGGCATTCTGCAAGGAGCACAGCCACAGCAAAAAAACTACAGCGATGCTCTTTTTCTGTGTTCCTACTATAAATACTTCCTACATCACCGGGAAATAAGACCAGGCCAAGGAAGGTAACGCCAACTGTAACAACATCTCAAAATATCATGGTTTACTGAAAGTAAAGCAGAAAGCTACTTTGGAATAAGTCAAGAGACTGCAGTGAACACAGATCAAACCACTTGTGGTCACTGCCTTCTCTAAATAATTATCCCTTACAACACTAACACATCTACGCTGAAACTGATTGTTTTAACTCACAGAAGACTTGGCAATGCAACACTGATTCCTGAGCACCTGTACTTCCAGCAACTTTGATGACCAATTAAGCCATCCAGTAAACACTAGCTGTTAAAAGTAATCAATTTAATTACAACAACAACAAAATCCTTTTAGCTACAGAGAATGAAAGCCCCACTACTTCCAATACTTCAGAGGTTCTACTTCACAGCTTCAAAGCCATGAAGTATCTCATTAGCTTCAGCAAAAGCCCCACTTAGCCTTCTCAACAATAAACCTGACTAACTAGCTGCAGCCGTTTTCAGAATCAGCCAGCTTAGGACATCTGTAATCAGTCATGGTGTTGAGCAATATCCAGAAGTTTCCTATCGAACACAACATAAAACAGCTCCAAAGCCTGGCTCGTAAGGCTATACAGCCCTTGTGGCTCTTGCCACCACTTTGTTTCATACCCAGTAAAAGGTGAACGCTGCTATTACAGATGTAATGGCTACCACAGGGCGCTCCTCAACAAACACAAGAAAGCATCTCTAATTACGCAAAATGCTGCAATTAGCACCTAATCCTCGGCCTGGAAACCGGACACTGAGTTGAGGCACAACTCCCTACCGCTCAGGAGACCATCTCGAGTCGGAGAATGCCGGAGCCTGAGCCGTCCGGCCTGCGCTCCCGGCCAGCACCGACGCCAAAAGCTGCTTAGGACCTGGGCAATTGGCAGAAGACACACAAAGGTCTTGGACCTCGATCTTCCGTAACGAACGTTTATCTAAGAAAAGCACCGGTAAACAACTAGAGATGTTAACCCTGCCGTAAGACAGCCGGCACTTTCAGCTAGCGATGGCAAACTACTGCCTACAGTTAGCAGCTGGGCATCTGGGACGATTTGAAGTGGGCAACGAAGAACACCACTCCTCACAGCCACGCTGCAACGCTGCCGAGCAGCCTCGGCAGGCACCGGCAGCGAAAGCCGGAGGACGGCGCGCTGCCCCAGGAGCCCCCAGCCCGCCACCGGGCATTGCGCCAGCCCGGCGAACTCGCGGGTTTCAGTAACTTTCCAGCACAGAAATGCGCCTTGCCGCTACGATGCCCGATACAGAGAGTCCCAACCCGAACACAGAGACGCGAGAGAGGCGCCCCGGCCGGACCCTGCCTGCGGTCGACGCCGGCTCCCAGTCCGCCGACATCATTCCGCCCTCCCCGCCAGGCGCTCCGCCACCTTTGGCCGCTTCATCACACGGCGCGCTCCGCCGCAGGACGGCGTCCCGGTCCCTCCCGCCAGCACCGCACCGCCGGGGGAGGGCAGGCAGGCCCCGCCGCCGGGAACTGCCGCCCCTCCACACAGAGCGCGGCCCGCCCTGCGCCCGGCGGCGTATGGCCCCGCAGCTGCGCCCGCCGCAGCGGCACCACGGCCCGCCGAGGGACCCCTTCCCGGCCTCCGCCCCGCAGGGAACAAAGCCCCGCGCTGCCGCCGCGGCTGGTCGCCCTCCCGCCCCCGACGGCTCCCCGAGTTTACCTCGCTTATCCGGCTGCGGCGGGGCTGGGCAGAGTGGCTGCAAAGCGGGAGCAGCGGCTCCCCCTCCCCCAGCACCGCACACACTTGTTGTTACTTCCTACGGTCCCTCCAGCGCCTCGATCAAGGCTGAGAAGGAGGCGGGGAAGAGGCGAGGAGCACCGCTGCCGGCGTGAGGAGTGGGGGAGGAAGCGGGGCAGCCCCTCGGCGCTCTCCCTGCGCCAGCCACACCGCCCCCATCTCAGCCCTGCTACCTGGCGCGGTGCCCCCGAGGCCCCGGGACTGGCCTGCCCCCCCGCCCAGAGAGCCTGTCCCTCGGGGGAGAACTCAAGGCCGGGATTCTCAGCCTGTGCTCCGAAGGCTTGGAGTTTAAGCTCACGGCTGGAGCCGCGGCCTCTGGGACTCGCACCCGCCTGCTCCTGGGCCGGCCGTGGCTGCTGGCAGGGAGCTCAGCACCCCGATGCCGCAGGACCGGTCAAAGCCCGCCGGATGCTGAGGGGCCTCCCCCGGCCTGCGCTCCTCAGCACGGCATCTGAGGTGCCGCCATGGTCCCCAAAAGCACCGCTCAGCCGCTGCCCGAGGCCACAGATTCCCTGCGTGTGTGCGTGCCCCTGCAAGCGCAGTTCTCCACTGACAGTGATCTATTTGCTCACCGAGAACTGCCTCTCCCTTGAGGCAGCTCCGCATCTGGAGTTCCTGTGGTTCCCACTGCCCTCTGTACCTGCTGGATATTAGGAAATAATGATTTACTGAAAAGAGTGGTCAGGCAATGGAACAGGCTGCCCAGGGAGGTGGTGCATCATCCCTGGAAGTGTTCAAGATGCACGTAGAGGTGGCACTTAAGGATATAGTTTAGGGGTCGTGGTAGTTGGATTATGGTTGGACTCATGGTCGTCATAGAATCACAGAATCGACCAGGTTGGAAGAGCCCTCCAAGATCATCCAGGCCAACCTAGCACCCAGCCCTATCCACTCGACCAGACCATGGCACTAAGTGCCTCATCCAGGCTTTGCTTCAACACCTCCAGAGACAGCGAATCCACCACCTCCCTGGGCAGCCCATTCCAATGCCAATCACTCTCCCTCCTAACATGCAGCCTAGACCTCCGCTGTCACAACGTGAGGCTGTGTGTAGGGGTCTGCTGCTACGTGCTGAGCAGGGTCACTCACAAGGTATGAAAAACAAGGAAAGAGCAAGGAGGAAACACAGGCACTGCTGCCGTTTCGCTCAGCGCTGCAGAAAGCAGAGGTCTCTCTCCTGATGCAAAAAATGCAAGTTAATCTCCTTCCAGTGGTGAAGAATTTCCTCCCCAAATTCACCCTAAAACTCAGATGAAGCAAGCATAAACTGAGGTGCATTCCTCACGGTTTTTTAATTTTTATATATATATTCATTTACTGAAGCAAAGTGGAACTGAATAGGATTGAGATGCCTAGCCCAGATGACACTATCAGCTGACAACAGAGGCCTCACCTAGAAGTGGAGGTGTATCACTAGAGACAGTGGGTTTCAACATTGCTTTTATGCCTAGAACCCCATGTAAAGGTGTCCATAGCCTCTTTGCAACTTGATTCTGAAACAAGCTCCTGGATGCAAATGCTAAGCACTAAGAGATACCTTACTCTTTTACTCTTAGAGGCAAGATTTACAACCAGCCCATTCTAGCATGAGGCATTTTTTCCTGGCTGACTGTGATGGTTTGGGTGTAACCTGCACCCACACACACACTTTGGAAAATCACCCAGACTAGAAACTTGAGTCCCCAGGAGGGGCTCTCAACCACCCTTCCACCTTCCTCCCACCCCTCTACCTCACCCAAGACTTTGCCTTGCGCCCAAGGTAATTTGGAGGGTTGGCCAGGGAGGATAGGAAGCAGATGGATTAATCACACAGACGGCAGGTTAGGTTAGAAAGAGAGCTTCAGCCCCAGAGAGACAGAAAGTGACTCTGTTATCTGTGTTTGTGTTCTTGTTCTTATCCATCTCATCAAGCCTATGAGTGCAGCAGGCATCACCATCGTTTCCTTCTCACAGCCTGTAGTCTAATTCTTCTCACCAAAACATTCTAGCCAGGCTCAAACGAGCACACTGACTTAGGCAACACAGTGATTTGCACTGAGGAGGAAGGACTCCCAAGAGACAGAGATCTCTGGAGATCCCAGAGATGAGCTTCAAAATTCAGTCCAAGCCTGTTCTTTGCAATGCTTCTTATTATGGGAATAGGCTGACAGCTGACCATATGGAAACGCCATTGGCATCCTGGCCTGCATCAGGAATGGTGTGGCCAGCAGGAGCAGGGAGGTCATTCTGCCCCTGTACTCTGCACTGGTTAGACCACACCTTGAGTACTGTGCCCAGTTCTGGGCCCCTCAATTTAAGAAGGACATTGAGATGCCTGAACGTGTCCAGAGAAGGGCAACGAGGCTGGGGAGAGGCCTCGAGCACAGCCCTACGAGGAGAGGCTGAGGGAGCTGGGATTGTTTAGCCTGGAGAAGAGGAGGCTCAGGGCAGACCTTATTGCTGTCTACAACTACCTGAGGGGTGGTTGTGGCCAGGAGGAGGTTGCTCTCTTCTCTCAGGCAGCCAGCACCAGAACAAGAGGACACAGCCTCAAGCTACGCCAGGGGAAATTTAGGCTTGAGGTGAGGAGAAAGTTCTTCAGTGAGAGAGTCATTGGCTACTGGAATGGGCTGCCCAGGGAGGTGGTGGAGTCGCCGTCCCTGGAGCTGTTCAAGGCAGGATTGGACGTGGCACTTGGTGCCATGGTCCAGCCTTGAGCTCTGTGGTGAAGGGTTGGACTTGATGATTTGTGAGGTCTCTTCCAACCTTGGTGATACTGTGAGACTGTGAAACCAGTAACAAACACAGGTAGGTTACTCACTGAGAGACAGCAACATAATGAACACTGAGCAAACCAAAGATAAACTAGGTCCCAGGCATGCTCAGTGTCTTACCTGGACAAGACTATGTTGTGTTGCTAGGAAAGCTCCAGCATATTTAAAAGCCAGACATAATCAAAACCCTTTATGCGTCATCGTATCTTAAACTCCTCTCCCGTCGCTGCCAAGCAGAGAAGGAGCACATGTGTTACAAACCTTTGAGACATGTGCATCTCACTGTTCTCTCAGGCACAGCTTCTCTCACACTTAATGCTGGATGCCATCTGCATGACCCCCACTGTCTGGTTCATATTGAAGGAATACCTAAGGTGTCCCCTAAATCAAGCCGAAAGTGTCTGGGAATGGGATCAAGCTCTTAATCAGCAGTGCCCAGATGCACATGATCAGCACCTTCAAAGCCTCACATTTGCTGGTTTTCTGAAACATGTATCACATCATCACCTGAAAAGTTCAGCAACAAAACAGGCAAACAAACAAAAAAATAATTGCAGCCAGCTTCTAGCTTTGAAATCGAAGTTTCAAAACCTAAAGCTCAAGCAAAGAGGGCAGAAATTAGTGTGTTTTATAAAACTCAAACTGTTGTGTGACTTCAGCTTTCTGCCACATGATGTTCAAGTGCTTGCACTTGGCAGTACTCCTTGTGTATGCAGATAGCAGCCCACAGATGCATGTTTTCACACAGAAATGACACTTGCCAAAGGAAAAAAGTGTTCATGTTTTGTAATACACCATGAAGACTCCATGTCAGGAAGTTCAGAGTGTAGGGTTACTGCCACAGTGTTAGCTTGGAGTAGAATCACAGAACCATAGAATCATAGATTCAGTCAAGGCTGGAAGGGACCACAAGGATCATCTAGTTCCAACCCCCCTGACATGCCCAGGGACACCCTACCCTAGAGCAGGCTGCCCACAGCCTCATCCAGCCTGGCCTTAGACACCTTGGACGTGGCACTTGGTGCCATGGTCTAGCCTTGAGCTCTGTGGTAAAGGGTTGGACTTGATGATCTGTGAGGTCTCTTCCAACCTTGGTGATACTGTGATACCTCCAGGGATGGGGCCTCAACCCATTCCAGGCTCTCACCCCTCTCATGCTCAACAACTTCCTTCTCACCTCCAGTCTGAATCTCCCCACCTCCAGCTTTGCTCCATTCCCCTCAGTCCTGTCACTCCCTGAGAGCCTAAAAAGTCCCTCCCCAGCTTTTTTGTAGGTCCCCTTCAGATATTGAAAGGTCACAAGAAGGTCACCTGGGAGCCTCCTCTTCTGCAGACTGCACAGCCCCAACTCTTTCAGTCTGTCCTCACAGCAGAGCTGCTGCAGCCCTCTGAGCATCCTCCTGGCCCTTCCCTGGACACACTACAGTACATCTACATCTTGTAATGGGGGCTCCAGTACTGGATGCAGTACTCCAGGTGGGGTCTCAGCAGAGCGGAGTAGAGGGGGAGCATCATCTCCCTTGTCCTGCTGGCCACACTTCTCCTGCTGCAGCCCAGGCTCTGGCTGTCCCTCTGGGCTGCAAGTGCACACTGCTGGCTCACTGCTGGAGTAACTGCATTCTTCACATTTACTACAAGTGGCTTTGACAAACACTATCTCTAATATGTTTATAACCTCTATATTATGAATTCTTCCCCTCCTCACTTTTTCTAGGAGGAAGAATAGTAGAGATAAAATCCCATGTCTGTGTCTTAAAGAGCTCTAAATGTATTTGAACCTGCCTAGAGGTGAAGTCAATGAACAAGTTAAACATTCATCTCAGATACATACATGCTGCACCAAGGAATCTGCTGTGCAAAGAGAATTTCTAAGCCAACCTACTAATCAAAATAGCCTTGCTTTCTACTTTAATGACCCCACAAACACTTAAAAATTCCAAAGTATAGAGTAAAAGGAGTGATGCTAGGGACTCAGACCTTCTACACACTGCATTTTGCACGGTGCTTTGTTCCTGCTGGTTTCTGCATAAGAAAGCAACTTTGAGTAATCTGTCAGGTAAACAAATAAAACTTTGAAATCAGAATGAAGAGAGACTGAGCTGACACTAACCATCCACACTAGACAGCAACAAAGAACTTGGAGAGCAAGTTTTGCAGAGATCAGGGCACAGACAGAATGGGTTTCAGTCCCAGCTACCTGTTGCTGTTTTGCTTAAATCACAGAATCACAGAATGGTTTAGGTTGGAAGGGACCTCAAAGATCATCCAGTTCCAACCCTCTGCCATAGGCAGGGACACCTCCCACTAGAACAGGTCACTCAACACAAATCCAAATCAGAACAGTATTCTTGCCTGTTATACAATCTATACAGTGCCAGCATAAGCTGTATCTATGACCAGGTGTACAGATACACATCACCTCTGTGTCAAGAGGACTTGACAAATACCAAACTTTCCTTGAGCAAGCCTCCTAAAACTTGGTACATGTTTCCAAAGCAGTCTACTTAATACCAAATTGTAATCAAAGATCACAAAAGAACAGTTACTTTGGAACCACTTAAAGCTAGTCTTGTTCAACATCTTTGTCAGTGACATGGACAGTGGCACTGAGTGCACCCTCAGCAAGTTTGCTGACGACACCAAGCTGTGTGGTGCAGCAAACAGGATGGAGGGAAGTGATTTGTCCAGAGGGACCTGGACAGGCTGGAGAGGTGGGCATGAGGTTCAACAAGACCAAGTGCAGGGTCCTGCACCTGGGTCAAAGCAATCCCAAGCACAAATCCAGGCTTGGCGGTGACTGGCTGGAGAGCAGCTGTGAGGAGAGGGACTTGGGAGTGCTGCTGGATGAGAAGCTCAACATGAACCAGCAGTGTGCACTTGCATCCTGGAGGGACAAACAGAGCCTGGGCTGCAGCAGAAGTGTGGCCAGCAGGACCAGGGAGGTGATTATCCCCCTCTACTCTACTCTACTCTACTCTACTCTACTCTACTCTACTCTACTCTACTCTACTCTACTCTACCCTACTCTACCCTACTCTGCTGAGACCCCACCTGGAGTACTGCATCCAGGTCTGGATCTCCCATTACAAGAAGGATGTGGAGATGCTGGAGTGTGTCCAGAGAAGGGCTGAAGGATGCTCAGAGGGCTGCAGCAGCTCTGCTATGAGGACAGACTGAAAGAGTTGGGGCTGTGCAGGCTGGAGAAGAGGAGGCTCCCAGGTGACCTTCTTGTGGCCTTCCAGGATCTGAAGGGGGGCTACAAAAACGCTGGGGAGGGACTTTTTAGGCTCTCAGGGAGTGACAGGACTGAGGGGAATGGAGCAAAGCTGGAGGTGGGGAGATTCAGCCTGGACATGAGGAGGAAGTTGTTCAGTATGAGAGTGGTGAGAGGCTGGAATGGGTTGCCCAGGGAGGTGGTTGAGGCTCTGTCCCTAGAGGTGTTTAAGGCCAGGCTGAATGAGGCTCTGGCCAGCCTGCTCTAGGGTAGGGTGTCCCTGGGCATGGCAGGAGGGTTGGAACTAGATGATCCTTGTGGTCCCTTCCAACCCTGACTGATTCTATGATTCTAAGAATCAGATCACACTCACCTTCTGAAACGTTCAGCTGGTACAAAACCAACAGCAAAACACACAATCTCTCCCAAGCAGTAGGAATCACTTCAGTCCACACTTAAAGAGTGCACTGCATAAAATTCTGTTGTTACTCTGACACTCATTTGGTTCTCTGGAGAATTGATAAGGACAAGAATCTTGCACAGTCATTTACCTGTCCTGATTTACCCCATTTTCCTACCCACTGGTGAGGCTTTGCAGGTCAGCAGCTTGCAAGGCAGAGGTAAGGGCATGTCTGCATTGCCCTCTACAGGCATGCTGAAAAGGAACAATGGGACTGTGGAGACCCAAAGCAGGTTCATTTACAGCAAGAACACAAACGGCACAGTATGTGCACTTACAGTGCCCTGTGACATGACACAAAAGGCCTGGTGTTTAGCTTTATCCCAGAAACATTTTGCTCTTCTCCCATTTTCTTAGAACTGCTCATTTTACTTTCTTGAAAGGAAAAAAAAAAAAGCATTAAGGAGAAAGTAGTGAGAAACACAGCATTTGGTTAAGTCTAAAAGTGCAATTGTGAAGGCTGCAGAAGGAAAAAAAGCACTAAGGAGAAAGTAGTGAGAAACACAGCATTTGGTTAAGTCTAAAAGTGCAATTGTGAAGGCTGCAGAAGTTAAAAAAGCCCTAAGGAGAAAGTAGTGAGAAACACAGCAATTGGTTAAGTCTAAAAGTGCAATTGTGAAGGCTGCAGAAGGAAAAGAAGCACAAAGGAGAAAGTAGAAACACAGCAATTGGTTAAGTCTAAAAGTGCAATTGTGAAGACTGCAGAAGGAAAAAAAGCATTAAGGAGAAAGTAGTGAGAAACACAGCATTTGGTTAAGTCTAAAAGTGCAATTGTGAAGGCTGCAGAAAAGCCTCTCTGGTGCACTGTGTGACTGACGCTTTGTATGACATATACTACCACTACTGTGCTCTAGAGAACACTCCAGAAGATGTTTTCACACCAGTCTGGTGGTACTGAGTGAAGGAAGTCAAGTGTTGCTTGATACAGAGAAAAAGGGTAGGAAAAAGAACTAAATGAAAAGCAGAACAGTTGCTGCTTTTGGCTCTGCTCAGAACCCAATCAGTTCCTCTCACAGGACTCAGACACGAGTTCCACACAGAGGGATGAGTTGCACAATTCTTCAGCTCTTGCCATGGGAGGCAATGATGAATCAAGTGCCATGTATCATGCACTTAGTGCAACGTGACTGGAAATCTACTGCAGAGGACACAAAAACTGCTGCAACTGGCTTCACAAAGTTCAACAAGCCAGAGAACCATGAGGATGATGCTGTAACGTGCCTTACCAAACCTCGGTGCGTTGTTCCTTCTGCACTCCAAGCGCGGGCAACTGCCTTGGGTTTGGCCGCAGAGGAGCTTCAAACTGGCAAATTCATCCTCATTTACCTCCTTTCATCACACTGTGAAACAGGGCCCAGCTCAGAACAACACACAGAATCATAGAATCAAACAGGTTGGAAGAGACTTCCAAGGTCATCCAGCCCAACCTAGCACCCAGCCCTAGCCAGTCAGCCAGACCATGGCACTAAGTGCCCCATCCAGGCTTTGATTCAACACCTCCAAGGACGGTGACTCCACCACCTCCCTGGGCAGCCCATTCCAATGCCAATCACTCTCTCTGACAACAACTTCCTTCTAACATCCAGCCTAGACCTCCCCTGGAACAACTTGAGACTCTGTCCCCTTGTTCTGGTGATGGTTGTCTGGCAGAAGAGACCAACCCCACCTGGCTACAGCCTCCCTTCAGGCAGTTGTAGACAGCAATGAGCTCTGCCCTGAGCCTCCTCTTCTGCAGGCTGCACACCCCCAGCTCCCCCAGCCTCTCCTCACAGGGCTGTGCTCCAGGCTTCTCACCAGCTTTCTTGCCCGTCTCTGGACACATTCTAGTACCTCAACATCTCTTTTAAATTGACACATAAAGGACTGTCTACTCTTGAGAAAGCAGCTCTGAGCTGGAATCTGCTGTACATGTTGTGTGCCTATAAGTAACATCACTATGTGTATACATCAATTAATTACTGGGGAAGATGGGTTGATTCTCTTAAACCAAATAAAACACCAGGCTTTCTCCAAGCCTGAACAGAGCATTCTACCTCCCATATATAATCCCATAGTATCAGCTGCCAATTATCAGTGCAGCCATAGAATACCTCGTAAATGAAAAGCCACAATTTTACATGTCCACTTAGGCCCTTCACAGCCTCCACGCAAGGGGGAACTTCTTTACTGTAAGGGTCACAGAGCACTGGAACAGGCTTCCCAGAGAGGTTGTGGGGTCTCCTTCTCTGGAGCCTTTCAAGGCCTGTCTGGATGTGTTCCTCTGTGATTAGATAGGATTGTCTTGCTTTGGCAAGGGAGCTGGACTCGATGATCTCTTTGGGTCCCTCCCAACCCCTGACATCCTGTGAGCCTGTGACTGCAGGTTAGCCACCACTGCTTTCTAGAATGCAGAGACAGAAAATTGACTTTTGCAGGAGAGCCCTGCAGAGGGACCTGGCCAGGCTGGATGGGTGGGCAGAGGACAATGGGATGAGATTTAACAAGGTCAAGTGCAGGGTTCTGCACTTTGGCCACAACAACCCCAAGCAACGCTACAGGCTGGGGACAGAGTGGCTGAGAGCAGCCAGGAGGAAAGGGACCTGGGGGTACTGGTGGATAATAGGCTGAAGATGAGCCAGCAGTGTGCCCAGGTGGCCAAGAAAGCCAATGGCATCCTGGCCTGGATCAGGAACAGTGTGGCCAGTAGGACAGGGGAGGTTATTCTGCCCCTGTACTCAGCACTGCTCAGGCCACACCTTGAGTACTGTGTCCAGTTCTGGGC
>WAAF01000717.1:1418-26985 GCA_013400475.1 Tricholaema leucomelas | reverse complement strand
TGAGGCACTTAGTGCCATGGTCTGGTTGACTGGATAAGGCTGGGTGCTAGGTTTGACTGGATGATCTTGGAGGTCTCTTCCAACCTGATTGATTGATTGACCCTAATTCAAAACCAAGATCCTTTAGGTAAGGGTAGATAGATCCACATTCTCTAAATATAAACAGGTAATCCATTTAAGCACAGATTTCCTTCCAATTATCCTTTCCTAGAACAGGCTCTGTCTCTGTAATATGTCAAACCAACGCTGTGCCTCGAGGAGCCTCAGTCTTTCTCCAGTGACACCACTATTGCCTGGCTGCTTTTTACAGCCCTACATGCCATCTTCAGTTGTCAGCTGTACAAAAGCATTCAGTATTTGAATGGCTCATCTATCATTCACTTAGATTATAGGGTGGTAGTTACTCTCCTCAGGGAATACCATGTCTTCTTTCTAATTCACAATGGCATGACTCAAAGAAGACATCCCAGAGAGTGGAACCTATCCTGCAAGTGTGCCTTATGAAAGGGAGATAAAACAAGACCAATTTTCTTTATAAAACACCTTCCTGTGAACTAACAGATGTCTGCCTCCAGGGTTCAGGCACCAAACCCTGTTTCAGGCTCCTGTATCCATCCTTTCCACTCCACACTGTGGTGTTCATAAATCCAAACAGTCCTTTCCTCACCACTTTGAATCCTGTGGGGAGAGAGGAAGACACCGATTTCGAGTCTGATGTGGGCTTATGTGGTTCATTGACTTCAGAGGAGTTGCACTAACCTAGCTGTAGGCACAATGAATGAGGGAAATATCTCACAGAATTTCTTAGATTGGAAAAGCCCTTCAAGGTCCTCGAGTCCAATCATTAGTTTCACTGACAAGTCCTTGACTAAACTAAATCTCTCAGCACAACTCTTCTAGTGGGAGGTGTCCCTGCCTACAGCAGAGGGCTGGAGCTGAATGATCTTTGAGGTCCCTTCCAACCTAGACCATTCTAAAAAGGGGATTGGACCTGATGATCTCTGGAGGTCCCTTCCAACCCCTAATATCCATGATCTGTGATCCATGAACATCTAATCGCTATAAATCGCTATGGTTGGAAAGGACCACCAGCATCAGCCAGTCCAACCTTCATCCCAGCAGCCTTCATCACCAGACCATAGCCTCAAGCACCACAGCCACTCTCCTTTTAAACACCTCCAGGGATGGTGACTCCACCACCTCCCTGGGCAGCCTGTCCCAGTGCCTGAGCAATTAAGTTCTAACAGAATAGACTAGAGGAACAGCTTTACTCTGTGTGAACAAGATACACAGGACTTCCACTGAACTCTGCAAGATGAAGCAAAACCCTGGCAGCTGGATGAGAAGGAGGCATGCATTTAGCATAGCAGCTATCAGCAAGCTACTTGGGCAATACCAAATCACAGCACAGTGCCAGCCAAAAAATCCCTGGGATAGAAAGCAAAAAATTCTGTGCCTGCTCTCTGTCCTAGGGATGGACAGTGTTTTAACAATCTCACTGCACCTCTGCTACTCACATTTCACTCAAGGAAGGCAAAAATCTCACCTCCTTATAGTTCAGCATTCCCAGCAGAAGTCTACTGTCTGCCTACCAGTCAGGTTATGCCTCTCTAAGACAAGTAGAGACAAAGATGCTATGTACAAGAAGTGGCAGGAAGCACCAGCAGGAGCTGTTCTTTTAGATAGAATAGAATAGAATCAAGCAGGTTGGAAGAGACCTCCAAGATCATCCAGTCCAACCTAGCACCCAGCCCTATCCAGTCAACCAGACCATGGCACTAAGTGCCTCATCCAGGCTTTTCCTGAACACCCCCAGGGACGGTGACTCCACCACCTCCCTGAGCAGCCCATTCCAATGGGAAATCACTTGGCTCCATTCAGCCTGTCACTTTCAGAGCAGAGCTTAGGAGCCACTAATTGATGCTACCCCACACTTTTGGCCCACTTATGTTTACACAGATTCCCAGTGCAGACTTAGTTTGCACTGTCCTAACAGGTCTCTTGGCCCACTACAGCCACCTCACCTATTCAAACAACATGAGCCACACACAGAGAATTGCTCTTCTGCCAGGAGGCCTCCACCTCTGCTGAGGCTTTGTCACCAGTGCTCCATCCCCTCAGAACAAGGGTTTCCCCTAAAACAGGCTGGAGAGGTGGGCCCAGGCCAACCTCATGACGTTTAACAAGGCCACGTGTAAGGTCCTGCACCTGGGTCGGTGCAATCCCAGGCACAGATACAGGCTGGGTGGGGAATGGCTGAGAGCAGCCCTGAGGAGAAGGACCTGGGGGTCTGGGTTGATGAAAAGCTCAACATGAGCCTGCAGTGTGCACATGCAGCCCAGACAGCAACCCTGTGCTGGGCTGCAGCAAGAGCAGTGTGGGCAGCAGGGCAAGGGAGGGGATTCTGCCCCTTTACTCTGCTCTCCTCAGACCCCACCTGGAGTACTGTGTGCAGTTCTGGAGCCCCCAACACAAGAAGGACATGGAACTGCTGGAGCCAGTCCAGAGGAGAGCCACGAAGATGCTCAGAGGGCTGCAGCAGCTCTGCTATGAGGACAGGCTGAGAGAGTTGGGGCTCTGCAGCCTGGAGAAGAGAAGGCTTCGAGGAGACCTTAGAGTGGCTTTGCAGTATCTGAAGGGAGCCCACAGGAAGGCTGGGGAGGGACTATTGACAAGGTCTGGTAATGTCAGGACGAGGGGGAATGGGTTTAAGCTGGCAGAGGGGAGATTTAGACTGGATGTTAGGAGGAAGTTCTTTGCAGTGAGGGTGGTGAGACACTGGCACAGGTTGCCCAGGGAGGTTGTGGATGCTTCCTCCCTGGAGGGGTTTAAGGCCAGGCTGGATGAGGCCTTGAGCAACCTGCTGTAGTGGGAGGTGTCCCTGCTTATGGCAGGGGGTTGGAGCTGGATGATCCTTGAGGTCCCTTCCAACCTAAACCATTCTATGATTCTATAACTCCCAGATGGAACAGCTGTGCCAGTCCAAGTTTACAACTTTTCCAAGTAGAGCAAGATAGAATTCTTCATTTGTAATAACCTTCATTTTAATCCCTTTTCTTTGCCATCTGCTTGTAAGCCTGGAGACTTTCACATTTCCAGGCTTTTATCCAGAACCAGGAACTTCCTTCCTAATAAAATGGAGATGAGTGCCTCATTTTTGTCACAGAATTGTAACAGAATTGTCAGGGTTGGAAGGGACCCCAAGGATCATCTAGTTCCAACCTGCCCCTGCCACAGGCAGGGACACTTTCCACTAAATCAGGTTGCCCAGAGCCACATCCAGCCTAGCCTTAAAAACATCCAGGTATGAGGCTTTCATCACCTCCCTGGGCAACCTGTTCCAGTGTCTCACCACCCTCATGGTGAAGAACTTCTTCCTAACATCTCATCTAAATCTACCTTCCTCTATTTTGAATCTATTCCCCTTAGTCTTATTACTACCCAGCACCCTAAGAAGATCCTCCCCAACTTTCCTGTAGGCTCCCTTCAGATACTGCAAAGCCAGAAGAAGGTCTCCTCAAAGCCTTCGCTTCTCCAGGCTGAAGAGCCCCAACTCTCTCCTCACAGCAGAGCTGCTGCAGCCCTCTGAGCATCCTCGTGGCCCTTCTCTGGACACACTCCAGCATCTCCACATCCTTCTTGTAATGGGGGCTGCAGAACTGGATGCAGTACTCCAGGTGGGGTCTCAGCAGAGCGGAGTAGAGGGGGAGAATCACCTCCCTGGCCCTGCTGGCCACACTTCTCCTGATGCAGCCCAGGCTCTGGTTGGCTTTCTGGGCTGCAGGTGCACACTGCTGATTCATGTTGAGCTTCTTGTCCACCAGCCCTGCCAAATGCCTCTCCTCAGGGCTGCTCTCCAGCCACTCACTGCCCAACTTATATCAGTGCCTGAGATTGCCCTGTCCCAGATGCAGGACCTTACACTTGGTCTTGTTGAACCTCCTGAGATTGGCTTGTGCCCACCTCTGCAGCCTGTCCAGGTCCCTCTGGATGGATCCCTTCCCTCCAGCCTGTCTGCTGCACCACACAGCTTGGTCTTGTCAGCAGACTTGCTGAGGCTGCACTCAGTGCCTCTGTCCATGTCACTGACAAAGATGTTGAACGAGACTGGTCCCAGCACTGATCCTTGAGGACTCCACTTGTCACTGGCTTCCACGTAAACATGGAGCTATTGACAACCACTCTTTGGATGCAGCCATCAAGCCAGTTCTTTATCCACAGAGTGGTCCATCCACTGAATCTATGTTTTTCCAGTTTGGAGACCAGGATGTGGTGTGGGACAGTGTCAGAGGCTTTGCTCAAGTGCAGGCACATGATGTCAGCTGCTCTCCTCTTGTCTACTGATATTACTTAACTTCAGAACACAGCCCTCATATAAACATATGACTCTTACAAGACTCAGGATAAGATGAACAGCACAAGCAAGCACATCCACTTTCTCAAAGCTACAGGCAGAAGAAGATGTTACCTAGAACCACAGAATATTGCTATGCCCAAGGAATATCTTGCTGTTTGCCTAGGTCAGCAACACTCATACAGAAGAGCTGACATATGCTGCATTCAGAAGCTGCTGGGGCTTCCTGAACTTACATTACCCCAGAAGCAGCCTCACTGAGCTAGGTGCAGCTGCTCTTCTCTCTCCAGTATAGAGAATGGAACTAAGCCTAAAAGAAGGGATGTTGTCATGCACAAATTTCTTGTGCAATAAGGGGATTTCTTTTTCAAGCTCTATTAAGCTTAGGGCTGGTTTGGATCGTTTCTGTGCCTGCTGCAATGTAACAATGGTAGCTTAGCTGCATGACTCAGATTTTTGTGACTGCTCTTCCCGAGACTTTTGCCACTCACCACTGTGATGCTTATTGAATGGTAGAATCAACCAAGGAGGGACCTGGGGTTGTTTAGTCTGAAGAAAAACGAGGCTGAGGGAAGACCTCATTGCTCTCTATAACTCCCTGAACCATAGACTCATAGAATCAACCAGGTTGGAAGAGACCTCCAGGATCATCCAGGCCAACCTAGCACCCAGCCCTGTCCAGTCAACCAGACCATGGCACTAAGTGCCTCATCCAGGCTTTGCTTCAACACCTTCAGGCATGGTGACTCCACCACCTCCCTGGGCAGCCCATTCCAATGCCAATCACTTTCTCTGTCAACAGAGAAACCTCCTAACATCCAGCCTAGGCCTCCCCTGGCACAATTTAAGACTGTGTCCCCTTGTCCTGTTGCTGCTTGCCTGGCAGAAGTTGCTTGCATGTAGTGGAGGAGACAGGATCCAGGAAAAGAAACTCATCAGGCTTTTAAGGTTCTGTTTTAAACATCCCCTATAAAAAGATACAAAGCTCAACTTAAAACCCACCAAAGGCTGTGTTTTGAGATCACAGTGTTGCGTCCATAACTCTACAGAACATCTGAAACCAAGTTATCAGGCCACCATGCCGCAAGCTAGGAGTAAGTTACAATATGAGGAGCAAACACGTTAGTTAGCACCTTAACAAACTTCAGGAGGACATTGCAGTCACATTCAGATAGCTTATCTGCATGAACATAACTGAGAGAGCAGAACTCCTTGGCTCACCATAAGAGAGCCTCCTACTACTGACTCGACAACAAGGCAACCGTTGACCTTTAACAATTTCTTCCCTTTCTCTGCCTGGGGATAAATTGTGGCTACATACTCATACACTGAGACACATTTATAATCCTTGTACCATTTAACCAGATTACACACACAAAAAAAAGTTCCCCAAAGGAAGCAAGAGAAAAACACAAAGTCTATTATTGTTCCCAACTGTGGCCAACAGAAACCTCCAGTCTGCACACTGTGCAGCCTTCGCTCTGTGCCCCGAGGACTTCTCCTAACTACTGCTTTGTAATTTATGGCTACAGGAGTGGAGGAGAGCTCTCATGTTCAACATTTGGTAATGATATACTTGAAATTAAAGAAAGGAAAGCTACTTTCTTTTCCTTCAGTTAGATGCCAGAGAGAGGTTTAATCGGCAGTGCAAGTGCAACTGCTCCACTGCTGCTCTGCCCAGGTGCTTCCAATGGCAGAGGTTACTGACTAGGAGGTTCCTTCTACCAGCAGAGGTTCAGTCCATTCAACCTGCAGCTTCTGCTGCATCTCTCTGCTGATTCTAACTGAAAGATTTCCTGGGTCAGTGCCTTGCTGGCCCAGTTAGAATCATAGAATCAACCAGGTTGGAAGAGACATCCAAGCTCATCCAGTCCAACCCATCACCCAGCCCTATCCAATCAACTAAATCATGGCACCAAGTGCCTTATCCAGTCTCCTCTTGAACACCTCCAGGGATGTTTCAGCAGTGTCCTCTGCTCTGACTTGGCTGTGGTTCGGATGCAGATTGTTCCCTTCCCACATGCACTGCCGGCTGTAACATGGAGATGCTGCAGGACAGGGCCTGATGCTCGGGTCCCAGGAGCCCTCCATTACTCACCTTGGTGCTAATTGAATCACTGAATCATAGAATCAATCAGGTTGGAAGAGACCTCCAAGATCATCCAGTCCAATCCATCACCCAGCCCTATCCAGTCATCTAGACCATGGCACTAAGTGCCTGATCCAGTCTTTTCTTAAACACCTGCAGGGGCTGGAGAGCCAGACACAAGCACCACTTTTACTGATGGAACAGCTCCATGGGGGCTGCTGGGTGCTAACTGAGATGCAGAAGGGCTGCAGAGCCCAGTATGGCTGGGACACAAACACTGCTTTTACTGATGGAACAGCACCATGGGGGCGGCTCGGCGCCCACCGAGATCCACACGCGCTCCCGACCCCACGCACGGCCGGGACACAAACACTGCTTTTACTGATGGAACAGCACCATGGGGGCTGCTGGGTGAGAGGAGAGGTTTGTGCCCTCTGCAGCAGGTTCCTTTCCCTGGCCATGACCTCAGCCCACACTGGGGTCAGTATCACCAGGAGTTAATTCTGGCTCCAGCCATGCAACAGCAGCTCTCCAATGGATGTAAAGAGCAACCTTAGCCTGCATCTCCTCTGCTCCTGTCCTTCCTCCAGCCTCTGACCATTCTGATGACACTTCAGCATTTTTAGCTGACATGCCAAAAGTGCTACAGAAGCACCATTTAAATTTGAGTTTTTAAGAGTCACTCAAACCAGACACATGTTCAGTGGGAACTGTATTAAGGTCACAGCTTATTTTGTACAGCTAACAGAACAGTACTGATCAGAGAGCAGCTAATCCCTAGCTGCTCTAGGAGGGCCAAACAGACCCTGGGCTGCATCAGAAGTGTGGCCAGCAGGGACAGGGAGGTGATTCTCCCCCTCTGCTCTGCTGAGACCCCACCTGGAGTACTGCATCCAGTTCTGGAGCCCCCATTACAAGAATGATGTGGAGATGCTGGAATGTGTCCAGAGAAGGGCCAGGAGGATGCTCAGAGGGCTGCAGCAGCTCTGCTGTGAGGACAGACTGAAAGAGTTGGGGCTGTGCAGTCTGGAGAAGAGGAAGCTCCCAGAGGACCTTCTTGTGACCTTCCAGGATCTGAAGGGGAACTACAAAAAAGCTGGGGAGGGACTTTTTAGGCTGTCAGGGAGTGACAGGACTGGGGGGAATGGAGCAAAGCTGGAGGTGGGGAGATTCAGACTGGATGTGAGGAGATTCAGACTGGAGGTGAGGAGGAAGTTGTTGAGCATGAGAGGGGTGAGAGCCTGGAATGGGTTGAGGCCCCATCCCTGGAGGTATCACAGTATCACCAAGGTTGGAAGAGACCTCACAGATCATCAAGTCCAACCCTTTACCACAGAGTTCAAGGCTAGACCATGGCAC
Organism: Tricholaema leucomelas; assembly: GCA_013400475.1. Classification (NCBI taxonomy): domain Eukaryota; kingdom Metazoa; phylum Chordata; class Aves; order Piciformes; family Lybiidae; genus Tricholaema lacrymosa; species Tricholaema leucomelas. Next base: position 19,183 of record WAAF01000717.1, on the reverse strand, counting down.
CAAGTGCCACGTCCAAGGTGTCTAAGGCCAGGCTGGCTGAGGCTGTGGGCAGCCTGCTCTAGGGTAGGGTGTCCCTGGGCATGGCAGGGGGGTTGGAACTGGCTGCTCCTTGTGGTCCCTTCCAACCCTGACTGATTCTATGATTCTATGATTCTAATTTTGCCAGGTTTCTCTGACTCAGCTCTGGTCAGTGTTCCTTTATTCCCAGAAGCCTCCCAGTTTATTATGAAACAAGCCTGCTTAATGCCAGTGACAAACTGAAAGTTCTCAGCAAGCTGTAGTGTGAGAGGCAGTGGATCTTAACTAATGGCAAGAAGGAAGTCACCCAACTGGCTTGCACATTGCATTTGTCTTTTTTTTTTTTGCTGTTACTTTTAGCTTGGTTCCATAACTATTACTTGTAAGTAAAAAAAAAATGCTGTCTGTGGTGTCTTCTCTAGCAGTTGTTGAACTCAGCAACTTCAGTCTTGGCAAGTTCCTTCAGGTTCCTCCATGCTCCTGAAAACTATATTAATGGCTCCACCAAATGTGTCCAGAGAAGAGCAACAAAGCTGGTGAGGGGCCTGGAGCACAGCCCTATGAGGAGAGGCTGAGGGAGCTGGGGGTGTGCAGCCTGCAGAAGAGGAGGCTCAGGGCAGACCTCATTGCTGTCTACAACTACCTGAAGGGAGGTTGTAGCCAGGTGGGGTTGGTCTCTTCTGCCAGGCAACCAGCAACAGAGCAAGGGGACACAGTCTCAAGCTGTGCCAAGGGAGGTCTAGGCTGGATGTTAGGAGGAAGTTGTTGGCAGAGAGAGTGATTGGCATTGGAATGGGCTGCCCAGGGAGGTGGTGGAGTTGTTGTCCCTGGAGGTGTTGAAGCAAAGCCTGGATGAGGCACTTAGTGCCATGGTCTGGTTGACTGGATAGGGCTGGGTGCTAGGTTGGACTGGCTGAGCTTGGAGGTCTCTTCCAACCTGGTTGATTCTATGATTCTGTAAAAGAATACAGTCTCTGCCCATCAAAGAGGTCACTCAGGAGACCCATCCCAAGACACTAAAGCAGAGGAAAGCAGATTTAATTAACTTTGCTGCTTATAGAAATCTTTTTCTTAACTGCACTTACTGCTTCTCTTTTCTCCTTTCCCAAACCAAAGAGCATTCACTTAATTGCCTCTCCACCGCCCAGGCCACTAAACAGCTTCAGCCTCCAGAAAGTGATACAGAAACAGGGTTTGCCAGGACTAAATTCAAACTGAACATTCTCCTTTGGTGACAAGAGGGACACACATCAACAGAACAGTTCTGGCTTTCACAAACCTGCCAAAAATTTGGCCTCTGCCTGCCCTCTCCCTTCCAGCCAGTTGCTCCATTAATCACCCCATGCCTAGCCAACAAGGGCTCCTTCCCCCTCACTCCCTCTCCCTCCAGACGCATGACGGTAAACTGGGGGAAAAAAGGGAGCTCAAGAGAGCCAAGTCCTCTGACTGTACTCTGCACTACTGAAAACTCTCCCCTTTGTCTTCTTTCTCTGTGTTCTGAGCAGAAGGTAGCATTGAGCAGCAACCTTTCAAGGCAATCTTCACCACCTATATCCGTGTGTTGCACTGACTGAGGCACATCAAGTTACAAGCGTACCTGAGGGAAGAGAGGCTTTTCTGTCTCTCACTCATCTCCTATGATTACAAAAACACTCTGACACTTGAGATGAAATTTCCTCTGTCAGTGATGCACATGGCATCCCTAATGTTTTGCTGTTTCCTGTTGCTGTGCCAAGGCAATCAAGGAGCAGTCCATTTCGTGGAGAGCTACAAAATGACCCGCAGCAGAGATGTGCAGAAACCGGCACAGGAAGACTGACTAAGAATCACAGAATCACAGAATCACTAAGATTGGAAGAGACCTTTAAGATCATCAAGTCCAACCAGAACAGCCACTACACTGAAGTTTCAGCACCCACCAGCCTTTCCAAGCAGCCTGCAATGTGATAACAAGCATTGCTGGTCACTTGTTACTTGACAACCTCCCTCCCTAAAAGCCCTCTCCTACCTGCAATAGCAAGCAGGGAAAGGTGACCTCTGTTACTGAACAGGACAGGGCTGGGTGATAGGTTGGACTGGATGATTATAGGATCATAGAATCAGTCAGGGTTGGAAGGGACCACAAGGAGCAGCGAGTTTCAATCCCCCTGCCATGCCCAGGGACACCCTACCCTAGAGCAGGCTGCCCACAGCCTCATCCAGCCTGGCCTTAAACACCTCCAGGGATGAGTTCTCAACCACCTCCCTAAGCAACCCATTCCAGGCTCTCACCACTCTCACGCTGAAGAACTTCCTCCTCACATCCAGTCTGAACCTACCCATCTCCAGCTTAGCTCCATTATGCTCCAGTATGCACAGTCTGGCTCCAGAGAGATAATCCTCTTGTTTAGGATCAAGTGGTCCCATGGTAGCCCAAGGGAGAGGACAGAAGGAAGCCCTGGGATTAATGGTAGTACAGATTCAAAGTGCAGCAGAGAGGCTTGGAAAATGCCACAGTTTCTGTACAAAGGAGTCAGCTTGGCAGCTGACACAGCTCATTTTACAGAGGTAGCTTGCTTTGAACTTCAACAGCAGTGGAAAGCAGGCTGGAAGGAGCCACAGAATCATAGAATCATAGAATGGTTTAGGTTGGAAGGGACCTCAAGGATCATCCAGCTCCAACCCCCTGCCATAGGCAGGGACACCTCCCACTAGAGCAGGTTGCTCAAGGCATCATCCAGCCTGGTCTTGAATACCTGCAGGGAGGGAGCAGCCACAACCTCCCTGGGCAACCTGTGCCAGTGTCTCACCACCCCCACTGTAAAGAACTTCCTCCTAACATCCAGTCTAAATCTCCCCTCTGCCAGCTTAAACCCATTCCCCCTCGTCCTGACATTACCAGACCTTGTCAATAGTCCCTCCCCAGCCTTCCTGTAGGCTCCCTTCAGATACTGGAAGGCCACTCCAAAGTCTCCTCAAATCCTCCTCTTCTCCAGAATGAAGAGCCCCAACTCTTGTAGCCTGTCCTCATAGCAGAGCTGCTGCAGCCCTCTGAGCATCTTCGTGGCCCTCCTCTGGACTGGCTCCAGCAGTTCCATGTCCTTCTTGTATTGGGGGCTCCAGAACTGCACACAGTACTCCAGGTGGGGTCTGAGGAGAGCAGAGCAAAGGGGCAGAATCACCCCTAAGGGTGATTGCTAAGGCAGGCAAGTAACACCGAGCATCTCTGTGCTCACAGGCCACACAGAGCCATTTCATCTCTCTCAGCAGTAGAAAACTCTAAGTCAGGCTCCCTGGCATGTGCCATCTGACCCAGGGAGACCTCTCTCCCCGCTGCAGCCAGCTGTCAGCGCGCACTCGGTGTAACTGAAAGCAAGGTATATTACAAGAGCCGTAACGACCATAAATGTTTCTGTTCCTGGAAAGGTTTCTAACATTTCTCTGCAGGCTGATAGATTCCAGACATTCTCTTTTAAAGCACTTCGTTTTCAGCAGAGAAATCAGCCAGTTAAGTGCAGAGGCACTGGTCAGGTTACAAATGTCTTTAGGAGAGCTACAGGTCAGAGAGGCCTGAAGGCAAGAGATCTGCATTTGTTCTTGGTGATGAGTCTGGGGGTTGGATTTCACTCTGATATGGGTCAAGAACTGGCTGGAGAGCTGGGCCCAGAGAGTGGTGGTGAATGATGCCACATCCAGTTGGCAACTGACACTAGTGGTGTGCCTCAGGGGTCTGTGCTGGGCACAGTCCTGTTCAGTATCTTTACTGATGACCTGGACCAGGGGATTGAGTCACAGAATCAGTCAGGGTTGGAAGGGATCACAAGCATCATCCAGTTCCAACCCCCCTGCCATGCCCAGGGACACCCTACCCCAGAGCAGGCTGCCCACAGCCTCATCCAGCCTGGCCTTAAACACCTCCAGCCATGGGGCCTCAACCACCTCCCTGGGCAACCCATTCCAGCCTCTCACCACTCTCATGCTCAACAACTTCCTCCTCACCTCTAGCCTGACTCTCCCCACCTCCAGCTTTGCTCCATTCCTCCCAGTCCTGTCACTCCCTGAGAGCCTAAAAAGTCCCTCCCCAGCTTTTTTGTAGTTCCCCTTCAGACACTGGAAGGCCACAAGAAGGTCCTCTGAGAGCCTCCTCTTCTCCAGCCTACACAGCCCCAACTCTTTATCTGTCCTCATAGCAGAGCTGCCCCAGCCCTCTGAGCATCATCAGTAAGTTTGCAGATGACACTGCAGAGGAAGCTCAGGGCAGACCTCATTGCTGTCTAAACTACCTGAAGGGAGGCTGTAGCCAGGTGGGGTTGGTCTCTTCTGCCAGGCAAGCAGCACCAGAACAAGGGGACACAGTCTCAAGTTGTGCCAGGGGAGGTCTAGGCTGGATGTTAGGAGGAAGTTGTTGGCAGAGAGAGTGATTGGCATTGGAATGGGCTGCCCAGGGAGGTGGTGGAGTTGTTGTCCCTGGAGGTGTTCAAGCAAAGCCTGGATGAGGCACTTAGTGCCATGGTCTGGTTGACTGGACAGGGCTGGGTGCTAGGTTGGACTGGATGATCTTGGAGTTCTCTTCCAACCTGGCTGATTCTATGATTTGCTTTCCTTTGCATCCTTTGCAGGGGCATCCTCAGAATCTTTCTGATTCTTAAATGTAGGTGGTTCCTATAGGATTGTGTTGGGATTTTACTCCTCTGTTTTGGTTACAATAACTAAAGCAATACAGTCTGCCTGACAAGCAAGGATCGAGAGGAATGTAAAAGCACATCCAGGGAAGAAGGAGGCAGTGACAGTTGATTAGGGAGCGTGGAAAGGGCAGAGGAACAGTGAAAGGGGACTGAGTCACAAGCTGCTCAGGGTAACCACGCTGAAACCATGTAACCACTGGAACAGAACTGAAAAGAGAGTGCTGGAATGAGGAGGAACTAGGTTTTTGAGGTTCTAACCAAAAAAATACATGCTTCCTCCTGACCTTCACAGTATTTCCCAGCAATGAGCAATGAGGCCGTGCCTGGGAATTGCCTGTGGAGCTGGAGGATTGCAGTGGCACCACTTGGGTGCCAGGTCTGGGAACGCTGCCTGGGCTTCTCAGAGCCTCCCCTCTTTCCACTTAGAGTCAATCATAGAACCAACCAGGTTGGAAGAGACCTCCAAGATCATCCAGGCCAACCTAGCACCCAGCCCAAGCTGATCAACTAGACCATGGCACTAAGTGCCCCATCCAGGCTTTTCTTCAACACCTCCAGGGACAACAACTCCACCACCTCCCTGGGCAGCCCATTCCAATGCCAATCACTCTCTCTGCCAACAGCTTCCTCCTAACATCCAGCCTACACCTCCCCTGGCACAACTTCACACTGTGTCCCCTTGTTTTGTTGTTGGTTGCCTGGCAGAAGAGACCAACCCCACCTGGCTACAACCTCCCTTCAGGTAGTTGTAGACAGCAATGAGCTCTGCCCTGAGCCTCCTCTTCTGCAGGCTGCACACCCCCAGCTCCCTCAGCCTCTCCTCACAGGGCTTTGTTCCAGGCCCCTCACCAGCTTTGTCACCCTTCTCTGGGCATGTTCCAGTACCTCACCTTCTGCTACAACAGCAGATGATACACTACTGTGTAGCCTGTACAAACTATCTGCTCTATTCTAAGCACATGCCTTGGTCAGTTGATAATAACTAACAGTTACTAACAATCACTGACCAATTGACACTGCCTCTCACAACATCCTCTAAATTAGGAAGACATGGATTTGATGAGCAGACCACTTGGAACAGGAAGTGGCCTGACAATCACACTCAGTGAGTGATGCTCAATGGCTCTATGTCTAAGTGGAGGTCAGTGCCGAGTGGTGTCCCTCAGGGGTTGGTACTGGGACCGGTGCCGTTCAACATCTTTGCCAGTGACATGGACAGTGATGCTGAGGCACCCTCAGCAAGTGTGCCAATGACACCAAGGTGTGTGGTGTGGTCAGCATGCTGGAAGCAAAGGATCTATCCAGAGGGACCTGGACAAGGTGGAGAGTTGAACCAATGAAGTTCAACAAAGCCAGGTGGGAGGTCCTGCACCTGGGTTGGCACAATCTCAAGCACAGACGCAGATCAGGCAGGGAATGGATAAAGAGCAGTTCTGAGCAGAAGGACTTGGGGATGTTGGTGGATAAGAGGCTCAGAAGGAACCAGCAATGTGCACTCACAGCTCAGAAGCCATCCAAAGCCTTGGCTGCATCCTTAGCAGCGTGGGCAGCAGGTCAAGGGAGGGGAATTCTCTACTCCACTCTGGTAAGAACCCACCTGGAGTCCTATGTTCGGCTCTGGAGTCCTTAACACAAGAAGGACATGGAACCATTAGAGTGGATCCAGAGGAGGCCACAAAGTTAACTAGAGGGCTGGAGCACCTCTCCTGTGAAGACAGGCCAAGAGACTTGGGATTGTTCAGCCTGCAGAAGCGTCTTCAGGGAGACTTTATTGCATCCTTCCAATATCTAAAAAGGGCTACATGAAAGCTGAAGAGGAACTTTTTACAAGGTCTTGTAGTGACAGGACAAGGTAAAATGGCTTCAAACTGGAAGAAGCTGGATTTAGATAGGACACTAGAAATAAATTCTTCCCAGTGAGGGTGTTGAGGCACTGCAACAGATTGTCCAGAGAGGGCTTCAAGCATGGAAGTGTTGAAAGCCAGACTGCATGGGGCCTTGAGCAACCTGGTCTAGTAGGAGCTGTCCCACTCATGGCAGGGGGTTGCAACTAGATGATCTTTAAGGTCTCTCCCAGCCCAAACCACTCCATGATTCTAAGATTTTTTTTCTCCCTCCAGAAACAAGTTAGAGCATGGACAACTCACACATGGCCATACAAGGTGTGATGCTGCTCTGATCATCAAAAACACTGCCACAGCTTCAGACAGTGTGAGGGTGCTGGCTGTGCAGAGGTACACGGGATGAAGGCTACAAGAGCGTGCTGCAGGAGCACCCAGAGAAGCAGTTGCACAAAGGTTCAGAACAGGGGATGCAGCAGGAGCATCCTACACAAAGGTTGAGAACAGAGGATGCAGCAGGAACATCCTACACAAAGGTTGAGAACAGAGGATGCAGCAGGAACATCCTACACAAAGGTTGAGAACAGAGGATGCAGCAGGAACATCCTACACAAAGGTTGAGAACAGAGGATGCAGCAGGAACATCCTACACAAAGGTTGAGAACAGAGGATGCAGCAGGAACATCCTACACAAAGGTTGAGAACAGAGGATGCAGCAGGAACATCCTACACAAAGGTTGAGAACAGAGGATGCAGCAGGAACATCCTACACAAAGGTTGAGAACAGAGGATGCAGCAGGAACATCCTACACAAAGGTTGAGAACAGAGGATGCAGCAGGAACATCCTACACAAAGGTTGAGAACAGAGGATGCAGCAGGAACATCCTACACAAAGGTTGAGAACAGAGGATGCAGCAGGAACATCCTACACAAAGGTTGAGAACAGAGGATGCAGCAGGAACATCCTACACAAAGGTTGAGAACAGAGGATGCAGCAGGAACATCCTACACAAAGGTTGAGAACAGAGGATGCAGCAGGAACATCCTACACAAAGGTTGAGAACAGAGGATGCAGCAGGAACATCCTACACAAAGGTTGAGAACAGAGGATGCAGCAGGAACATCCTACACAAAGGTTGAGAACAGAGGATGCAGCAGGAACATCCTACACAAAGGTTGAGAACAGAGGATGCAGCAGGAACATCCTACACAAAGGTTGAGAACAGAGGATGCAGCAGGAACATCCTACACAAAGGTTGAGAACAGAGGATGCAGCAGGAACATCCTACACAAAGGTTGAGAACAGAGGATGCAGCAGGAACATCCTACACAAAGGTTGAGAACAGAGGATGCAGCAGGAACATCCTACACAAAGGTTGAGAACAGAGGATGCAGCAGGAACATCCTACACAAAGGTTGAGAACAGAGGATGCAGCAGGAACATCCTACACAAAGGTTGAGAACAGAGGATGCAGCAGGAACATCCTACACAAAGGTTGAGAACAGAGGATGCAGCAGGAACATCCTACACAAAGGTTGAGAACAGAGGATGCAGCAGGAACATCCTACACAAAGGTTGAGAACAGAGGATGCAGCAGGAACATCCTACACAAAGGTTGAGAACAGAGGATGCAGCAGGAACATCCTACACAAAGGTTGAGAACAGAGGATGCAGCAGGAACATCCTACACAAAGGTTGAGAACAGAGGATGCAGCAGGAACATCCTACACAAAGGTTGAGAACAGAGGATGCAGCAGGAACATCCTACACAAAGGTTGAGAACAGAGGATGCAGCAGGAACATCCTACACAAAGGTTGAGAACAGAGGATGCAGCAGGAACATCCTACACAAAGGTTGAGAACAGAGGATGCAGCAGGAACATCCTACACAAAGGTTGAGAACAGAGGATGCAGCAGGAACATCCTACACAAAGGTTGAGAACAGAGGATGCAGCAGGAACATCCTACACAAAGGTTGAGAACAGAGGATGCAGCAGGAACATCCTACACAAAGGTTGAGAACAGAGGATGCAGCAGGAGCATCCAGAGAAGCAGTTAGACAATGCTTCAGACCAGTGCATGCTGCACATGTGCACTCCATAATAAAAATCACCAAACCCAGGCCTGGCATCATACAGGAAATGTGGCAAAAGCTTTTGGCTCATCTGTGACAGGATGTCTGCTGGGCTGCACTCTGCTAATTTCATTTGTGCAGTTCAGTCTTCAGAGCTGTAGAGAGGAACATGAAACATTTCATCCCAAGGCCATCTATTTCAGTACGTATTTGTCTTTCCTAGGCAAAATTTTGTTTGCCTATTTAAGTATTTAACTTCCCATGGAAATATTCTATATCCTCTACTCTTTTTTTTTTTTGCTGTTTTAATCCTTCCCACACACTGCTGTTTTGTCTCAGCACAGCCAAAGCAAACACCATAATAGACTTGTGGCTTTCCAAGTAAAAATGTAAACAAGGTTGCTGTCTACAACTACCTCAAAGGAGGCTGCAGCCAGGTGAGGAGAGGCTGAGGGAGCTGGAGGTGTGCAGCCTGCAGAAGAGGAGGCTCAGGGCAGACCTCATTGCTGTCTACAACTACCTGAAGTGAGGCTGTAGCCAGGTGGGGTTGGTCTCTTCTGCCAGGCAAGCAGCAACAGGACAAAAGGACACCATCTCAAGTTGTGCTGGGGGAGATCTAGGCTGGATGTTAGGAGGAAGTTGTTGGCAGAGAGAGTGATTGGCATTGGAATGGGCTGCCCAGGGAGGAGGTGGAGTTGCCATCCCTGGAGGTGTTGAAGCAAAGCCTGGATGAGGCACTTAGTGCCATGGTCTGGTTGATTGGCTAGGGCTGGGTGCTAGGTTGGCCTGGATGATCTTGGAGGTCTCCTCCAACCTGCTTGATTTTATGATTCTAATTGACCTTAAACCCTTTGATGGTTCTAAGTGCCCAAGAATACTTTCAGCCTTTTAGCAAAATTATTTCTTCTCAGCCTTTTTTTGTTTTTCAGTGGGTCTCTACTCAAGAGGTCAAGGAGCAAAACAGAAAAGTTCTTAACACTTTCCTTTGAAACAACAGGGACTGAGCATCACCTGCACTTGTACACACACTTAAAACGTGGCAGAAGCACATGTGTGAGTGAAAAAGTCTTCACTTCTCCCTTCAAAACCAATTAGCAATGCTTCTTCCCCTAAGCATCCTAGGTCAACACAACTGAATTCAAAGCAAGGCTTTCCCCTTCTCAACTGGAGGTGAATCCCACAGCTGTCAGCACTGTAAGGTGAGTAATCAGAAGGCAGATGACAAAGAAACAAATTAAGAGCCCTTAGTTCACACTGAGTAACAGTAACTAAGGTTTATATGCTCAATCATGGGAACTGAAGTTTTGGGAGGCCTTAATTGCAAATTTCTTACATAATCACAGTTTTATATATTTATTAATCTCCATTCTAAGGTGTTTATATGTACAACACCCTCCCAATTTGGCAAAGTCTCTCAAAAGCTATCAGAGTTGATTTTTTTAGTGATACACAAAGCACACACCCAAACCAAACACTGTGACACTCAGCTGAAAAAGAAAGCAGAATCATGGAATCAACCAGGTTGGAAGAGACCTCCAAGATCAGAGAAGGTCCAGAGAAGGGCCACGAGGATGCTCAGAGGGCTGCAGCAGCTCTGCTGTGAGGAGAGACTGAAAGAGTTGGGGCTGTTCAGTCTGGAGAAGAGGAGGCTCCCAGGTGACCTTCTTGTGGCCTTCGAGTGTCTGAAGGGGGCCTACAAAAACGCTGGGGAGGGACTTTTTAGGCTCTCAGGGAGTGACAGGACTGGGGGGAATGGAGAAAAGATGGAGGTGAGGAGATTCAGACTAGAGGTGAGGAGGAAGTTGTTGAGCATGAGAGTGGTGAGAGGCTGGAATGGGTTGCCCAGGGAGGTGGTTGAGGCCCCATGGCTGGAGGTGTTTAAGGCCAGGCTGGATGAGGCTGTGGGCAGCCTGCTCTAGGGTAGGGTGTCCCTGGGCATGGCAGGGCGGTTGGAACTGGATGATGCTTGTGATCCCTTCCAACCCTGACTATGATTTTATGATCCTATAATCATGCAGTCTAACCTATCACCCAGCCCTGTCCTGTTCAGCACTCATTATGTTTCCTTTCTTTAGGGCACCTTTCTATTTCCTTCAGCTTTGACCACCACATCTGTAGCTGTTATCAAAGCTGTTTTTCTTTTGCCAGTATCCACCTTCTTGTCAGCTATGGATGTGCCCAGCCTTGAGCACAATTCATCCCAGTTGGGACCTACTCCAAGCCAGTAGCCCTCTGCACTTGGGGTGCTTTTCTGCTACCAGAATATTTGCACACAGGCTCTGAGTTACACATAAAGCAGAACACATCAGTTTCTACTTCTCTGTTGTTTACAGATCTGCCTTTTTCCTTAGCTCAAGCCTTTGTATTTCCACAAATGTACGTACTGCATCTGCACAGTCATTCTAAAACCCCTCTCCCTTTGCTCAGCTTGGCATTTTTTTTCTCTCTGTTCCCTTTTAGCACCACCTCCAGATTATCAGATTCCATATTTCACTCTGATTTGTTTAAATTCCTATTTAGAATCATAGAATCAACGAGGTTGGAAGAGACCTCCAAGCTCATCCAGTCCAACCTAGCACCCAGCCCTATCCAGTCAACCAGACCATGGCACTAAGTGCCCCATCCAGGCTTTGCTTGAACACCTCCAGCGATGGTGACTCCACCACCTCCCTGGGCAGCCCATTCCAATGCAAATCTCTCTCTCTCTGAAGAACTCCCTCCTATTTTGACCTAGTTTCTCCTTCTCACCAGTAAGGGTGCTGACCTGCAGTTCCATCCTGAACCTAAAAGAACACCAAGATCTGATCTCTCTAAGAAAGCTCCACCTTTTAAAACAGAAATATCCAACTCTAGTACAGTGAGTCAAAAGCATTTTACCAAACTTCAGACAACTAAAACCAGACCTTTAGGTTTAAACTATATAACCTCCATCTGTAGTCAGCAAACAACAGTAAGCCAGTCTTAACATGGGTTGAACAACTCATCTCCTTGGATACTCCAGTAAGATGCCTAGGTTCTTAGTGACCTAAATGTATAACTTCTGGATAAACAGTAAAGTAAGCCAATACATGCATACACACTAGAGAAATTCATGCAGCTTGTGCTAAGTTTTCTCTTGGTCCTTCATCTTTTGGCTCACTCCCCCCATCTTTTCCCCATGCCATCTCTCCTTTCCCTAAGTTATTTTTGTCTTTCACTTCTCATCCATTTTCTGGGCAACTCTTACTTTCATAGACAACTCCTGATCCTTTCTGCTCAAGATCTCCTTTGTTCTCTCCCTTCCTTTTTGAATCTCCACAAACAAATCATTCACTCCCTGCTTCCTGCTTTAGAGTCCCCTCTTATTCTACCCTACCCTCTCTCTTTATTCCTTTCTCCCAGTTGCCAAAGGTTTAAGGTCAAGAGATCAAGCAGCAGCTTTGTTACACAGATGGGGTAGGAAGAAAGCAGAGGGAACAGAGGGATCTGTTAAAGTTCAGTTTCTCCTTCTGTTGAGAACCAAAAAGACACTGAGGAGTGAAGCTGGAGGTGGGGAGGTTCAGCCTGGAGGTTGAGCATGAGAGTGGTGAGAGGCTGGAATGGGTTGCCCAGGGAGGTGGTTGAGGCCCCATGGCTGGAGGTGTTTAAGGCCAGGCTGGCTGAGGCTGTGGGCAGCCTGCTCTAGGGTAGGGTGTCCCTGGGCATGGCAGGGGCGTTGGAACTGGATGATCTTTGTGGTCCCTTCCAACCCTGACTGATTCTATGATTCCATGACTCATAGAAATCATACAAGCATAGCTGCTTGTACAGCTACCAAATCAGCCTTTCAATCAGTAAAATGTCTTGCTTGACAAACCTCCAATCCTTCACCAAATCTAACAGAGGGGTGACTACAGCAGGCATGTGGCTTTGGATGTGCTACATTTTTTCTCTCCTTCCTGATATCAAGACACCCTGAGTAAACATAAACCCTCTGCTCCTCTGCCACCTTCAGAAGGATAAACCTTGTTTACACAAATCTGGCATGGCTGGGTGGACCAGCAAGCAAAACTGTGCCTCTCAGGAGGGCACCAGATATCAGCTTGCAGGCAGATCAGGAAGTCAGGAATAAGATACTCTTCCTGTAGTAACTCCCAGAGTACAGTTACAACAGCTGAAAAGGAAGGAAATTGGTTTAGGGTTTGGGTTTTTTTTCCACTAAATGTTTAAGTCTGCTGGATGCAAATTTACAGGAAAGAAAAAAAATTGAGTTATAATAAAAATTAGTTAAGAGATGGAGCAAGATTTGTTCATTTCTTCTGATTTATGAATATATTGCAGTTCAGGGTCTCTCTTTGTTTTTCCTTAACACAACCTAAGCTCTTAACACAGAAGCAGCCAAATTTTCTGCAAATGGTCACACTTTCAGTGAAACTTCTCTCAAGATCTCCAGAATCAGTTTCAGAGAGATATCTTCTACACATAGCAACTTATTTGTACGTCACAAGAAGCAACCCTACAGCAAAGGGCATGTGCATTGCAATGGGGAGAGAAAGGCAGGGCAGGAGGAAAGCAGCAGCAATGGCACTCATTTTCACAGTATCACAGTCTCACAGTATCACCAAGGTTGGAAGAGACCTCACAGATCATCAAGTCCAACCCTTTACCACAGAGCTCAAGGCTAGACCATGGCACCAAGTGCCACGTCCAACCTTGCCTTGAACAGCTCCAGGGACGGTTCCTTTAGTCTTCTCTGACAAAACAGTCACAGGCAGGTATTTGATCTAATTAAAGCACACAGAAGGCTTTCAAGGGAGGAAATTCTCCCCCTTTCCTTTCATCAGACCCCACCTGGACTGCTGTGTGCAGTTCTGGAGCCCCCAACACAAGAAGGACATGGAACTGCTGGAGCCAGTCCAGAGGAGGCCACGAAGATGCTCAGAGGGCTGCAGCAGCTCTGCTATGAGGACAGGCTATGAGAGCTGGGACATGCTCTTAGTGCCATGGTCTGGTTGATTGGACAGGGCTGGGTGCTAGGTTGGATTGGATGAGCTTGGAGGTCTCTTCCAACCTGGTTGAATTTATGATTCTATGAGTCTATGATTCTTCAGCCTGGAGAAGAAAAGGCTTTGAAGAGACCTTGGAGTAGCCTTCCAGTATCTGAAGGGGGCTACAGGAGGACTGGGAAGGGACACAGTACTCACGTTGTGAGGCCACACCTTGAGTACTGTGTTCACTTTTGGGCACTGCAATACAAGAGAGATGTGGAGGTGCTGGAGCAGGTCCAGAGGAGGGCAACGAAGCTGGGGAAGGGCCTGGAGAGTAAATCTTATGAGGAGTGACTGAGGGAGCTGGGGATGGTTAGTGTGAGGAAGAGGAGCCTGAGGAGAGATCTCACTGCTGTCTACAGCTACCTGAAGGGACATTGTGGTGAGGCTGCTGCTGGTCTCTGCTCACATATGGTTGGAGACAGAAAAAGGGGGAGAGGCCTCGAGCTGAGTCTGAGGAGGCTTAGACTGGACATTACAAAAAAGCTTTTTCCTGGAGAGAGTGGTCAGGGACTGGAATGAGCTGCCCAGGCAGGTGGTGGAGTCACCCAGCCTGGATGTGTTTAAAGATGGTTTGGATGTGGTGCTTAGGGCTATGGTTTAAGGTGACTCTCTTAGAGTAGGGTTCTAGGTTGGACTTGGTGATCCTGAGGGGCTTTGCCAGCCTGTGTGTTTGTGTGGTTCTGTGATTTTTGTGACTGACAGCACTATATGGTCTCAAAAGGCTGAACTCATCCTGGTCAGCACTGCAGCTAACCCCAGCTTAGCCTCGCAGTGTCTGCACAGAATGAAAATACATCCCTGGGAACTTACTTCTGGGTGCACTCAGCTAGAAATGTTTGCAGCCTATGATTTCTGCTACGTTGTGAGAGTTCTATGTATCTGATGCTGTAATTATCCATTCCTCCTCTTGCACTTGGAGGTCTCAGATGTCCTCCATTTGGCTCTGAAGAAGCCTCTCTCCACAGCAAGGCTTTTCCCACAGTCTGTGCAGGATCCAGCTGTGAGAACTCGGTGTGGTTCCACTGCTTGCAAACTTATGTCTCTCTTAAACATCTTCATATGTGAGTTAAAAGCAAAACACAGCAGGTTACAATCCAATGTGCAGATCTGTACCTTGTCCCAGTGGCATTCACTACTCTTGGGTAGGTTTTTCCATGACATCTTTTCAGTCCATAAGAAGACATCAGGTAATGGAAGTCAAGACATACATAAGCCTGGCAGACCATGAGACTATACTACAACCAACCACAGAGTCAACCAGGTTGGAAGAGACCTCCAAGCTCATCCAGACCAACCTAGCACCCAGCCCTGTCCAGTCAACCAGACCATGGCACTAAGTGCCTCAGCCAGGCTTTACTTCAACACCCCCAGGGACGGTGACTCCACCACCTCCCTGGGCAGCCCATTCCAATGCCAATCATTCTCTCTGCCAACAACTTCCTCCTAACATCCAGCCTAGACCTGCCCTGGCACAGCTTGAGACTGTGTCCCCTTGTTCTGGTGCTGGTTGCCTCGGAGAAGAGACCAACCCCACCTGGCTACAGCCTCCCTTCAGGTAGTTGCAGACAGCAATGAGCTCTGCCCTGAGCCTCCTCTTCTGCAGGCTGCACACCCCCAGCTCCCTCAGCCTCTCCTCACAGGGCTGTGCTCCAGGCCCCTCAGCAGCTTCACCACCCTTCTCTGGACACCTTCCAGCACTTTCTGAAACTGATTCTGGAGATCCTGAGAGAAGTTTCACTGAAAGTGTGACCATTTCCACAAAAGCTGGCAGCTTCTGTTTGAATCTCCCCTCTTCCAGTTTAAACCCATTACCCCTCGTCCTGACATTACTGAACCATAAACTCCTCTGCTTTCCAGAATCCAATAATCCCTTCAGCTAAAAGGAAGGCTAAGGGATGGAGCCGTGCTGGGAAATCACCTCTGTGATATAGTTTCTAAATGGTACTTTATATGCTGAGCACAATCAGATTTCTTAGCACCCAGCAGAGTCTGATCACAGCTCAAGGTCCAGCTTGCAAGTGTTTCCTGCAGCTAGGTCAAGGCAATCCCAAGCACAGATCCAGGCTGGGCAGGGAGTGACTGGAGAGCAGCCCTGAGGAGAGGCACTTGGGGGTGCTGCTGGACGAGAAGCTCAACATGAGCCAGCAGTGTGCACTTGCAGCACAGGCTCTGGTTGTCTTTCTGGGCTGCATCAGGAGAAGTGTGGCCAGCAGGGCCAGGGAGGTGATTCTCCCCCTCTGCTCTGCTCTGCTGAGACCCCACCTGGAGTACTGCATCCAGTTCTGGAGCCCTCATTACAAGAAGGATGTGGAGATGCTGGAGTGTGTCCAGAGAAGGGCCGCAAGGATGCCCAGAGGGCTGCAGCAGCTCTGCTGTGAGGACAGACTGAAAGAGTTGGGGCTGTGCAGGCTGGAGAAGAGGAGGCTCCCAGGTGATCTTCTTGTGGCATTTCAGTATCTGAAGGGGGCCTACAAAAAAGCTGGGGAGGGACTTTTTAGGCTGTCAGGGAGTGACAGGACTGGGGGGAATGGAGCAAAGCTGGAGGTGGGGAGAGTCAGCCTGGAGGTGAGGAGGAAGTTGTTGAGCATGAGAGTGGTGAGAGGCTGGAATGGGTTGCCCAGGGAGGTGGTTGAGGCCCCATGGCTGGAGGTGTTTAAGGCCAGGCTGGATGAGGCTGTGGGCAGCCTGCTCTAGGGTAGGGTGTCCCTGGGCATGGCAGGGGGGTTGGAACTGTCTGCTCCTTGTGGTCCCTTCCAACCCTGACTGCTTCTATGATTCTATGAATCTATGACATCTGCTTGCACTGCATGCTGGTCTCCAGAGTTTGAGGCCATAATATGAGAGCAATCAGAAGGGTAAGTCTGCCAGTGATGCCAGGAAGATTTTTCAGCTTTCTATTTTTAGACTTTCTTGGCAAAGATTTCCTTTCTAATCCCAGCTCCTAGTTTCTGTATAGTGGCCCACACTGCCAGGATTTTAAAGGAAGAATCCCTTTTGGCTGATTTTGTTTTCTGACTTGTTACAGGAAGGACAAAATGTGCTTCTTCCCTTACTCTTAGCCAAAACCAGAAGTTCAAAGGACTTTGAAGAATCCAGCAGCCACAAGTCCATTCATCTGTGTTAAACCCCTGAGAACTGCTGCTGGTTCACATCAGGATCCCAGCTTCATGCCACAAACTCCCAACTTGAATCTTTCTTCACAGTAAACACAGACTGAAAATGCAGTTCTCATATTTGTCATGACAGTGTTTGATAAGGCAGCTTTCAGTTTGCAGTCACACCTGAGATACCTCACCTGGAGTCCTGCGTGCAGCTCTGGAGCCCCCAGCACAAGAAGGGCATAGAACTGTTGGAGCCAGTCCAGAGGAGAGCCATGAAGATGCTCAGAGGGCTGCAGCAGCTCTGCTATGAGGACAGGCTGAGAGAGTTGGGGCTCTGCAGCCTGGAGAAGAGAAGGATTTGAAGAGACCTTATAGTGGCCTTCCAGTATCTGAAGGGGACCTACAAGAAGGCTGGGGAGGGACTATTGACAAGGTCTTGTAATGACAGGACAAGAAGTAATGGATTTAAACTGGCAGAGGGGAGATTCAAACTAGATGTTAAGAAAGGGTTCTCTCCAGTGAGGGTGGTGAGACACTTGCACAGGTTGCCCAGGGTGGCTGCAGCTGCTCCTTCCCTGGAGGTGTTCAAGGCCAGGATGGATGAGGCCTTGATTGACCTGTTCTAGTGGGAGGTGTCCCTGCCTATGGCAGTGGGTTGGAACTGGATGATCCTTGAGGTTCCTTCAAACCAGATCATTCTGTGATTCAGTGATGATTATCTTCATGTGAACATAGTTCTTACAGTGCAGATCAAAACAGTCATGGACAAAGCAGCTCTTTCCCCTGCTCAAGCACAATGGCAAGGAAGATCTGTTCCAAATACCTAAAGGCAGGCTAGAACCACAACCCTTGTTTAGATAACCACCAAAATTATGCAGTGTGAAAGCCAGGTCAAAAATCCTCAGGTTGAACTTACACATCTTCTGCATCATCTTTCTCTTTCTCTGGCACACACACACACACACACACAAACACCTCCCCACATGCAGGTGTTGGTGTCACTGTGCCTATGCTTAAATGGAGCTCTTGGAGCAGTGCATTGAAGAACACAAACAC
>WAAF01000715.1:326134-337053 GCA_013400475.1 Tricholaema leucomelas | reverse complement strand
AAATTTAGGCTTGAGGTGAGGAGAAAGTTCTTCAGTGAGAGAGTCATTGGCTACTGGAATGGGCTGCCCAGGGAGGTGGTGGAGTAGCTGTCCCTGGAACTGTTCAAGGCAGGATTGGACGTGGCACTTGGTGCCATGGTCTAGCCTTGAGCTCTGTGGTAACAGGTTGGACTTGATGATCTGTGAGGTGTCATTGGACACTGGAATGGGCTGCCCAGGGAGGTGGTGGAGTCGCTGTCCCTGGAGCTGTTCAAGGCAGGATTGGACGTGGCACTTGGTGCCATGGTCTAGCCTTGAGCTCCGTGGTGAAGGGTTGGACTTGATGATCTCTGAAGTCTCTTGCAACCTTGGTGATACTGTGAGACTGTGAGACTGTGTGATACTGTGATACAATTTCAGTATTGTTCTGTTAATGAGCAAATGTCTGCATTTCGTCTTCTTTTTGTTGCTGTTTCAATGGAAGATCAATGATATTCTGTGCTTTAAAGTCAAAACTTCTGTGTTTAAAAAATGCATTTTTTTTTCCATACTGCAGTCTTAAACAGCAAAGTTTTTTCTTTGCAAGTCATTCTCAGTAGCATTTCCTCTAGATTAGAACTTTCACCATTACTTCCAATTACATGTCTGATAGATAGAGTGAGGTCTGCTTTCCAAATCCTTTCTGCTTTACTGAAGCAGAGAAGGAGGATATCATCTCCAACTGCTAAGAATCATCTTTTTGCCAGTTGCAGCCATGGAGATCTGCTTGAAGTTAAAATAGATCTGTTCATTTTCTGACTACCACTCAGTACAGTTCAGTGAACTGTCACGCTGGAAAACAAGCTGAGAGGTCCTGGAGCAAGGCATTACATTTGCATCATAGATGACTTTTTACATATTCATTTTAGCTCACTCTTTGAAGCAATTTTCCACCAAATCAGCGGTACTGCAGCAGGCTACTTACACCTTTTTGGCACTTTCAGCTTGTGTTCATAAAGTAGCTTTTCATTCAGATCATGAACCACTTCAGAAGGTAAACTTTACCTTACAGTTTTATCCCAGGTTTTATTAGCAGCTGTGCTATAGCATAATGATGCAATAAATATTACTTACACCTGGAGGCATCTTGTTACCAGCAACTTCCCCCACTTACAGGTGGAATGAGTTAAAAATAGACAAGATTTCTTTTTTTGTTTTTGGTTTGTTCTATTTTCAAATAATTATTTAATTAATTTCTATTTAGTGGCTTCCTTGGATTATTAACATTCATCCTTAGGTTCTCTGAGGAGCAAATGTTCNTTGCCTTCCCTGGCGGTGTTGAAGCAAAGCCTGGATGAGTCACTTGGATCTAGCTGATTGGCCAGGGCTGGGTGCTAGGTTGGACTGGATGATCTTGGAGGTCTCTTCCAACCTGCTTGATTCTATGATTCTATGTTAGCCTTCTGTGACTTCATGGATAGAAGATAATTGAAAGAGTAATGCCTGCAATGAGTCAGTGTTGGGGTTTTAATGGCCATTAACTATTAACACATGCCTATTTGAAAAAGGGAGGAATGCCAAGTCATCTACATACTCCTGGTAATGACTCTACTTTTAGGTGTGTGTGTCCCCTTAGTTTGGGGGGTTATTATTCTTTTCCTGCACTTAAAGTATAGAGGACTTCCCCAGTAAGACAAAATATGTTGCAATAATTATGACTGTATTGTCAGTGATGCAATCCTGGTTTATTCCCCTGCTGCAGAGAGCAGTCATCCCCTTTTTGGAAGTGGTAACTACAGATGGACAAAACTCCTTAGCAACACATAAAATTGAGGAGAAACCCTTTACTTTTCAATTTCCAGGACCAAAGTAAAATCTGTGCCTTATTTGTTATAAAGCAGCTTTGCAGTCAAGGACTTGTCCTAATTTCAGCTGTCTTAGGGCTATACTCTGAAGTGCTCGAGGTAAAAAAAAATCAGATTCAGTCTTTCCCATCATGTTCTTTATGAAAGAGATAAATGAAGTGAAAGACACTGAAGTAATTCAATGGCATAGAGTTCCAGGGATAAAGTATACTGGCCCATACTGGTAAATAAGAGAAAGAGTGAAGCAGAAAGCAGTGGACAAAATGACACAGTCTAAAGTCTAGGCCTTAATGATGAACAAAGAAATGTAGGTGATTGGTTCTTTAACCTCCTCACAACCCATAATTTCTCTGATTTGGAGGGAATTAAAGCACAGGAAAACATGAGCTGTGCCAGCTACATGCCAGTCTCTTCCTGTCACCACCTCCTGGCATCACAACAGCTCTTCCTAAATATCATAGGGTGCAAGGGAACCAAAGGATTGTGATACCCCTTACTTGCCTTGGTTACATCCCCAGTGCTATCTTGGATCTTGTAGTTTGATTTGTCTAATTGACATTCACCTCTGATTTCACTGGAACGGGTTGCCCAGGGAGGTTGTGGCTGCCTCCTCCCTGGAGGTGTTTAAAGCCAGGCTGGATGAGGCCTTGAGCAACCTGCTCTAGTGGGAGGTGTCCCTGCCTATGGCAGGGGGTTGGAGCTGGATGATCCTTGAGGTCCCTTCCAACCTAAACCATTCTATGATTCTATGATTCTATGATTCTCTCTTTTCCTCTCCACTCAGCTGATCCTTTCCTATCTCTGTTTCCTGCTTTCTGTTTGAAAACAGTTTGACTTTGCCAGTCAAGACAGATTTTTTTGCAGTACTCCTGTGAGTCTGTGACCAAAAAAGAAAATGAAAGCAATGCATTAAATGCTATGACATTGACACAGGTTTGCCAGATCTCAGTGTAGCTGACAAAACCACATCCTATGCCTGTTTCTTCCCCCCCACTAGCAGCAACCATAGAGACACAAGAATAAAGAATCCAAAGCCAAAGGAATTTCTCTCTTCCTATCATTTTTCCTCCTATCATTTTTCTCTTTTGTCCTTGGTTTCTTTGTTTATTTTCAGGAAATGGGATTTAATTCCAAGAAGAACAACTGCTCAAGCCCTTCTCAATAATTGTCTCTGTCTTTCCAAGAAAGGGTAGCAATTACTGATAGCTACACCACCTATAAGAGTGTCAGAGTAAGGATTTTTAACTAAAAATATATCAGTGAATGAAAAAGCTAACAAAACCTTTGCCTAGGTCTTTACATCTCAGGGTACACAACTTTAATACCTTTTTTGTCTTGTATTCCTTAAATGAGGTTTAAAAATTTCTGTGCTCATGGGTTTTTTTTTTTTTGTGGAGTGAAGCAGGCTGAGGTCCACCACAGCTGCTTAGTATTGCACAATGAAGTTATCATACTGACAACTTTGCCTTTCTCAGCCTACTCATTCCTTCAGACTTTTTTATGTTACAGTCCCAATTTAGACAAAGATCTGAAAGCTTTCAGAGTCAGGATCAGGTTCAGTTTGCTATGAAGCATAGAATCATTAAGGATGGCAATGACCTCTAAGATCATCTAGTCCAACCATCAGTCCAACACCACCATGAACACTAAACCCTAGCCTGAAGTGCTATGTCTACATGTTTTTGAGCACCTCCAGGGATGGTCACTTCATCACTTAGAATCATAGAATCAGTCAGGCTTGGAAGGGACAACAAAGATCATCTAGTTCCAACCCCCCTGCTATGAGCAGGGACATCTCACACTAGATCAAGCTGTCTAGAGCCTCATCCAGCCTGGCCTTAAACACCTCCAGGGATGGGGCTTCCCAGGATAAGATAAGATACGGACAAAGTATGAAGGCTAAGATTTCAGTGCATCTTTGTAAGCATAAATGACTATGATATGCACCCCAATAAAACCCACAAAGAGAAATAATGTTCTATGTCAGAA
Source organism: Tricholaema leucomelas (assembly GCA_013400475.1). Taxonomy (NCBI): domain Eukaryota; kingdom Metazoa; phylum Chordata; class Aves; order Piciformes; family Lybiidae; genus Tricholaema lacrymosa; species Tricholaema leucomelas. The sequence continues at coordinate 333,241 of WAAF01000715.1, read as the reverse complement.
ACAATTCTTCAGAGAGTCTTTTTTATTTCCAGGTGTGTACCACGTAGTGATTTTCATAAGAAAGAAAGTTTCTTTTTTTAGTTTTCAGACATGAAACAGAGACAGACACAAAAAAAAATACATTTGAAGCAATATCAGAGTTGATATCTTAGGCTATGAGGAAGGAAAATAAAATTTCAACTCCAATATAAAGTTCTGGAAGTTCAGAGGTGGCTAAAGAAAAATCTAGAGATGATTGGTAGAGAGCTTTTACTCTGCACAGATTTTCTGGCACAGTTTTTAGCATCCTGAAGGATATTAAAACTGATCATTTTTTTTCAGGCATCAAATGCTGTTAGAACAGAAGGATGTAATTCCTGCTGTGTGTAATTCTTTACTCGTGCTTTCTGGGCAAAACTCAAGGAGGTGGTAAATAACAGTGTTACCAGAGAAGGTTATTTAGCCAGTATGGCATTTTATTAAGCAACAGGATAAGCTACTCACAGTCCCTTCCCTGGCACTGCATTTGAGCGCACTCAGGCTGGAATGGCTCAAAACTTTCTCAGGGGATCTTTCTAACACTTTGCCAGTCACAATCAGAATCACAATCACAGAATTGACCAGGTTAGAAAAGACCTCTAGCATCATCGAGTCAAACCTGTTACCTAACCCTTCTAATTAACTAAACTATGTCACTAAGTGCCTCATCCAGCCTTGTGATGGTTTGGGTGTCCCCCACCCCCCACACTTTAGAAATCACCCAGACTAGACTCAGCCAGCTCTGGAAATTTGAATGAAGCTTATATTTACAGCTGGCACAATGTACAAGCAGATATTTACAGTACATACAGTTATAGACAGAAATAGACAAGGGAAAAGGTAATGCAGACACAACTCCCCTCCCAGAAACCTNATTTCTCAGCCTATCATCTAGTTCTTCTCACCAAAACATCCCAGCTAGGCTCAAACTAGCACAAGCCTCCTCTTAGACACCTCCAGGGATGGAGACTCCAACACCTCCCCTGACAGCCCATTCCAATGCCAATCACTCTTTCTGCTAAGAACTCCTTCCTAATGCCCAGGTTTAGCCCTGGTTCAGTTTGAGGCTGTGTCCTCTTGTTCTGTCACTGGGTGCCTGGAGAAGAGACCAATCCCACCTGGCTACAACCTCCTTTCAAGTAGTTGTAGAGAGCAATAAGTTCTGCCCTGAGCCTCCTCTTCTCCAGGCTGAACACCCCCAGCTCCCTCAGCCTATCCTCACAGGGCTGTGCTCCAGCCCCCACCCCCAGCCTAGTTGATGCCCTCTGATGCCCTCTTCCTTCTGCCTGCACTTGTGGCCTGACCCTGCCTAATCTATTACTGCAACTATATCCAGACTGACAACAAAATTCAGTGGCTTGTAAAAGGATCAAATGAGAAACAAACCTAACTTTGATATGTGTATTTCAACTGGAGATAAATAATGATTTGAATCTGGAGATAAATAATGATTTGAATTAGGCATTGGGAAACAAAAATTACATTTATTAATAGAAGTTAGAAACAGAATTATAGTTGTTGACATTGTAAGAAGCAAGACAGGAGCACTGAGGTCACAAGCAACCATCTCACCAGTTGAAGACTGAGCAGCTGCTGAACAAGGTCCTTCTGAAGGAAAATTTGATAGAAAAGCCTGCCTTAGATAAGGATGTTGGTACAGATAACAGCCTGCACAGAGCTACCTCTTGTTCTCCTTTTGTCTTTGACTGTACAAATGCCACTAAAATTATGCAGTCAACCTCAGTGAGATGAATTAATTTACTCTGTCTCACATAGATTTTTCTGCTAGTAGCCCCATGCTATTGCCAGCCAATCTGCTATGGTATTTCATTTATTTCAAGGGAGATTGGGGAACATTTGCAGTACATGGGACTGTACCCATCCTGCAGCTGGGCAATCCCAAGCACAAATCCAGGCTGGGCAGGGAGTGTCTGGAGAGCAGCCCTGAGGAGAGGAACTTGGGGGTGCTGCTGGACGAGAAGCTCAACAGGAGCCAGCAGTGTGCACTTGCAGCCCAGAAAGCCAAGCAGAGCCTGGGCTGCAGCAGGACAAGTGTGGCCAGCAGGGACAGAGAGGTGATTCTGCCCCTCTGCTGCACTCTGCTGAGACTCCACCTGGAGTACTGCATCCAGTTCTGGAGCCCCTGGGACAAGAGGGATGTGGAGATGCTGGAGTGTGTCCAGAGAAGGGCCTCGAGGATGCTCAGAGGGCTGCAGCAGCTCTGCTGTGAGGACAGACTGAAAGAGTTGGGGCTGTGCAGTGTGGAAGAGGCTCCCAGGTGACCTTCTTGTGGCCTTCCAGGATCTGAAGGGGGCCTACAGAAAAGCTGGGGAGGGACTATCAGGGAGTGCCAGCACTGGGGGGAATGGAGCAAAGCTGGAGGTGGGGAGAGTCAGAATGGATGTGAGGAAGAAGTTGCTCAGCATGAGAGTGATGAGAGCCTGGAATGGGTTGCCCAGGGAGGTGGTTGAGGCCTCATCCCTGGAGGTGTTTAAGGCCAGGCTGGATGAGGCTATGGGCAGCCTGCTCTAGGGTAGGGTGTCCCTGGCCATGGCAGGGAGGTTGGAACTGGCTGCTCCTTGTGGTCCCTTCCAATCCTGACTGATTCTATGATTCCATGGCAATTTTTATGATGGAGTTCAATGAGCAGAGTATTTTATAGCAGAAAGAGGGAAAAAAAAAAAAGAGGTATTTAAGTTAGTAGCCAAAACCCTTATATAAAAGTGATGGAGTGATCTCATGCATTAAAACAACTGAATTTCTCAGAAGCTTAGGACAAGAAACAAAACTAAATAAACATCTTGCTTACAAAATGACAGGGAAGTCAAGAAAATGATTAGCCCAGACTTAATAGCTAATAATAGGAGCCAAAGTAGGACTCTGTGATTTTTTTAATAGGGCTTTCATGCCTAGTTAAACTTCTTTTTTTTTTTTTAACAGAAGCTGAGTAAGTTTCATGTATTTTTGGCAATGTTCTTTTGTAATGTTCTTTTGCAAAAGGATTACTTCTATGATTTATATGTTTTAGTTCCCCATGTAATCCTCACACTCTTCCTAATTCTCAAATAAAAGTTCTAACCTGTTGTTCCAGGGGCAGTTATTGTGCTGGGAGTGGAAGTTTCTGGTGAGGGCAATAAGGACACTGATAAGAAACTTGCTGGGAAAGCTGCATCATGTTTGATTTCAGTCTCTGGTGGCCTAAGAACAAAAGGTATTTAATAAACTTGGTTATATGTTTATTGACAGGTCTCTACTACATTTAAACAATCAATGAATTCTCCTTTAGGAACTCCAGTGGGGATATAACTCAAGTTGTGCTGGGGGGAGGTATAGGCTGGATGTTAGGAGGAAGTTGTCGGCAGAGAGAGTGATTGGCATTGGAATGGGCTGCCCAGGGAGGTGGTGGAGTTGCTGTCCCTGGAGGTGTTCAAAGCAAGACTGGATGGGGCACTTAGTGGCATGGTCTAATTGACTGGACAGGGTGATAGGCTGGACACAATGATCTTGGAGGTCTCTTCCAACCTGGTTGATTCTATGATTCTAACTATTGTGCTTTGTGTCCTAGAAATACTTAATTTGCTATAATTGCATTCTGTAACCATATATAAAGTAGAATGCAAATCCTGCTCTATTATACTTGATAGATAAAATGCATCATGAAGAGAAGGATATCATATAAACAAAGCCCCACAGAAGATACACAGGAAAAACAGGGACTTAATCCTTTTCATACAGCCAGGGTATTGTAGGCAAAGAACATTCTCAGGTAGACAAGCTGGGCTAAGTTTCATGCCCATACAGATGTCAGCTGTGAAAGGCTTTTTTTTCATCAGACTGTTGAGTGTAGCTTAGCCACAGCTTGAAAAGTCTTTCAAAGTTTTGAGTGAGAGTTTACAGTCAAAAACAAGGGGGTAAAAAAAACCCAACACATATCACATTTCATTTCTGAAAGTGAAGGAAACAAAACACTCAAAAAGAAACACTTGGAATTGATAACAGAGCAATGTCAGAATCAAAGCAGGCAGTAGTCTTGCATCTTCTACGCTTCAGGTGTTCCTCAGGGATAAGCAGTTGTTGAAATGTTGAAGCTGTGGTTAGAATTCAGAAATGCACCTTAGATGTATAGGTCAGAGGCCAATCCTTGGGACACATTTGAATATCATCAAAGAACTTCAGAATCCAGCAGCTCACTCCAGCACAAAGCAAGGAACAGAGAAGAAATTTCACCCTCAGATCCCTTTTGCCATTTCTAGTTTCTTTGCACACGTTGGGTAAGTGTTGTAAAAGTCATTTCAGCAACCAAATGTCTCTGAAGGAATCGACAGATGAATCAGGTAGGATCAAAAGGGCAAGTCCTTTGGAAATTCTTGGAATAAAGGAATATGGAGATGAAGATTTGATTCTTTTCTCTTTCCTAAAGCTTCTTTATTGTCCTCATGAAAGCTTTAAAAGGGTAAGGTTCCATCTCATACATTACATCGGCGTTGCCATTGCCACTTATGATCCTACCACCTACTTTTTAGTATCACCTCATCTACTCCTTGAATACTTACTCTCAAATTAGCTATATACTTCATAAAAAAAATGTGAGGAGTTAGGGAGTACAATTCAGCACAAAGCTAAAACCTCCTACAGGTATTTTCTGTGAGGATTGCATCAGATGTTCTTCATTAAAGGACTACAAATGATTATTTCCAGATGACTCAAGGAAGACAAGAGCAGAGAGCTTTACAGGATACTGCAACTCATCATGTTTACAATCAAAAGGTGATCCCAAGTGCACTGCCCACCTGCACCACAGGCAGCACAATGAAGTGTGTCCCTGCTGCAAGATGTCTTGCAGGTTGTCTAGTTTTGGGCGGCTCATGCCACAGCCAACACAGCTTGAAAGAGGTCCCTGTGTCAAAGCAGGTTTGAAATGGGCATCTCTCACAGTCACAGAATTAGACAGGTTGGCAAAGACCTTCAAGATCATTGTGCCCAACCTAGCACCCAGCCCTATCCAATCAACCAGACCATGGCACTAAGTGCCTCATCCAGGCTTTTTCTGAACACCTCCAGGGACTGCAACTCCACCACCTTCCTGGGTAGCCCATTCCAGTTCCAATCACTCTTACTGGGAAGAACTTCTTTCTAACATCCAGCCTAAACCTGCCCTGACACAGCTTGAGACTGTGTCCTCTTGTTCTGTTACTGGGTGCCTGGGAGAAGAGACTGACTGTTTTAGACATCCCAGGAACAACTCTGTACACTTGCAATTACTCCAAGGTTATCAAAGCTCAGTCCATATCGCATGAAAGCAGAGATTTAGAAGTGTGTAGAATATACACTTCAGGGAGAGGTGCATAGAACCAATTTATCTCCAGAGCTTTGGTTCAGAAAATCGCAGAGAAAGGATGCAGGAGAGCTCCATAGAAGCATTTAATCATCTGTCATGCTAAATTGGCAATATCCAGCCTGTCTTAAAAGGGGGACATTTCAGTTTCTGTGTTTAATTGAATAAAAGGGTACACAGTAATTTAGCACCCATGGAAGAAAATCATCCCTAATCTAAATGATTTTGCATGGCTGTGCATGGTGCTTACATTAGTTGAGCCTCGAAAGCCAGGGCAACCCAGGAACAAAAAAAGGCCACTCAGATGATGGCACAGTAAGGCAAAGCTTTGGGATGTGTGATTGAAATGTGTGCTTTTGTGCTAGTTTGAGCCTAGCTAGAATGTTTTGGTGAGAAGAATTACACCATAGGCTGAGAAATGAAAACAATGATGATGTCTACTTCGCTCACAGTCTTGCTGAGATGTGTAGAAAGGAAAGGCAAAACATTAGATAAAGTCACTTTGCTTTGGCACTTGGCTCTGGGCTTTTGCTCTCAGCTCTTTGCCTGCTGGGGAGCTGAGGCTGCTGGCTGAACTCCATCTTGCTTTCTAACCTCACCCTCCTTTTGCTTTGGCTGATTTACCTTTGCTTCTTAATCTTCTTGNGGGGGGGGCAGGAGGCACCCAAACCACCACAGCTCTCTATAGAAGTTAACAGCAAACTCATACTGGTCTCCAATAGACTAAATACGTAGCCATAACAACCCCCAAACAATTCCTACAGCTCTTTCAGATGGAGCTTTCATTCTATGTTCCCAGACTTCACAGATGGCCTAGATTCACAAAGTTTGCTTCTGAAGTATCTGAATTTAGATGGATACTGTTTTGTTTGCATTAAAAACAAACCAAACCAAAACAAAAGGTTATTTTTATCAGGAAGAATCAAGCATCATTGTCAGGATTTAACTTTTCATTTGCTTTTTGTTTCTGTAAATAAGATTCAAACTCTCCCTCTCTCCCTGGCAATTCTCCTGGCCCACAGAGGCAATCTGCTTGGTAGGATCTTAGTCTTCAGTCTGAATTTCTAACTGAAAAACCACACCCTAGCTTGTGCTAGTAATCACAACAAGGATTTTTGAAGTTAGGCTTTTAGTTTCATGTTTGTAATGCCTAAGAACACTTTCATTCTAAATATAAATGTGTTGGTTCAACTCCTAAAATGGAGAGATAAAGGCGTCCAGAATTGGATTCAGCTCCCAAAGCCATTCACAAAGCAAGTGTCAAGAGATAAATGCCACTGATAGGATTCTGACTCTTGCCCACCTCCTTTTCCTCAAACATTTGGTCAGAAGGAATCGAGTTCAGATTCTCAGGGACTTCTCAGCCTTCTGGAAAGGGCAACATGTTTTAAGCCATTTCCAAGTGCGTTGACAGTGAAATCAGACTGTACCAAGGAAGGTGCCTGCTTTCAAAATTCACACTTTGAAGAAGCTGTTTAAACACATTCATTTCCATTTCTTTCTTTAGATGTGTGGCATTTTTCTAATTCTCTTTATTAACTTTCAGAAAATCTCCACTGATCGATGGTTTTGGGCAGTCTTGTCTCAGTATTTGCTCCCCAGCAGCTTGTACATTTGATATACACCAGAGAAGGATGATCATAGAATAGAATCAACCAGGTTGGAAGAGACCTCCAAGATCATCCAGGCCAACCTAGCACCCAGCCCTATCCAATCAACCAGACCACTAAGTGCCTCATCCAGTCTTTTTCTGA
>WAAF01000715.1:303390-316174 GCA_013400475.1 Tricholaema leucomelas | reverse complement strand
ATTCTATTCTATTCTATTCTATTCTATTCTATTCTATTCTGTTCTGTTCTCTCTGCTAAAGCAGGTTGACTTAGGGCAGGTTGCACAAACCGGGGTTTGAAAGTCTCTAGAGAAGGAGACTCCATAACCTCTCTGGGCAGCCTGCTGCAGTACCTTCAAAGTGAAGAGATTTTTCCTCAAATGCAAGTGTAGCCTCCTGTGTTCTAGTTTGTGCCCATTATGCCTTGTCCTGTCCCTGACCATCACTGAAATGAGACTAGTCCCATCCTCACCACCACTACCCTTTAGATACTAATAAGCATTGAAAAGATCCACTTTCGGACGTTGTCTTTTTTTTGCTCTCAGCCTTTCTTTCCCCAAAAGATACTCCAGTTCCCCAATCACCGTTCCAGCCCTCCTTTGGACTCTCTCCCTCTTGAACTGGGGAGTTCAGAACTGGACACAATATTCCATCTGTGGCCTCACCAGGGCTGAGTACAGAGAAACAATCACTTCCCTGATCCTGCAAGCCACACTGCTCCTTATACAGGCTGGGATGCTGCTGGCCTGTGCTGGGCACATGCTGGCTCATTTCAGTGACACTGGAAGAGTTTTAGTGCCATGAGTAATTCCATCTCCAAGACATGGCTTGCAATATCTGGCCATAACCTCTGCTGCCAAGCCAATTAGAGGAAATTGGAAAAGAGAATGTCTCACTGTTCATAGCTGAGACTTTCCATGAGAAATGAAATAATCCTGAGCAGAACCACAGCAGAGATGCCACTCTAGTGAGCTGCTCTATTATTCACATCTACAGTCACTCAGAGAAATTAGGGCAAAATATTTTGTTTGAAACAGCTTCTAATATCAGGATCTAAACCAGCCTAATTTCTGCTGTGAGACAGGTTTGCTGAAAGCTTCAGATAAGGAATGTAGCAGGTATATAATAAAACAAAGTTGTGTTTTTCAGTTACCTTTTCTTCTAACTCTACAACCTGTCTAGAAAGAGCAAAATAATGTGGCTCTGCAAATGTTTCCCTTTGTTACAGACACAGTTAGCCAGTTAGTGTCTCTAGAACCCTACATTTATACTGCTTTGTATCAGGGTGACTCCAGACCTTTTAGAGTAAGCCTGGATTTATAGCAACAATACACCATGGGATGAAAAAGGTTGGGTAGGTCCCAGATACACAACAGTCTCAGGAGAAGGCTCTTTAGAAATGCATAGGCTGAAATCTGTTTTCACAAAGTCAGGGAAGACACCTAGAGATTAGAATGTAAGTGGTAGTCTGTCCAATTTCTAAGACAAAAAGAAGACAGAATTCACCATAATGCTCATTTTTGCTCAGAAAAAAGCTCTTCTGAGAACAGACATTAAACTGGAGCATAGCAGGGTGTGTTGGACGGTGCAGGGCTTGAGGACCTTGTTGTGGCCTCTGAAGTATCTGAAGGGAGCCTACAAAAAAGGTGGGAAGGGACTTTTCATGCTGTCAGGGAGCGACAGGACTGGGGGGAATGGAGCAAAGCTGGAGGTGGGGAGATTCCATCTGGAGGTGAGGAGGATGTTGATCAGCATGAGAGTGGTGAGAGCCTGGAAGGGGTTGCCCAGGGAGGTGGTGGAGTCACCTTCCCTGGAGGTGTTCAAGTAAAGCCTGGATGAGGCACTTAGCGGCATGGTGTAGTTGACTGGATAGGGCTGGGTGCTAGGTTGGACTGGATAATCTTGGAGATCCCATGGCTGGAGGTGTTTAAGGCCAGGCTGGATGAGGCTGTGGGCAGCCTGCTCTAGGGTAGGGTGTCCTTGCCCATGGCAGGGGAGTTGAAACAAGATGATCCTTGTGGTCCCTTCCAACTCTGACTGATTCTATGATTCTATGATTCTAGGACCCACATTCACGTTACTGTTGAATTCTGCATGTGCCAGGTCCCACAGCTACTCACCCTCACACCATTCCTTACACACCAAGCTGCCATCCCATTTCTTACCCATGCTCCCTCTCTTTTCTTGTGTTTAATTCAATATTGGTATTTTCTACTTGTTTCTTTGTAATCCATTTCTGAGGAAAGCCTTTTCATCCTCAGCTGAAGTAACTCCTGCAGTCTGCATTGCTATCATTATTTTTCTAAATGCTGTTTGGAACTCCACTTTTCTGTCTGATCTTATCAAGCCTGCATGCACAGAGTTAAATCAAAGGCTTCTTTCAAAGGAAACAGTAGGAGATAAAACAATGACAAGAGATAATGCACTTTTGTATGGATCACCTGGGATCCTTGGGACACAAAGGGAAGCTTTTAAGTGGAAAATACAACAGGCTTTGCTCTCATTAGGATATTGGTCTTTATTCTTTACAAACAGGTCTTGGTTCAAAAGGTATACTAAGGATATAGAGATGCCAGTTTAAGTAGGGAGGAAGGAAATTAGGGCAGCTGACTGGAAGTGAAAGAGCAGCAAAAGAGTTGCAGTAACTGTGAGCATCTCCAGAGCGAGGAATGAAGGGAACTACACTGAATGATTTCTACTACAGCTTCCAAGAAATATTATGCTATTAAGGATGTGAAAATGGGTGTCTGCCCCAGTCTATTTCTTCCTTTGTCTAAGTGAAGGAACAAATGACTCATGGAGTTCTGGTTTGTGCAGTTTTGGGAGGTGAGAGATAGGAAAAAGAGTTTGATTCTGACAATGGTGAATTTCATGATCGCTGCATGTTGCTGATCCTGGGTAATATCACCAGGATCCATTTTCTTTAAGCATCAGTATCTAGTCTGGCTTCAGATAGTGTGGTGTAAATTAGGGACAGGACTAGGGAGAATGGAACAAAGCTAGAAATGAGGAGATTCAGACTAGATGTTAGGAGGAAGTTCTTCACCTTAAGGGTGGTGAGAGCCTGGAATGGGTTGCCCAGGGAGGTGGTTGAGGCCACATCCCTGGAGGTGTTTAAGGCCAGGCTGGATGAGGCTGTGGACAGCCTGATCTAGGGTAGGGAGTCCCTGCCCATGGCAGGGGGATTGGAACTGAATGATCCTTGTGGTCCCTTCCAAGCCAGACTGATCCTATGATTCTATGTAGTTATCTGTATAAGATTTCAGGACTGGAACTGGTTGGCCAGAGAGGTGCCTGAGGCCCCCTCCCTGGAGGTATTCAAGGTGAGGCTCAACAGGGCTCTGGGCAGCCTGATCTAGTTGAGGATGTCCCCCTAGGTGACCTTTGGAGGTCACTGCCAACCCAGACCATTCTATGATTCTATGACTTGTAGGAGTTTTTCAGCCAAACACCATTCAGCAGTAATTTCATCACTTTATTCTTGCTGAACATCTTTAAAACTTAGTTTTGTTTCAAAGAGAATTATTTTTTGGGAAGCAAGGTCTGTGTTTGCACCTGAGTGCATACAGCCCAACTTTGCTCTTGCCTCAACGTTCATCTGTAACCTGCGTTACTCTGTTCAAAGTCAATAGGTCAACAGGGCTCAACTGCCTGGGCATGAACACATACACATTGGGCATGAATACTTACACATTGCCTGCTTAGTCCAAAGTGCTCCAGAATTCAGTTTGCCATGAATATGTGGCTTTATTGCCATCAGTATCCCCTAGTTAAAATCAAAGTCCTTGAAAGGATTATCTTCAGCTCCCACCTCGCACTAACAACCTCACTGCACTGTGAGGTGCACTTTTATCTTCTGCTGTTCATGATCATATAATTCTCTGCTCTTGTTTTGTCTGACTACCCTTCATGAATGGCTCACAGCTTTCCCAAGTACTTCTGGTTCCTTTTGTTTTGCTGTCTTGGGTTTCTTGCCTTCAGACATCTAACTTCTGACACTAAGAGTAGCTTGGATTATGTCTTTATTATATGTGCTGCTGAAGCCAGCACTTCTGACCTGCTGGAAGCCAGGGAAAGGAAAAAGGATCTGGGGGTCCTAGTTAATGTGAGGTTGACCATGAGCCAGCAACTTCCTCTTGTGGCCAGAAGGGCCAAGGCTCAAGGCTGACCTCATTACTGGCTACAACTACCTGAAGGGAGGCTGTAGCCAGGTGGCGTTGGGCTCTTCTGCCAGGCAACCAGCAACAGAACAAGGGGACACAGCCTCAAGTTGTGCCAGGGCAGGTCTAGGCTGGATGTTAGGAGGAAGTTGTTGGAAGTTGGCATTGGAATGGGCTGCCCAGGGAGATGGTGGAGTCACTGTCCCTGAAAGTGAGGTGTTCAAGGAAAGACTGGATGAGGCACTTAGTGCCATGGTTGGACTGGGTGATCTTGAAAGTCTCTTCCAACCTGGTTGATTCTGTGATTTAAAACATGTTGTTGGCTATAATCTGGTAAAAGTCTTTTGGTTTAATGTTGAATGGCTGGCTGCAAGGAGCTGTGAATGCTATCCTGGTTTCTCTTGTTCTATGAATCTGTGAGTTCCAACTCAATCATTAGGACTTTTCTCAGTTTTGAAGGTATGAGTGACACTATTTGAATAGCAAGAGATTATTGGCTTTTGCTTTTTTATTAAGCCATTGTATTCATATCTTGAAAAATGTATTAAAATGGAGGTTAAAAAAAAACCTCCTAAAGAAGTAACTTGCTATTTTTGTCAAAGCTGATCACACTTTTAAAGGCCTTTTGAGGCTCAGAAAAGCACACTGGAATTAAAGTAAGAATAAAAGGAAGCTTTTCTGAACTAGTTTCAAGGCACAGAATAAACTGGAATAGAAAACATTAGTGTCTTACCACATAACACTTTCCTATCTAAGAACCAACTAATTCTTGCACTTTTAGGAGAGCTTCTCAGTGCATTTGGAATTGGTCCTCTCATACATGGAATAATCGAGCCATTAAAGTTGAAAAACACCTCTAAGATCATCAAGTCTAAGATCATAGATCATAGAATGGTTTAGTTTGGAAGGGACCTCAAGGATCATCCAGTTCCAACCCCCTGCCATAGGCAGGGACAGCCCCCACTAGAAGAGGTCTCTCAAGGCCTCATCCAATCTGGCCTTGAACACCTCCAGGGAGGAAGCATCCACAACCTCCCTGGGCAACCTGTGCCAGTGTCTCACCACCCTCACTGTAAAGACCTTCTTTCTAACATCCAGTCTAACTCTCCCCTCTGCCAGCTTAAACCCATTACCTCTTCTTCTGTCATTACAAGACCTTGTCAATAATCCCTCCTCAGCCTTCCTGTAGGTCCCCTTCAGATACTGGAAGGCCACTGTAAGGTCTCCTCAAGGCCTTCTATTCTCCAGGCTGCAGAGCTCCAACTCTTGTAGCCTGTCCTCGTAGCAGAGGTGCTCCAGCCCTTTGATCATCTTCATGGCCCTCCTCTGGACTCACTCTAAGAGTTCCATGTCCATCTAAGATCAACACCACCATGACCTCTAAAACATGTCCACACATTTGACTCCACCACCTCCCTAGGCAGCCTGTTCCAATGCCTGACCACTCTTTCAGTAAAGATTTGTTTCCTAATATCCCACCTAAACTTCCCCTGCTACAACTTGAGGTAATTTCCTCTCATTCTATTGCTTGTAACTAGGCAGAAGAAACCAGCCTCCACCTCACTACAGCCTCCTTTCAGATAGTGGTAGGGTGGGAGAAGGTCTCCCTTCAGCCTCCTTTTCTCCAGATTAAACAATCCCAGGTCTCTCAGCTCCTCACAGAATCACAGAATGATCATTGTGGATATTCTTCTTGAAAAATGTCACCTCCATTTGAAAACAAACTGCAGAGTCTCAGGCCCAGACTCTTAAGAGCTAATTGATAACTCTGTATGCAAATTAAGCAAGAAATTATCAGAAACTCTAATTAGCTTCCCCCTGTCCCCATAAGGAATCATAGAATGGTTTAGGTTGGAAGGGACCTCAAAGCTCCTGCCATAGGCAAGGACACCTCCCACTAGAATAGGTTGCTCAAGGCCTCATCCAACCTGGTCCTGAACATCTCCAGGGAGGCTGTGGAGCACAGAATCACAGAATGAGAATCAAAAATCACAGTCTGTGAATCTGCTCTTCTCCTGCTGCTTCAAAATACTGTGTTTTCAAGCTGCTAGCTATGAAGTTAAGTAAGCAATGAAGGTTTTATTCTCACTGTCCTTCTGCAGCTTTGCATGTGATGTTAATTGCATTTAATGGTATTTTATTAGCATGACAAGGTGTACAGAAGCGTTGCTGGAGTATAAAAGAGATGGATTGCTCAGGTATCTCTTCCAAAAAGAGATAACATCTCCCCACACAGAGTTTCACATAATGGTTGAGGCCTTTATCTTCCACATCTGTCTGTCATAACTATCCATTACTGTTCCCATGGCAGGTTCTGGAAAATGCAAAGCAGCTTCCTAAGTGTGGTTTAGATGAGCAGCCTGCAAGAGCTCAGGGAGATAATGCATCCAGCTCTAAAAGAAAGGCTGAAGCATAACCATTGCACATCAACAGTGTGTAATTTCTGAGGCAAAACACAGTGTAAAGAGAACATGAACCAGTGTAGTGCAAAAAGATTGGTAAAAGAAGCTTGTAAAAGCTGTAAATGAAAGCTCTGAAATGAGGTATAACCATTACTCATTTTTAGGTAGCAGTTACAACTACTTACTTGAGTAAGGAAGTTCTTTACAGTGAGGGTGGTAAGGCACTGGAATGGGTTGCCCAGGGAGGTTGTGGATGCTTCCTCCCTGGAGGTGTTTAAGGCCAGGCTGGATGAGGCCTTGAGCAGCCTGCTCTAGTGGGAGGTGTCCCTGCCTATGGCAGGGGGTTGGAGCTGGGTGATCCTTGAGGTCCCTTCCAACCTAAACCATTCTATGATTCTATTTTTATGTCATCTTGGCTATATTTAAATGGTGAGTGTCTGGAGTGTCATGGAAAGAGGTAGTGAATTAGGACATTTTAATGACCTACCTATATCATATAGATATCTATATCATAGATATATCATGGGGATGGAAAGGACATCTGGGGGTCATCAAGTTCAAGCCCTATGCCAAAGTAGGATCACCTAGAGAAGGTCACAAAGGAATACATCTTGGCAGGTTTTGAGTGTCTCCAGAGATGGAGATTCCACCACATCTCTGGGCAGCCTGGTTCAGTGCTCCATCACCCTTAAATTAAAATGTTCCTCCTCATATTTAGATGGAACTCCCCATGTTCAAGCTTGTGTCTATTACCCTTTGTCTTGCCACTAGACACCACTTAAAAAGGCTGATCCCATCCTCCTGAAACCCACCCTCGAAGTATCGATAAGCATTTGTGAAATGCCCACTCAGTCCTCTGTTCTCCAGGCTGAAAAGACCTGATTGTCCCAGTCTTTCCTCACACAAGAGATGGTGAAGTCTCCTAATCATCTTTGTAGCCCTTTGCTGTACCCTCTGTGGCAGTTCCCTGTCCATCTTGAACCAGGGACCCCAGACCTGGACTCAATATTCCAGACATGGACTCACCAGAGCAGAGGGGAAAAGAACCTCCCCCAACCTGCACTCCACAATCATCCCAGGATGACATTAAGGGGATGGATTTTCCTCCTGGCTTTAAGGAATCATCCATTTTTGCAGATGTAACACAATATAGACATTATTTGTAGTTCTCACACAGACCCTCAGGCTCACTTCCAGATTACACCAAGAAGCACAGGTGCAAAATTGGGTCCTCTGCTTGCCTGTTCTAAATCCAGGTATGCAGTGTCATAAATTTACTGTCATAAATTTTGGCTAAGATCTCTAAAATGTTCTCTGTCTTATATGATAATTAAAGTTTATTTTTCCAAGATATTTTTAATGAATTAACTTTTCCAACATTTAATATTTAAAAGAGGAAGCTTTAAATTTTCTTTCAGTCTGTCAGTTTTGCTTTTTCCAGGTTTACTTATAGAATCATAGAATCAGGCAGGTTGGAAGAGACCCCCAAGATCATCCAGTCCAACCTAGCACCCAGCCCTGTCCAATCAACCAGACCATGGCACTAAGTGCCTCAGCCAGGATTTGCTTCAACACCTCCAGGGACAGCAACTCCACCACCTCCCTGGGCAGCCCATTCCAATGCAAATCACTCTCTCTGCCAACAACTTCCTCCTAACATCCAGCCTAGATCTCCCCTGGAACAACTTGAGGCTGTGTCCCCTTGTTCTGTTGCTGTTTGCTGGGAGAAGAGACCAACCACACCTGGCTACAACCTCCCTTCAGATAGTTGTAGAGAGCAATGAGGTCTACCCTGAGCCTCCTCCTCTTTCAAAGGAAAAGAAAATCCTTCTAACAATTGCAGTTGGACTTTTTCATCTGCTGCTTTCTTTTTCTGCATCTCAGCCACATGCTTTGTCCTGCCTGTGACAGCTCTGTAGCACATTATTGAAGTAAGACAGCAATAATTCTTTACCTTTATGCCTTATGTTACAGCAACATGCTGCAGTTTTGTGCTCTGAATACGGTAGGAATTTAGCTTTATTTACTTTAATGACTAGATAATGAGTTAGAGCTACACAGATCAAAGTGAACTGCAAAGAGAGAGGCAGTTATGAGCCAAAACTAATAACAGACTCCAGTTTGAGAAGAGAAATCTATTCACTTGAGTGCAGTGAGAGAGGGGATAAGTGTTGGGAAGAAAAAAAAGTGCTGTGCCCCACCAATGCTTAAATAAAGTGAGCCAAACATGACAGCTTTGCCTCTCCATCATTTGGCAGCCCTTTGGACTTTGCAAGAAATTGCTTCCCTTCTTTATTGAAGCAGTTAGAATCTCACATGGTTCACACTAGTTTTATGGAGCTGGATCATCATTTGGAGGCTTAGATGGCCCCAGATTATCTCTCTGCATATTGGCAGAGATTTCTCTTTGCTCAGAAATGCAGAATCTGTTTCAGGAACAGCTACCTAGTGGTAACATAGACAAGAAGAAACGGTTTCAAGTTGCATCACAGATATTTAGGCTGGATGTCAGGAAAAAAATCTTTCCTGAGAGTGGTCAGGTATCTGGACAGGCTGCCCAAGCAGATGGTGGACTCACCATTCCTGGATGTGTTCAAGAAATAAGTGGACACGGCAGTTAGGGACACGGTTTAATGGCCATGGTGGTCTTAGGGTGTTGATTGGACTCCATCATCTTAAAAGCCAGTTCTGTGATTCTTAGGGTGTTGATTGGACTCCATCACCTTAAAAGCCAGTTCTATGATTCTTAGGGTGTTGACTGGACTGCATCATCTTAAAAGCCAGTTCTATGATTCTTAGGCTGATGACTGTACTCCACCATCTTAAAAGCCAGGTCTGTGATTCTTAGGTTGATGATTGGACTCCATCATCTTAAAATCCAGGTCTGTGATTCTTAGGTTGATGATTGGACTCCANTGGATGTGTTCAAGAAATAAGTGGACACGGCAGTTAGGGACACGGTTTAATGGCCATGGTGGTCTTAGGGTGTTGATTGGACTCCATCATCTTAAAAGCCAGTTCTGTGATTCTTAGGGTGTTGATTGGACTCCATCATCTTAAAAGCCAGTTCTATGATTCTTAGGGTGTTGATTGGACTGCATCATCTTAAAAGCCAGTTCTATGATTCTTAGGCTGATGACTGTACTCCACCATCTTAAAAGCCAGGTCTGTGATTCTTAGGTTGATGATTGGACTCCATCATCTTAAAAGACAGTTCTATGATTCTTAGGTTGATGATTGGACTCCACCATCTTAAAAGACAGTTCTATGATTCTTAGGTTGATGATTGGACTCCATCATCTTAAAATCCAGTTCTATGATTCTGTTTTTCCCATTCTGAGATTGTTGTCAGTGCTGTTTACAGGAAGGATGTGAGCAGGTTCTCAAGCAAGGATTTCCTATCAAAACACATGTATGGTCATGGTGGTGTTGGGTTGATGGTTGGACTTGATGATCTGAGAGGTATTTTCCAACCTTAATGATTATTTATTATTATTATTATTTACCTATTTTTATTTTACCTTCATTTTCTGTTCCCTTAGGCTGTGCTTATCTCAATCCCACCGGGCAGAGAAGTAAGGGAATGGCTGTGTGGTGCTTAGCTGCTGCCCAGGTTAAACCACATCATTCTAATTTTACCCTCATTTGTAACGTCAAATAAGCTTTAGGTAAATTAAATATCAACATATCAAAACATAAAGTCCAGCCTAATGGAAATGTCAAAAAGTAGAGGCCACTGATATTTAATGTGATGATGCCTGCATCAGGAATGGTGTGGCCAGCAGGAGCAGGGAGGTCATTCTGCCCCTGTACTCTGCACTGGTTAGACCACACCTCGAGTACTGTGTCCAGTTCTGGGCCCCCCAGTTTAAGAGGGACATTGAGATGCTTGAACGTGTCCAGAGAAGGGCAACGAGGCTGGGGAGAGGCCTCGAGCACAGCCCTACGAGGAGAGGCTGAGGGAGCTGGGATTGTTTAGCCTGGAGAAGAGGAGGCTCAGGGCAGACCTTATTGCTGTCTACAGCTACCTGAGGGGTGGTNGATACTGTGAGACTGTGATATCGGGAAATTAAAACTCTATTGCAGTCCCAATTCTCAGGATGAAATTGCAGTAGGAACAGGAAATGGCATAAATTCCCCTCTGCATGACACAGGTTGTTGTGGAAAAAGGAAACTGTGAAAACTTAATTTTTGTTCCTCTCCCCAGACAGCAATCTCAGAGTCATTTCTGGATGAAATTAAATAAAGGGGCTCCTTAGCTTTTATTTGCAGCACCGATCTGCAACTGTCTCCTTTTTTTTTTTTTCCCAAGCAATTTTAGGGTAGGTACATTTATTATTTAAGGAAAATCCACAAGGAACATTTTTATAGCACCAGAACAGAAATAATACCGTAACAATAAAGATCAAAGATTGATGCAATTGTGAGTACAAGTAATAGCTGCCTTGTGAGGCTGTTATCTCCTCCAGGGAATTCTTCAGAATGACTTTCATTTTATCAAATGTGTTTGTTTCAGTGCTATAGTATACGAGTAGGGAACTCTATTCTGCTGCTTCTTTTGTTGTTCTTCTTCCTTTTTTTTTTCCTGCTCCAAGTGGGAAAAAAAAAAAACCCACCCCACAACCAGCATTTAACATTGGTGTGACAGGTTTCATGAACTTTGTGACTGCTCTGGACTTCAAAGAAATCAAACCCCACACAGTAGCCATTGGTAGCTGTGTGTAGTTTAAAGGTATTTTGGCTGTCTAACATGTTTTGAAAGCAGCAGATACAAGTGGCTCTGATGTTGCTTGTAGAGGTTAACCCTTTTCATGTAGAACAGTCAGGGAAGATATCAATGCCACACATTACCTGCTGGCCAGGGCTTCTCAGCCACTCTGCCTCTTTTCTGGAGGCATCAGATCAGGGGTGAAGCCAAGAGCAACTTCCATCAACTGAATTGTCTTACCTAAGGGTCCACAATGACAAAAACATTGTCCTCTAGATGGAGAAAGCTTTAGTTCATGCATATTGTAAGTATAATGTCTGTGACTCTATGGACAGATTTGAAATATTATATGCTACTTATTATATAGAATCATAGAATCAACCAGGTTGGAAGAGACCTCCAAGCTCATCCAGTCCAACCTAGCACCCAGCCCTATCCAGTCAACTAGACCATGGCACTAAGTGCCTCATCCAGGCTTTGCTTCAACACCTCCAGGGACATCGACTCCACCACCTCCCTGGGCAGCCCATTCCAATGCCAATCACTCTCTCTGCCAACAACTTCCTCCTAACATCCAGCCTAGACCTCCCCTGACACAACTTCAGGCTGTGTCTCCTTGTTCTGTTGCTGTTTGCTGGGAGAAGAGACCAACCCCCACCTGGCTACAACCTCCCCTCAGGTAGCTGTAGCCAGCAATGAGGTCACTGACACATAACACTGAGCAAACTCCTCATTCCCAGTGACAGCACAAACATGCTTTTAAATGGCAAATATGTAGATCCATAAACTGGCTGGATGGCCAAGCCCAGAAAGTGGTGGTAAATGGAGTTCCATCCTTTTGGTGGTCACAGGTCTCAAGTGTTGGGGCCAGTCTTGTTTAATATCTTTATCACTGATCTAGATGACAGAATGGAGTGCACCCTCAGAAAGTCTGCAGCTGACACCAAACTAAGTAGGAGTGTTGACCTGCTTGAAGGTAGGAAGGCTCTGCAGGACTGGTGGGCTGAGGTCAATTATATGAGGTTCAATAAGACCAAGTGCTGAGTCCTGCACTTGTGCCAGGATAACCCCATGAATCCTCCAGGCTTGGAGCAGAGTAGCTGGAATTCCAAGGCAAAGAAGGGTCTGAGACAACACCACATTATTCTGGTTTTCCCTTCCCATGATTAAGACCTTAATTTAGTTCTATGAAATTGACTAACTCCCAAAACTTGTGTTTATAACTAATTCAATATTACCAAAAGGAAAAACTAAAATAGAAGGGAAAAGCAAAAAAAAGATTTATATTAGTGAATACAAAAGTAAATACATTGATAT
The DNA here is from genome assembly GCA_013400475.1 of Tricholaema leucomelas. Taxonomy (NCBI): domain Eukaryota; kingdom Metazoa; phylum Chordata; class Aves; order Piciformes; family Lybiidae; genus Tricholaema lacrymosa; species Tricholaema leucomelas. The sequence continues at coordinate 303,787 of WAAF01000715.1, read as the reverse complement.
TAATGAAAAAAATGATCATTTTACAGATGCTCAGATAATAAAGGCCAGGAAATAGAACAGGTTAATATAACACAAACGTTTAGGCTGATGATGACAGAGGAAGAAACATTCATATTGGTGATGAAAGAAAAATAGAAAGCAAATTCTTTTCTTGCTATGAGATACTGATATGTACTGAGATTTACCTACTGATAAATCCAGAAGGAATAATGCTGCATGAACATTCAGGTTTCTCCAAGCTGACAAGTAATGCTGCTAGGTGCTTTCTTCCATCACCCTGACACCACTGCAAGGCTTCCAAGTAACCACTATAAATATTTCACTTTTGGACTGTTCATTACTCTCATTGCTTCAGCTCCCATTTCTGTGAGGTAAAAGAGGTGATGTTGTATGACAT
>WAAF01000715.1:249002-302977 GCA_013400475.1 Tricholaema leucomelas | reverse complement strand
CATGGTCTAGCCTTGAGCTCTGTGGTAATGGCTTGGACTTGATGATCTGTGAGGTCTCTTCCAACCTTGGTGATACTGTGAGACTGTGAGGCTGTGATATTGTTAGTAAGTCCTGCACGTTGTTTGCTTGGCTTTTTGTCATGCTATATATAAAGAAACCAAGGCTCACAGCCCCTCTTGGCAAGGTGCTTTTCCCAGCTATGTAATCCTGCTTTCTAGCCATTTTCCTGAGCTTTAATCTTTCACATTAGTATTGAAATACATTTGCTCTTTGTCAGGAGTGGTCTTAATATCTTAACCACCATTTTTTTAATTACTGAATTGGATGAAGCAGTAAACAGCACATTAATTAAACTGCTCAGGCCCTATTTCATGTGAGCTGTTACGAATGACGAGGAGGCCAATGAGATAAATCAAAAAAGGGTCAGAGGCAGGAAGCTCAGTCTGAAAAAGATTGCTTCATACATTAAAGAAGGGAAAAAAAACCCAAAATACAGACTTCTTGTGGAGAGGGCAGGGCTAAATCCTTAAATTTGCAGAAATAAAACTTCTCCCAACCCTGAGAAGAATTTGTGATGCAAGCAATAAAAATAATTAAGGTAATAGGGGGGATGATTCAGAAGGAAATATTCAAAGAGCTAAATAATGTAGTCAAATGACATCAGAAGGAAGACATCTTCACCATGTATAAGATGTATACAATAAGCTTAAAGATTTTTCCCCACCAGGGTGCATTACCTGAGAAAGAGATACATTATGAAGCACAAAAGTATCAAAATAAATATTGGAGTTTATTTATTTAAAGGCAAAAAAACCAATTGTGTTGTCTGGATAAATCTTCCAGGATAGCTAAAGAGAAAGCCAGCAGTGTGCTCAGGTGGCCAAGAGACCCAATGGCATCCTGGCCTGTATCAGGAACAGTGTGGCCAACAGGACAAGGGAGGTTACTTTTCTCCTGTATTCAGCAATGGTCAGGCCATATCTTGAGTGCTGTGTCCAGTTCTGGGCTCCTCAGTTCAAGAGAGATGTTGAGGTGCTGGAAGGTGTCCAGAGAAGGGCAACAAAGCTGGTGAGGGGCCTGGAGCACAGCCCTGTGAGGAGAGGTTGAGGGAGCTGGGGGTGTGCAGCCTGCAGAAGAGGAGGCTCAGGGCAGAGCTCATTGCTCTCTACAGCTACCTGAAGGGAGGCTGTAGTCAGGTGGGGTTGGTCTCTTCTGCCAGGCAAGCAGCAACAGAAGGGGACACAGTCTCAAGCTGTGCCAGGGGACGTCTAGGCTGGATGTTAGGAGGAAGTTGTTGGCAGAGAGAGTGATTGGCATTGGAATGGGCTGCCCAGGGAGGTGGTGGAGTCACTGTCCCTGGAGGCGTTCAAAAACAGACTGGCTGAGGCACTTAAGGCACTTAGTGCCATGGTCTGGTTGATTGGCTAGGGCTGGGTGCTAGGCTGTTCTGGATGGTCTTGCAGGTCTCTTCCAACCTGCTTGATTCTATGATTCTATATAGATAAAGCCTATATATTATCATTACTGGTTCTGCACGTGTCAGATCGATAAAACCCACATATTCTGCATGTATCACATAGATAAAACCTATGTATTATTATTACTGGTTCTGCATGTGTCATATAGATAAAACCTATGTATTATTACTACTGGTTCTGCATGTATCACATAGATAAAACCTATGGATCATTATTACTGGTTCTGCATGTATCACATAGATAAAACCTATGTATTATTATTACTGGTTTTGGTTGATTCTATGACAGCTCAGAAAAATAACAATGCAAATCTGCAGCAAAACAAGAGAGAATATCAGACATTCAATGGAAATAACTATCTCAAGCACAATGTAAATTAGTACACTGTGAGCATAAAGGGAACACAGGTACATCAGCATCAGAGTAATGCAGACAAGCAGTAAGAAACTCCAGAAATAAATAAATGCATAAAATTCCACCGCAGAAGTCACTGGAAACAGCCAAAGAAAGACAATGTTGCTTAGTTGCTAGCTGTTGTCAGCCAGAGCCACAGCTCCTTAGCCCTTTAACAATGTGAACCTACCAAACTACCATCAGGAGAGGCCTCCACTTATGAAGGAGGCTAAGTACATGTGACTACTTCTGTTTGCTTCTATCTGGAAAGTAATACTGGCAGCAACATCTGTTTATTCTTCATGTTGCTCTCCCACAGGCTCTACAAGATGTTGGCCCAATGGCACCAAAGGCATTGCTGCAGGGTTGTGTTTATGACATGAGACATCACCAAATGAAAAAACCTCCCCAAATTAAAAATGAGGTTTGCCAAAATTTAGTTTCGTTGGCAGATTAATTGTCTGGGAAATTAATGTAGCCTCTTTCTCCCCAATATGTTGCTTACAGACAGAGCAATTTAAAGTAGAATAATCTAATCACTTCATGGAGTCTGAACAGCAGCCTCTTCTGTTGCTGCACACTTAACTTCCAGTGGTGTAGTGTGATTGATACTCACAGGGATTCATCAAGAGTATTCTGAAAGCCCTGGGAACCAACCTGTCATGATGCCCTGGATTATTAGCTCTACATCCTTTCTCAGGAGCAAACCTCAATCTGCACACTTTGACATTCCATATAGCAAGTGTCCATATAAAAGAAAAATAGATCTGTGATATTTTGTCTCCATTTCACGCTAATTTATGAGTCAGAGTTGACAACTACCTCATAACCAACTGGAAATTGACATTTCCCCAAACTATTTTTAAAGGAATTTACATTTTTAGTTAAAATTATCATATTCTCTAAAGTATATTCAAGACAAGCTATTTTTTAGCTGAGTCCTGTGACATCTGACAAGTCATCAATATGAGTCAGACAGTCTTTTGGTGTCAGACACCCATCTCCTGTGCTTTCAATGGAGATGTGCCCATTTACTGCATTTAATGATGCAGTTCAATGTGCATTAAGTTCAGCCCCTAGAACTGTCAGAACCGAAGGTCTGATTTGTGCAGCTCTTGCTGTGGATCTGCCCTCCTAATTTCTCACTCAAAAGAAGTTTGTCTGGGAGCAATAACAATGACAAAATGCAGTGGAAGCGGCTGAGCTTGTCATTTTCTTTCTGTGCCAGATATTGTGTGTGGAAAACAAAACCAACAACAAATACCTCTGAACAAAAGGCCAGGAGTATTGGAAGTGTTTATCTTGAAAGGAGATAATGTGATTGTAACTTAAAAAGGAGCTGTTCCGTAGCAAGAGTATTAAGGTTGTGTTGTCATTGTCCAATCCCATCCTAACTAGGGGTTGACTGGAAAGGTGATGCAGCTACTGGAAAAGAAAAGAAGTATAAAAGAACAGTGGTAATAATTAACACAGCATTCACTGAACCATCATTGTCCTTTTGGAAAGCAGCTCTACGGAGAAAGACCTTGAAGTCCTAGTGGGCAGCAGGTTCTCCATGGGACAGCAATGTGGCCCTGTGGCCATGACAGCCAACAGCATCCTGGGATGCAGGGAGAAGAAAACCAGTATCTTTCCTATATACTTGAAAAGGTTTGTTTCCACTTTGTTCTTTGCTTCTCCCTTCTTTTGTTTCCTTCTATCCTCTCCCAGTCTAAAAGGGCAGTATAAAAACCAGGAGAGATAGTTTGTGGTACAACCTTATAGATCTCATGGATGATTTCTATAGCTAATCTTTGTAGAACAAGTAACAAAGTTGTTTACTATTGAGTATAAACACCAAAAGACCAAACCTAAACAAAACATCTGCCTTACTGCTACATTTTCTTGGATGTATTGAGTCTCACAGAGCTATGCAGAAGCTTCTCAGCAAAACAATCACATCAAAGAAAAAAGAATATTTCTTATATAGCAGACTGATTCATTGTGTGCTTCAGATGTACAATTAATTATATAAAAAGACTATTCAACTTCTCCCCATACTGACAGCTTCAGATCTTTGTTTAATTGAATCAGCTTGTCTGAGCTTTGAATGTGTTGTCAAAGAAAATCACAGCCATAGGGATTCAAAATACCTTTAGAGCGTTAATCAACAGCAGCAAATAATAGGAGCTTGGAAGAATAAAGAAATAAAATCTGACCTTTTCTCCAGAGATCTCACATACATTTAGAGTGGAAACTGACGAAGTAGCTCTCCTTAATGTTATTGTCATGTTTTGACATCAGTATTAGAAACTCAACGTGACTTCGGCTGGCCTCTTTGGGCTGAAAGTGTAAGGGAAGGTTTAGGTTGGATGTCAGAAGAAACACACTCTGAAAGGGTTCTCAAGCTCTGAAATAGGCTGCCCAAGGAGGTGGTTGAATCCCCATCCCTGGAGGTGTTGAGAAGAGGCAGAGATGAGGTACTGAGGGAGATGGTTTAGCACCAGCCTTGGCAGAGTTAGAGAATGCTAATGTAGGTGATATAAAAGATTAGAAATCAAGATAAATCCAGGCTGTCAGTCAGCTTCTGCCAAAGGGGTGACCTCCTTTAGAACCCTCACCACTTCAGAACATCCTCCTTTAAAAATTAAACACACACTTATCTTACTAGTGATGGCCACAGTTTATCTTTTGTGGAGGCATTCCAAAGTTTTATGAAGATGCTGAAGGAACTGGAACGCTGCTCTATGAGGAGAGGCTGAGGGACCTGGGGCTGTTTGGTCTGGTGAAGAGAACACTTAGAAGGAATCTATGAGGGCTGGGGGTGAAAAGGGAGAGAGCAAACTCTTCTCAGTTGTGCCCTGTGATAGGACAAGGCTAATGGCTATGAACTACAGCGCAGGAAGTTCCACTTCAACATGAGGAAGAACTTCTTGACTGTATGGATCACGGAGCACTGGCACAGGCTCCCCAGAGAGACTGTGGAGTTTCCCTCTCTGGAAGCTTTCGAGACCCATCTGGATGCATTCCTGTGCGACCTGCACTAGATCGTATGGTCCTGCTCTGACAGGGGGGTTGGATTCGATGATCTGTGTAGGTCCCTTCCAACCCCTAACATCCTGTGAATTATTTTCAATGCACTTAACAGGTAAGCACTGAAGAGTGCAGCTTAGAGCAGCCCAAACACTGCAAGGAAGGATGCAATCAAGCTATTAGATAAACTGCAGTTTGATTTTTGTAAGCAAATCATTCCAATGATTGTTGATACAAAACATTCCATAAGTGCTAATATTTTAAACCTCAAATGTTTCCAATTCTTTCTGTTTAATGAAGCATATTTATGCTCCTCTCTCTTTTTTTTTTTTGGCCATTTTCAGGAAGATTGCTAGGTAATATCATAGAGCAAATTTATTTAGTCTAGAAACTCGTGATACATTGAAGTTTTGTTAATAGCTCTGTTTTTATCTCCCAGAAGACAGTTGGAAAGGTAATTACAACATGCAAATTAGCTTCAATTGGGATGCAAACTCGAAATTATATACTGGTGTACAATATTTAGTATTGCAACCTGTGCTTAGTATTTCTTCAGGTAGACTGAATTCTAACACAGGCTTTACTCTCTGATTTATGTGGTTTAGGCTGATTTCTCCAAAGTGTGGGGTTTGTGTTCCACCTTCCACTTCCCTGCACTTTTCCTTCTTCAGACCCTGAGTTTCAAAATTTTCCTAGTTCAGGTCCTTAAAGCATTTTCATGAAGAAGGAATCATCTCTCAGTCTTGGGCTACTCTTTAAGCTTTTGTCTTTGATGAAATGGCTGTCACAGCCTTTTTTAGTCTCGCTAATTAGGGTTTAAAAACCCCAAATCAAAACACAAGTCAGTCAGATGAAAACATTTGCAGAACATTTTAATTATACCCTTTATAAAGCTTTTCCCTATGACTGTTTTCAATCCCCCTTTTATGAGTGATTAGCAAACAAGGACACAAGAGAGAGAAAAGGACACCTGACCCAATAAGCCATTCCCTTTAAATTTATCTCACACCCATTTTCTTGCTTAGTAACTGTATCCTTTGATTCCCTCCCTGCTCAGACATGCAGAGTTTCTCTCTTAAAACTCATTTGAGCTATTTGCTTTGATGGCTTTACTTGGCAACTGCACTAAGTGAAATTCTCTGCTTGAACTCTTTGTGTGCTGTATCTCTTTGCATTTAAATCATGGTCTCCAACATCTGAATCATTCATACTGTGAATATTTTGTCCTGTCTTTGCTGTCATTCCTCTTTCATAGTTCTAGACATCATTTAGGCCATCTCAAGAGTTTCTTATTTGTCTTCATTAAAAATAAACAAACAAACCAAAACTAAAATAATCTGAAAACTTCATTTCATTCCAATTGCTTACAATACTCTGGCTGAGGGAAACCTCAGAACCTAAACCTCAAAACAGCATGGCAGAAAACTCAACTAATACTGTTTCTTGCAGAATATTCAGCTTGGTTTTGGGATCCAACTCTTTCCTTTGAATTCAAAGCTCATAGCATCTTGTATTTTCCCAGCTTTTCTATTGATGTTTAGCCTAAAATACTTTAATTAATGTATTATTTTTAATCACTGTGATGGTTTTGGCTTCATCTACCTGCAGTTATTAGATTAAACCTTAACAGTTAAGTAGTTGTTAGATTAAACCTTAGTGCTTAGATTACATCACCTGTGGTAGGGTAAAAGAGAGCTGATTAGAAAAGAGAAGCAAGCAAACAAAGAAAACTCACTAGGCTTCATCTAGCTGCAGTTATTAGATTAAACCTTAACAGTTAAGCAGTTGTTAGATTAAACCTTAGTGCTTAGATTACATCACCTGTGGTAGGGTAAAAGAGAGCTGATTAGAAAAGAGAAGCAAGCAAAGAAAACTCACTATTAAAATTGGATTATAGAATTGAGTTGGGTTGAAAAGGACCTTAAAGATCAGTTAGCACCAATTCCTCCACCATAGGCAGAGATACCTTCCACAAGATCAAGTTCCTCAAGGCCTCATCCAACCTGCCCCNAACAAACCAAAACTAAAATAATCTGAAAACTTCATTTCATTCCAATTGCTTACAATACTCTGGCTGAGGGAAACCTCAGAACCTAAACCTCAAAACAGCATGGCAGAAAACTCAACTAATACTGTTTCTTGCAGAATATTCAGCTTGGTTTTGGGATCCAACTCTTTCCTTTGAATTCAAAGCTCATAGCATCTTGTATTTTCCCAGCTTTTCTATTGATGTTTAGCCTAAAATACTTTAATTAATGTATTATTTTTAATCACTGTGATGGTTTTGGCTTCATCTACCTGCAGTTATTAGATTAAACCTTAACAGTTAAGTAGTTGTTAGATTAAACCTTAGTGCTTAGATTACATCACCTGTGGTAGGGTAAAAGAGAGCTGATTAGAAAAGAGAAGCAAGCAAACAAAGAAAACTCACTAGGCTTCATCTAGCTGCAGTTATTAGATTAAACCTTAACAGTTAAGCAGTTGTTAGATTAAACCTTAGTGCTTAGATTACATCACCTGTGGTAGGGTAAAAGAGAGCTGATTAGAAAAGAGAAGCAAGCAAAGAAAACTCACTATTAAAATTGGATTATAGAATTGAGTTGGGTTGAAAAGGACCTTAAAGATCAGTTAGCACCAATTCCTCCACCATAGGCAGAGATACCTTCCACAAGATCAAGTTCCTCAAGGCCTCATCCAACCTGCCCCTGAGCATCTCCAGGGAGGGGGCATCCACAACCTCCCTGGGCAACCTGTTCCAGCATCTCACCACCCTAACTATGAAGAATTGCTTCAGAACACCCAGTCTAAATCTATCCTCTTCCACCTTAAATCCATCCCCTCTTGTCCTTTCACTACAAGCCCTTGTGACAGGCACTTAAAAAAAATGTACATCTTTGCTCCTTCTTTCCCAAGCTCAAGCCACTGCAATGTTGTTTGCATGCAGCTCAGCAATGGGAACCACTGTCCAGATCACAAGGATTTTAGGCACTGTGCTTGGGAAAGGTTAAGTGCTGCAGCCCCCAGTTCTTGCACCCCAGGAGGTAGGTCGGATGTGCCCCTCAGAGGCTGAGTAGCAGGCTGTGACATTTTGGTGTACAGTATGAAAGGACAAATTATACCCTGAAAGCAAAATAGGTAGAACCTTTCAAAACCAATTACAGTGACCTTCCACTGGGCACATTAGGCTGAAATATTTGCTTCAGTTTGACTTTTTGTGTTTGCTTTCTCCTATAATCATGATTTTAATTTCCCTCTGTTTTGTTGCTTTGGATCATTTTTAATGTGTTCTGTGTATTACTTACATAGTAACCTTCACATTGTTATTCTACCACACTGACCTCTAATACAATTTCCCCCCCTTTTGGATTGATAGTAATTAGAAAAAGATGCAAATATCCTGTAGTCTCTTTACTCAGGGCTGGAGTTTGCTTCTCCTTCTATTATTTTTCTGATGATGATTTTTAATTATTTTGCTTGGTTCTCATGATCAGCTTCTTGATCACCAAATATGATTTTAATCAACATTTCTATGGGGTATTTAATATTCCTTAAAGATGGGAGGTTTTTTCTTATTAATTCAGAATATTTAGTGGCTAACACAGGTGGTTTAGCTGCATAACTCCTGGTACAAAAGAAATATTACATTCAGGAGTGCAAAAAACATGGAGAGTTCTACTGCATCACTCATCTCGATTTCAGTAATGCATTTGACACTGTCTCCCACAGCATCCTTGCAGCTAAACTGAGGCAGTGTGGTCTGGATGATCAGATTGGGAACTGGTTGAAGGAAAGAAGGCAGAGTGTTGTGGTCAATGGGATGGAGTCTAGTCGGGGGCCTGTGACTAGTGGAGTCTCACAGAGGTCAGTACTGGGAGCAGTTCTGTTCAATATATTCATCAATGACCTGGCTGAGTGCACAGAGTGCACTGTCAGCAAGTTTAATGATGACATCAAACTGAGTGGAGTGGCTGCCACACCAGAAGGCTGTACTGACACTCAGCCAGACTTGGACAGGCTGCAGGGTTGGGCAGGAGAGATTTAATGAAATTCAGTAAGGACAAGTGCAGAGTCTTGCACCTGGGAAAGAACAACCCCAGGGAGCAGGATAGGTTGGGGACTGACCTGTTGGAAGGCAAGAAAGGGGAAAATGACCTGGGGGTCCTAGTGGATGAGAGGTTGACCATGAGCCAGCAGTGTGCTCTGGTGGCCAGGAGGGGCAATACCATTCTGGGGTGTGTTAGAAGGGCTGTGGTTAGTAGGCTGAGAAAGGTTCTCCTGCTCCTCTACTCTGCCATGGTGAGGTCTCATATGGCGTACTGTGTCCAGTTCTGGGCCCCCAGTTCAAGAGAACTGCTTGAGAGAGTCCAGCACATAGCCACAAAGATTATGAAGGGAATGGAACCTTTCTCTTACAAGGAGACCCTGAGGGAGCTGGGGCTGTGCTGCTTGGAGAAGAGAAAATTGAGAGGTGATCTTACCAATGGTTATAAAGGTGTAAAGGTGAGTGCCAGGAGGCTGCAGCCAGGCTCTGCTGGGTGATGCTCAATGACAGCACAAGGGGCAGTGGTGGAAGCTGAGGCATAGGAAGTTTCATTTAAACATGAGGAGGAATTTTTTCCATGTGAGGGTGAGAGAGCACTGGAACAGGCTGCCTGGGAGGGTTGTGGAGTCTCCCTCTCTAGAGATATTCAAGGCCTGCATGGACACGTTCCTCTGTGATCTGGTCTAGATGATCCTGCTCTGGCAAGGGGGTTGGACTGGATGAGCTTTGGAGGTCCCTTCCAGCCCCTGATATTCTGTGATTCTGTGATGCTCGATATTTTTCCCCTCCAAACACATCTATTGGTCTCAGAAAAGTAGGTTTAAATTCTTCTCTGTAATGGAATCAAAATGAGGTATTCAATGATAGGGCATCATAGCAAAGTATTTGACTCTCATAAGAGACTACATAATTACACATTGGTGCTTTCCAAAATCAGGCATTAAACTGGTGAGGGAAAATCCCAGTTCTGGCCTTCCCAGATCAAGAAGCACAAAGGCTTGCTGGAGAGGGTATAGCAAAGGGCTAGAAAGATGTTTAGGGGACTGAAACATCTCTCTCCTGAGGAAAGACTGTGAGAATTGGGGCTTTTTAGTCTGGAAAACAGAAGAGTCAAGGTGGATCTCATCAGTGATTATGAGTACTTAAAGGCTGTGTCTTAGGCAGATGGGACTAGTCTTTAGTCCAGTGGTGCTCAGCAACAAGACAAGTGGTGACAGGCACAAACCTGAACACAAGAAGTTCCATCTAAACACGAGGAACAACTTCTTCAACAGCGACAGAGCACTGGAACAGGCTGCCCAGAGAGGTGCTAGAGTCTCCCTCTCTGGAGACATTCAAAACCTGCCTGGATGTGTTCCTTCTTTAGACAAATTTTCCATGGCAGAGGTGTTTGGCTGGATGATCTCCAGAGTTCCCTTCCAACCCCTACCACTTTGTGATTGTGTGATTCAGCAGTCTTCTCAAAACCCAGCTCCATTGTTCAATACTCTTAGTGACTGGAAGCAAAGGAAGCACAGGCAGAGTTGATTCCTGTGTTTGAAACTGTGAACTCAAGCAGCTTGGGGAATATGGATGATCTGAGGAAGAGCAATGCTTTCCCTATCTCTCATCCCAGCACCTGTCTGTATTCATGAAGAGTACTCTTCATAATCATAATTGATGAGAGAGCTCTGACACTGTTTTTTTTCATCCTACCTCGTTGCCATCTCTCAGCAGGGAAACTTCCTCTGCATCATACTTCTGACAGATTTAACTGAGGCCAGGTGGGCAGAAAGCAAATTGTGACTTTCTCAGCCACCAAACTGTAAGAAAAGAATCACCTTTGAAAGAAAGAATTTTCAGGAACTCCATCAAGGCAATCAAACACTGAAACATTTTACCCAGCTCCTTTAGCATTCTTAACAAAACCTGCCTCCCAAAATAAATAATGAAATACACAATGAGATGAGGGAAAAAGCATGGATGGTTGTGTCTGTCAGAGTCCTGTGTTCAGCAACAGGCTCTGAATGCCCTGAGATGCCTGTAACCATCACTGAAAACAGCAAGGTAAGTTGAGGTGCATCTATAACCTCTGATCAGACCTCTCTGAGAAGCCTGAACCATAGAATCAACCAAGTTGGAAGAGACCTCAAAGATCATCCAGTCCAACCTAGCACCCAGCCCTAGCCAATCAACCAGACCATGGCACTAAGTGCCCCAGCCAGGCTTTTCTTGAACACCTTCAGAGTCAGCGACTCCACCACCTCCCTGGGCAGCCCATTCCACTGCCAATCACTCTCTCTGGCAATAACTTCCTCCTAACATCCAGCCTAGACCTCCCCTGACACAACTTCACACTGTGTCCCCTTCTTCTGTTGCTGGTTGCCTGGGAGAAGAGACCAACCCCACCTGGCTACAGCCTCCCTTCAGGTAGTTGCAGACAGCAATGAGGTCTGCCCTGAGCCTCCTCTGCTGCAGGCTGCACACCCCCAGCTCCCTCAGCCTCTCCTCACAGGGCTGTGCTCCAGGCCCCTCCCCAGCCTTGCTGCCCTTCTCTGGACACCTTCCAGCACCTCAACATCTCTCTTGAATTGAGGAGCCCAGAACTGGACACAGTATTCAAGGTGTGGCCTGAGCAGTGTTGAGTAAAGGGGAAGAATAACCTCCCTTGTCCTGCTGGCCAAATCTGTGGGGAGAAAATCTGGGACCCCCATATTTAATCTCTAGTCCTGAGTCTGCAACCTGTGGTAAGTTATTGGTTACTGTCACCAAAGCTGCTCTGCTCTTGTTTGGGCACTGTGAAACTGTGTTGCTTGTCATTGAGACCATTGTCCTGCTGGCTTTGCTGGCTCCCAGCCTGCTTCCCATTGCAGAGCAGCCTCCTTGTGCTGCTGCCTTGCCTTGCACCCAAGGTGATTTCAATAACACATGCCCCTGCAACAAATGGGTTGTGTCTCCTTTGCTGTTGTTTCATTGTGTCTTTTTTTTTGGTTAGAAAAGAATCAACTGTAAACCTGATTTTTATTTTCTTTTTGTTCACAGTGAGGTTTTTTTGTTGGTTTTATTATTTAAAGACATCCCCAAGAAATGGGCTCTTGGCACTTTGAATGGTATTTAAGTGCCAGGCAGATGTGGGACTCCAATCAACTACATTGCTTCCCATTTCTTTTTTCTGTTATCCAACCCCTACTGTGTTGTGCAGTTGAGCTGGAGGGCCCAGATGCCACTGCTGCTCTAAATACCTCTGTAAAATGGTAAGTCTGAGGGAAATGCTGCAGCTGTGCTACCTCCTCTCATTGTTTCAGGGACATTGCAATCTCCAGGACTAGTGGCTTTTGGGTTGCACCCAGCTGTTCTGTGCTCTGCTTGTCTCTGCTCCTGGACTAGGCAGCACCGAAAATAAAACTGTAATTTAAAGGTTTAGTTGCTGTGTTATTTTTAACTGCCCTTCCCCAATAATTTTCGTTCCCTCCCTTCTCTTCTCTTTGTTGGTTAAGCTGTTTAACACTTTCAGAAAGAAATGCCTTCCTTCTAGAAGTAAACAGGAGGAGAAATATGTCTGCTCTTGTAATTGCCCTGAAGATCTTAAGCTTGGTTCGAATGTCCCTGCGTTTCTCTTCGCATACAAGAACTGCATCTTTGCTTCTCTCTAAATACAACTCCTAACCATAGAATCATAGAACGGTTTGGTTGGAAGGGAACTCAAAGCTCAGCCAGTTCCAACCCCCTGCCATAGGCAGGGACACCTCTCACTAGAACATGGCACTCAAAGCCTCATCCAACCTGGTCTTGAACACCTCCAGGGAGGGGGCAGCCACAACTCCCCTGGGCAACCTGTGCCAGTGTCTGACCACCCTCACTGCAAAGAATCCTTTCCTAACATCTAGTTTGAATCTCCCCTCTGCCAGTTTAAACCCATTCCTTCTCAATCTCTCATTACAAGTCCTTGTCAATAGTCCCTCCCCAGCCTTCCTGTAGGCTCCCTTCAGATACTGCAAAGCCACTCTAAGGTCTCCTCAAAGCCTTCCCTTCTCCAGGCTGCAGAGCCCAAACTCTCTCACCCTGTCCTTATAGCAGAGCTGCTGCAGCCCTCTGAGCATCCTGGTGGCCTCCTCTGGACTGGCTCCAACACTTCCATGTCTTTCTGGTGTTGGGGGCTCCACAACTACACACAGGACTCCAAGTGGGGTCTCAAGAGCGCAGAGTAAAAGGTGAGAAATCTCTCCCTTGCCCTGCAGCCCAGCACAGGGTTGCTGTCTGGGCTGCACTCACACTGCAGGCTCATGTTGAGCTTTTCATCAACCCAGACCCCCAGCTCCTTTTCCTCAGAGCTGCTCCCTGCCATTCACCACCCAGCCTGGAGTTGTGCTTCGGATTGCGCTGTAACACCTCAGACTATTTTGTTTGTCTTTTCTCTCCTTCACTAATTTACCTACATCCCAATGCATGAATGCTTATTTTCACCATTTCTAAACAGAAATTCGATGACAAAGGCAGGCTCAATTTTCCAGGAACTGCAAGGCTCTGCAGTGGGATGGGCAGGTTGGTTATTCGGATGCTAGAGCTGAGCAGCCAGGGAAGTCTGCAGTTAATCTGATAAGGGAAAACCCAATTCATTTTGATGAGAAAAAGCTATTTGTAAATCACCTATTCAGGGAAGGGGGATAATGCCATGTAATTTGGAGGACAAAACACATAGTATGAATAATGAATATTCTCTGTGATTGTCTCATGAAGGAATCATGAGTTAGAATGTATTGACACAAGCTACTTACTGAAGAACTGTAAATGGCCAAAACTAAAAAAGCATTTGCAAAATTCATAACCTGTGCCCAGATAATTTGGGAAGTGAAGTGAAGTTGTATAGCTTCTATTATTCTGAATGTGTGATTAACTTCTATGCATGGGCATTCAGCTGATTGGCTCTACCTATGGTAAATAGAGGCAGGTTTTCCCCCCCCCTACTCCTTTCAGCAGCTTAGAATCATAGAATCATAGAATGGTTTAGGTTGGAAGGGACCTCAAGGATCATCCAGCTCCAACCCCCCGCCATAGGCAGGGACACCTCGTAGAAGAAATAGTGAGAATTCTCTGAGCTAGCTCCAATAATTCCTGCTCTGATGAAGTGCAGTCTTGCTGGTGCCCTGAATCTCCCTGGTTATCACAGAATCTTTTTGGCTGGAGAAAACCTTCAAGATTTCCAGTATCTGAAGGGAGCCTACAGGAAAGCTGGGGAGGGACTCTTTACACGGTCTAGTAATGTTAGGATGAGGGGGAATGGGTTTAAGCTGGAAGAGGGGAGATTCCGACTGGATGTTAGGAGGAAGTTCTTTACAGTGAGGGTGGTGAGACACTGGCACAGGTTGCCCAGGGAGGTTGTGGATGCTTCCTCCCTGGAGGTGTTTAAGGCCAGGCTGGATGAGGCCTTGAGCAGCCTGCTCTAGTGGGAGGTGTCCCTGCCTATGGCAGGGGGTTGGAGCTGGCTGATCCTTGAGGTCCCTTCCAACCTAAACCATTCTATGATTCTATGATTCTACGATTGTCAAGTCCAATATTAACCCAGCACTGCCAGGTCACCACTAAACCATGTCCCTCAGCACCACAGCTACACAGCTTTTAAACCCCTCCAGGGATAGGGATTGCACCACTGCCCTGGCCAGCCTGCTCCAGGGTTTGAGAACCCTTTTGGGGAAGAATAGCAAGACTGTGACAAAGAGCTGCCTTTGTTAATACTTCAATACATGGAACTGCCAGAAAACAATGTCTCAAAAAAGAAATAAAAATATGTTTTGGATTTCTTTTGCAAAACCAAAACGGATCAGTAGTGTTCTGAGTATGTACACTGCTATCCCCATCCCAGGAGCTGCTGAAAAGAGTCAGAGGTGTGATGCTGAAGGACACGGTTTAGCACCAACCTTGGCAGAGTTAGACGATTGCTTGTGATGNTGCAGCTCAGAGTTCCCCAACAGCAGCTGTGCCTGATCTATATTTTGATTCTTGTTCTTATACATCTCAGCAAGCCAATGAGTGAGGCAGACATCATCTTTGCTTTCCTTCCACAGCCTATAATCTAGTCCTTCTCACCAAAACATTCTATCTAGCTTCAAACTAGCACATTGTTGGACTCAGTGATCTTAAAGGCCTTTTCCAAATGAAATGATCCTATGACTCTATGCAATACTCATTTGTGCGTGTTTAAAGGTTAAGGGATAAAGCAGAGTCTGGGTGGTGCTAGATGGAGCCCAGAGCTCCCTCTAGTGTGAGGTGTCCCTGTCTATGACAGGGGGTTGGAGCTGGATGATCCTTGAGGTCCCCTCCAACCTAAACCATTCTATGATTTGTGAACACCAGACAGCAAAAAACCACCATTCCAATCTGTAATTGAAGTGATTTACGTTAAAGCATCTGCAACTCTAGTTTGCACAATGACATCTAGGGTTAATGTCGTGTAGAACAAACTCTCTGAGACATCACACTCTTTCTCAGCCTTATTTTTAAAAGCTTGCCTACCTTTGTGTCAGCAGCATTTCCAGCACAGCTTTTTTTTTTTTATTATTTTAATCCATTTCCCTTCCTTTTTTTTCCCCCTGGAACTGTTCAAAGAAACGCCAAGACAAGCCTTGTTCCAGGCAGCACTGATACTTCTTATTCATGGGGCTGGCCGAGAGGAAAAAAAAACCCAACAGCAAACCAAAGTGTGAAGCGGAGCTGAGCTGCACAACAAGGTTTTGGTTTGCAAGGTTCACGCAAATATTTTCTCAGCACAAGTTGTTACAGCTGAGAGGGTAGACGCCAAGCCACTCTGAGATCCAAACAAATATTTACAGGAGCTGCATGGCACACAGCTAGTAAGCAAATATCTACATAACCCCCCTGACACAACACACAAAGTTGTGCGTAACTCAGCTTTCAACTTCCTGCAGTGCGGGAAGATAATTCAAGGCTAGGCTATGAAGAAGCCTTTTTGTTTCATTACTGTGGTCTATTCAAAGCCCATAATGAAAATCTCCAGATGAAATGTATTCTCAAGACCATTATTGACTAAAAAAAGACCTGGATGACTTCAGCTAAAGGCTGTGTTATGGAGACAGATCGCCGCCGCTATCCCGAGCTGAGCTGCCACATCGTACGTTGGGAGGATGAACAATTGTGCCTCTCTCTTTTTTTTCAGGGTCGTTTGTTTTCAGCCCAATAAAATGGACAAAAATATTAAAAAGAAGGCAGTTTGCAGATCACAGATGTAGTTTCTTACACAGTGTGCAGGCTTTCATCTCCAGAATGAAATGACTACACTGAACAGCTTTCTCTGGGCTCCCTCTCCAGACTGTGATTTGGCAAGTCCCAGACTGTTACAGCTACTGGAGTTTATCCTTTACCTTTCAGCACAAATTGTATTTTCTAACAGTCAAGAAATGTGTTTTTTTTTTTTATCAGGCACAAAGCTGCATTTCCAGCCAAAGAGAAAGAGAGAAAAAAAAAAAGAAAAAGGAAAAAACTGCCTGTGTCTTATGAGAAAAACAGGCAAACTGACTCTAGCTAAGAATGATTCTTTCTTTCCAGTCTTTTTTGAGCTGCTGGAAAGCTAAACTGTGAGCTCTAAAGATATGACTGAGTATCAACTCCGTTCAGCACAACCCCACAGGAAATAAGAAGTAGCCTTGATGGCATCAGCATCCTCCAGAGAGATCACTTGACCTTCTCCACTCGTGAATTTTGAATCCAATTTAGGTATATACCAGGAAGATCTATCTCAAGCTGTAGCTGTAGTATATTATTTTCTGAAATTCCAATATACTGATAAAATAAAAGTGATGAGAAAAGTAAACAACAGCTTTTACTATACAGTTTTTCTTAGAGCACTGGCACAGCTCGCTGGGTTAATAGGGTAGATAAAGTAACCACAGTACGTGGGTGTGCAGAAGGGTGACTGCTTTTTATTACTGCAAAACTAAAAGGCTGTTTTGGCAACAGTTTTTAAAGGTAGAAAGGAACAGTAGGCCTTTTATTCAGAATGCTTTCCTATTCAGAGCTCTAATCTGATGGCGACGTGCAAATGAAACATAAGGGGATACGGTCTGGAGTCTGATGTCATAGCACAGCTAATCCCCGCCTCGACTCTTGTGCTAGTTTGAGCCTAGCTAGCATGTTTTGGTGAGAAGAACTAGATGATAGGCTGTAAAATGAAAACAATGGTGAGGTCTACTTCCCTCACAGTCTTGCTGGGATGTGTAAAAGAAGAAAGACAAAACAAAGATTACTGCACTTGCTTCTTCTCTTCGCTGGGGAGCTTTGCCTGCTGGGGAGAAGCTGAGGCTGCTGGCTGGACTCCATCTTGCTTTCTAACCTCACCCTCCTTTGCTTGGCTGCTTCACCTTGCTTTTAATCCTTTTGGCTGAACCTCCATTCTTCCTTGGGATTGGGGTAAGGTTGAGAGGGGTAGGGGGAAGGTGAGGGGTGGTTGAGAGCCCCTCCTGGGGACTCAGGTTTCTGGGAGGGGAATTGTGTTTGTATTACCTTTTTTTTCCCTTGTCTATTTCTGTCTATAACTGTATATACTGTAAATATCTGCTTGTAAATTGTGCCAGCTGTAAATATAAGCTTCATTCAAATTTCCAGAGCTGACTGAGTCTAGTCTGGGCAATTTTTAAAAGTGTGGGGGGCGGGGGACACCCAAACCATCACAACTCTCAAAACAATATCAAGATGTTGAAAACTGATAGGTAGTTAAGCCCACTTAATGAATACTCTTAATGAAGGTTCAAGGGAGACCTCATAGGAACCTTCCAGTACCTGAAAGGAGTCTATAAGAAAGCCAGGAAGAGACCTTTTACAAGGGCTTCTGGTGATAGGACCAGAGGGAATGGATTGAAGCTTGAGGAGGGGAGATGTAGACTGGAAATCAGAAAGAAATTCTTTACAGTGAGGGTGATGAGATAGAATCAGAGAATGGTTTAGGTTGGAAGAGACCTCAAAGCTTATCCAGTTCCAACCCCCTGGCATAGGCAGGGACACCTCCCACTAGAACAGGTCACTTCAAGGCCTCATCCAACCTGGACTTGAACATCTCCATGGAGAGAGCAGCCACAACTTCCCTGGGCAACCTGTGCCAGTGTTTGGCTACCCTCACTGCAAAGAATCCTTTCCTAAAATCTAGTTTGAATCTCCCCTCTGCCAGTTTGAACCCACTCCTCCTCAATCTCTCATTACAAGACCTTGTCAGTATAGTCCCTCCTCAGCCTTCCTGTAGTCCCCCTTCAGATACTGGAAGGCCACTCCAAGGTCTCCTGGAAGCCTTCTCTTCTCCAGGCTGCAGAGTCCAACTCTCTCAGCCTGTCCTCATAGCAGAGCTGCTGTAGCCCTCTCAGCATCTTGGTGGCCTCCTCTGGACTCACTCCAACACTTCCATGTCCTCCTTGTGTTGAGGGCTCCAGAACTGCACATAATACTTCATCCAGGTGGGGTCTGAGGAGAGCAAAGCAAAGGGGCAGAATCCCCTCCTTTGCCCTGCTGGCCACACTGCTCTTACTGCAGCCCAGGCCAGGATACTAGAACATGTTGCCCAGAGAGGTTGTGGACTCCCCCTCTCTGGAGGTGGTCAAGGCCAGGTTGGATGAGGTCTTGAGAAACCCAGGCTAGTGGAAGGTGTCCCTGCTATGGCAGGGGGGCTGGAACTAAGTGATCTCTAATGTCCCTTCCAACCCAAACCACTCTATGAATCTATGACTAAGAGCATCATTTGCTTTTCAAATGACAATCCTAAAAACACAGTGCCAGGTAAGAGAAATACTCTCTCAGTTTGTGTACCTAAAGTCCAGCTTACCCTACGTTTAACTTAGAACTGATTTGGGGTTTCGTTTGTTCATTTGGTGTTTGGTTGTTTGTTTTTCATTTGTTTCTTTGTTGAGTGGTTGGGTTTTGTTTGGGTTTTTTTTCCCCTCTTATTTTGATTTTCAGGAAGGTTTGATGGCTGCAGCTGCCACCATTTATTTTTCTTTAAGTTACTGCTACTGTTTTCCTCAAATGAGTTTTTCACTTGTCCTCTCCTGTTCCTTAAAAGCTTCAAACAATGAATGCTTAATAAGATTATAACCTCATTTAGCTGATCCTTAATTTTAATTCCTTGAATACACTAAGTTGAACTTTCTCTGATTTTCATAAAAATGGATTCTCCCCTTATTGGGATCATGCTCTGTGAATGGAGTAGAATGGGTGAATTACCCTCCAGGTCTGTCGTGCGTAGGATAATGTGATATGGTCTCACAGAACACATGAGAAAAGATTGCAATGACAGACCAGGAGGAAAAAAAAAAGGACAAAAATAACCAACTACTGAGAATGAGAGTCTAAAAGTAATGCAGAGTATCCATTACACATCTTAGCCAAATACTTCTCTGGAATAACACAAGAAAAGACATGAAACTGTTGGAGTGAGTCCAGAGGAAGGCCACCAAGATGCTGACAGGGCTGCAGCAGCTCTGCTATAAGGACAGGCTGAGAGAGTTGGGGCTCTACAGCCTGGAAAGAAGAAGGCTTTCAGGAAACCTTGGAGTGGCCCTCCAGTATCTGAAGGGGGCTACAGGAAGGCTGGGGAGAGACTACTGACAAGGTCTTGTAATGCCAGGATGAGGAAGAATAGATTTAAACTGGTAGAGAGGAGATTTAAACTGGAATGGGTTTAAACTGGCAGAGAGGAGATTTAAACTAGTGTGAGGAAAGGGTTCTTTGCAGTGAGGGTGGTGAGACACTGGCACAGGCTGCCCAGGGAGGTTGTGTCTGCTGTCCCTGGAGGTGTTCAAGGCCAGGTCAGATGAGGCCGTGAGTGACCTGTTCTAGTAGGACGTGTCCCTGCCTATGGTAAGGGGTTGGAACTGGATGATCTTTGAGGTCCCTTCTAACCTAAACCATTCTGTGATCCTATAACTGATCTTGCCATGAGGTAGAGAAATAGTCTCTCTGGCATCACTCCTCCCTTTCCCTGTGTGCTCTAAATCTCACTGTGGAAGGATGCTTTAGAAAAGGCTTCTACCTCCTCTGTTTCTTTTCAGACATCCCTGATCTCTGCAGGGACAGGTTTCTTTAGTCTCTTTCTGTGTGCTCTTTCTTCCAGTAAATTATCTTGAATAATGATGACCTGGTGTCAAACATTGGTTCTGTTTCTTCTGAAAATAGCAAAACACAGCCTAAGTCTACATTGACATTTCAGTCCATGGCACGTGGGTTAGAATATTATTCTTTGTTATAAGCTACTCTTGCTAGAAATGTTAGTTTGGGTTTTTTTTTCATTACAACTGTTTTCATTACAACACTCAAGCAGTCACTGCAGTTCATTTTTTTTTCTCTTGTGCAATCTGTGAGTTATATTTATTGGAACACACTTTTTAAATCCACACTCACTTAATTTGCTTTGCCACTAATTCCCTTTTGTCCTAAAATCAGCATTAAAAAAAGGTCATCAGCTGGTGTGAAATTATGACAAGCTTTTTAGAGACTGCTTTATGGTTGTCCATATATGTTACAAATGGGTTTGCAAAGCAGCATCTTGCTGCTGTCTTTTGGCACAACCCAAGGATTATTACTTCACAGAATCATAGAATCAACCAGGTTGGAAGAAACCTCCAAGATCATCCAGTCCTACCTAGCACCCAACCTTATATAGGTTCTTGAACACTGGAGGCTGCTCAGAGATGTGTTTAAATCCCCATCCCTGGAGGTGTTTAAAAGAGGCAGAGACATGGTGCTGAGGAACTCGTTTTAGCACCAGCCTTGGCAGAGTTAGAGAATGGACTCAATGATCTTAAATCTCTTCTCCAACTAAAAGGATTCTGTATTTCTGTGACTCTGATCTCATGTGCTCATACTGAAATCAGTGAAGTCACTGGAGCTCACCCCAAGTGCCAATCAAGGACAAAATCTGGTTAAGTGTTTTGCTGAGCAAGGTAATTTCTGAAAGGGCTGAAGGGATGTCTTCCTAAGGTGTTGAAAATGCAGTGGAGTTTGTCTCAGCTCTCATCTAGTCAACACAAAATCAAGACTGATGAGAATCTCTTAAGATTCTTTTAGCTTACATATTCCATCAGTTTAGGAAATTGCTTTTTGTGCTTAGTTTCTCCTTTTGGTAGACAGAAATAGCTTTTTTTTAAAATGGATCACAATGGTGATGGCTTCCTTATTGTTCTGGAGACAAACTTTGGATCAAAACCATTCCAAAACCACCTTTCTAACATTGTTTTGAATGTATTAATGATTACTGAATAGATTTCTCCTCCCTTTTAATTTCAAGCCACTTTTGCTTTCAATCCAATTGAAAAATCCAATTGGGTTTTTCAAATCCAATTTGCTTATTTTGGTGACTTTTAAATTGTTAATAAAGGATTTTACAAGATGGATTTGTCGATTTTTATTCTTTTCATGTGTTAGAGGGGTTTGATTCTGAGTTTGGGGGGGAGATATGAGGCTGATGTAAAGGTTATTAAATAATTTATTAATATATACAAAGAGAACTTTCCCCTAAACTTATATATTAACTAACCCACACAAATTCTTTGATAAGGGTGGTAAAACTATCCTGCAGAATGTCTACATGCAGCCAAATTAAACAACTTGATAAAGATTTTATAAGTGTTTCTGATCAGAACCTTGCGGCATAAACTGCCGCTGGTAAAGCTACTGAAATTCCTTTAGCCACTTGAATCAAGAGAGCTCAAATACTGACTAGTTGGAAGTTTCAATATCTGTGTTCCCAAAACATAACTAATGAAAGCCACGGGGTTAATTTCACGCGGAGCTGAGAGCTCGATTCAAATCGGGGCGCGCCGTCTGAGAAGGTTTCACGGGCACGAGGGAGTTCTTCCGTGGCTTCTCAGATGGACATCGGTGGTCAGCAGCCCCCTGGGCAAAGCAGGGTTCCAGGTCGGTCCGACTGAGTGCTCTGTATAGCAATGAGTCGGCCCTCGGGCTGGCACGGCGGGCTGGAGCGGTCCGACTGAGTGCTGCGTACAGCAAGGAGGCGGCCCTCGGGCTGGCACGGCGGGCTGGAGCGGTCCGACTGAGTGCTGCGTACAGCAAGGAGGCGGCCCTCGGGCTGGCACGGCGGGCTGGAGCGGTCCGACTGAGTGCTGCGTACAGCAAGGAGGCGGCCCTCGGGCTGGCACGGCGGGCTGGAGCGGTCCGACTGAGTGCTGCGTACAGCAAGGAGGCGGCCCTCGGGCTGGCACGGCGGGCTGGAGCGGTCCGACTGAGTGCTGCGTACAGCAAGGAGGCGGCCCTCGGGCTGGCACGGCGGGCTGGAGCGGTCCGACTGAGTGCTGCGTACAGCAAGGAGGCGGCCCTCGGGCTGGCACGGCGGGCTGGAGCGGTCCGACTGAGTGCTGCGTACAGCAAGGAGGCGGCCCTCGGGCTGGCACGGCGGGCTGGAGCGGTCCGACTGAGTGCTGCGTACAGCAAGGAGGCGGCCCTCGGGCTGGCACGGCGGGCTGGAGCGGTCCGACTGAGTGCTGCGTACAGCAAGGAGGCGGCCCTCGGGCTGGCACGGCGGGCTGGAGCGGTCCGACTGAGTGCTGCGTACAGCAAGGAGGCGGCCCTCGGGCTGGCACGGCGGGCTGGAGCGGTCCGACTGAGTGCTGCGTACAGCAAGGCAGGCGGCCCTCAGGCTGGAGCGGCGGCCGGCCAGGAACGCGTGGTCAGGATCGTCCACTGGATCGACGCAAAGTGTCGTGAACAGCACGTAAAGCAAACAAAGGTCGTAGGCCCAGGCTACGGCAGGCAGGGAGCGGTGAGCGGAGAGAGCGGCAAGAGCATCATGGTTACCTGGATTGCCCTGTTATCAGATGTGGGCTGGGATTAATGGTCCTTTGGCCACGGTAGCATCCAATATATATTCTGGCAGTCGACCAAAACACACCACATTAGGAAGGGTGCACAGGTCTAGTTCCCCCAAATACGGGAAGAGCATGGGCCTTACACCCTGTGGGCCATGAGCTAAGCCTGTGGGCTTGTACAACCGCTTACACAACCCGCGTTACACAGCTGTGGCCCTGGGCAGGCCAGACTTTATGGCACCAGGCCTATTGTGCCCCTCTGGTCTGTTTAGAGTAGAATACAATAGNCCTTCAGGTAGTTGTAGACAGCAATGAGGTCTGCCCTGAGCCTCCTCCAGGCTAAACACCCCCAGCTCCCTCAGCCTCTCCTCATAGGGTTTGTGTTCCAGGCCCTTCACCAGCCTTGTTGCCCTTCTCTGGACACTTTCCAGCACCTCAACATCTCTCTTGAATTGAGGAGTGTGTTTACCTCTGGTTTGGGCAGAGAAACATGTCCAGGCAAGGCAAGGCATGTATAAGCCTTTTTGGGCCTATGGGCCCTCCACAACATCATGGTGCAGTTGACTTCTGGACAAACAAATGACTGATGTAGACCAAGCAAGTGGGTTGTGGAATCCTCCCCTCTGGAGATACTCAAAAGCCTCCTGGATGCATTCCTGTGTGATTTGCTCTAGGTGATCTGGCAGGGGGATTGGACTGGATGAGCTTTGGAGGTCCCTTCCAGCCCCTGACATGCTGTGATTCTGTCATTCTGTAAAGTGTGTTCTGCCATAGCCTAAAATAAGCATTTTTGAGTCCTTCTTTACTATTTGCAGCGTTCTAATTGTCTGCCTCCTAATTTGCATTACGTTAATTACTGAGATATTACACTTCAATACTCTAACATAGCTGCCTGAAATAGCTGAATAGTTTTACTTGTACTAATTAGAAGTAGCAGCAAATAACAACTTTTGTTGCAAGATGTTAGGCAATTACAGATTTCTTTTTTTTGTTGTTGTTTTCCCCTCAACACTACATTTTCAGTCATTTTGTGATTGCTTGTTTTACTGTAAAATTCTTATCTTAATTCCTTCTTAGCCAAAAATAAATAAAGCACTGCCATTCTGTCACTGTGCTATAAAAAAAAGACCCCAAACAACAGCAACAAAAAAGCACCAGAAAAGATTCTACACTATTTGGCCTAGAAATATAAGCAAAAACCTAAATGTACTATTAGCCTTTAAGACACTTTTTTTTTTTTTTCCCCCCAAATGTCATTCTTTGAGGATAAAAAGATGTTTGCTTTGTAAAGCTCTTAACATTTCAAGCTGAAAGGCTTGAACAAGCTTTGAACTGTGGAGTTTCTGATGCCTATAAATTAAAGGAGAAAGTAATATTAAATGGCAACTGCAGCTTTTTAGGCTGCGTTCTGTGTCTCTGAGCATCTCGAAGTCCTCAAACACATAATTTTTCTTGGAGCAGCCTGTGAGGCCATGTATCCCATGGAATGTTGTTGCTTTATTTGGGAATATCCTTATATGAGGTATAAAATGGTAGTGGGTTCTCTGTAATGTATGGATGAACACTTTGTGTTCTGTAGGTATTGAAAAGTTCCAAGGGAAATGGAACACAACAGTGAGTCAAAACACCATTAGCTCTGACCTGTGTGCCTGTCACCTTTTCCTAGGACCTTCCAGCTCTTTGAGATGCTGAGAACTATGATCAAGGTTTAGCTGCTTGTAATAGAATCCTGTGTGTTTAATTTTATGCCCCTTGAAAAACCTATTTCTATTTAGCCCCTGTCACCCCTTACCACCCTCTTTCTTGGGCTTTGCCCTTTTTTCCCAAGACTGACAATATAAGTCTTTTTTTTCCTTTGATTGACACAAAACAAAGCCAATAATCCATTCCTTCCATGGGAGTGTTTGGAGGACCAGTGAAGTTCTGCTGGGATAAACACAGCTCATTTCAGTAAAAACAAACAAACAAGCAAACAAAAAAAACCCCAAAAAATAAAAAACAAAGCATCAAAATCAGAGTTTTGAATCAGATCTTTGGGTAGACAAGGGGAATTAACAAAATTACTGCCATTCATAGAAACAGCCAGGTTGGAAGAGACCTCCAAGATCATCCAGTCCAACATATAACCCAGCCCTAGCCAATCAACCAGACCATGGCACTAAGTGCCCCATTCAGTCTTGTCTTGAACACCTTCAGTGATGTCAACTCCTCCACCTCCCTGGGCAGCCCATTCCAATGCCAGTCACTCTCTCTGGCAACAACTTCCTCCTAACATCCAGCCTAAACCTCCCCGGCACAATTTGAGACTGTGTCCCCTTCTGTCGATGGTTGCCTGGACCAATATTCCTTTATGATATACTACATTTATTTTATAGCATCAGCATCTGAAGGTATCCTGCAGGAAGGCTGGAGAGGGACTTCTCATAAGAGTGTCTAGCAATAGGACAAGGGCAAGTGGTTTTAAGTTGAGGGAGGGTAGGTTCAGACTGGATCCTATGAAGAAGTCCTTCAGTGTGAGGGTGGTGAGACACTGGTATAGGTTGTGGATGCTTCCTCCCTGAGGCTGTTCAAAGCCAGGTTGGATGTGGCTTTGACCAGCTGAGTCCAATTGTGAGGCATTCCTGCCCATGTCAGTGAGGTTGGAGTAGATGATCTCTGAGGTCACTTCCAACCTAAGCCCTTCTATGATCTGTGGTCTTCTGTGATATCTAATTAATTATACACACATGTGACTTCTCAGCAAAGATGGAATGCTGTCTCTAAGGGAACAAATGCAACACAAATTTCTGGTCTGTAAGATTGTTTGCTACTGGGAAAATGAAACAAGTAGAAAGGATTATTTGCCTTAGAGAATATTTTCAAACAGAGTCACAGAACCTTAGAGGTTGGAAAGGACCGCTGGAGATCATTGAGCCAAATCCCCCTGCGAGGCAGGATACCTAAGGTAGTTTGCACAAGAACGCATCCAGGTGGGTTTTGAAAGGAGACCCCAAGTAAGGGGCTGCTTCACAGGCATAGCACAGGTAGTTCATGAGTTTGTGTGGATTTTCCTGTTAGATCTTCCAAGAAAAAAAAAAAATCCCTGAAAACCTGTCTTTTGTCTCATGTGTCCTTTCTTCACAAGACAAAGTAATGGCTCACAGAGGCTGCAAAGAGACCCTAAATCCTTTAAACAAATAGTTACAGTCTAATTGTCTCATCTGCACATTAGTATTATAGCCTTCCATCAACAGTTTGCTGGTGAACTTGTAGACTCTCCAAGTCACAGATAATCTTTAAAGAGGGAAGATGGCTTTTATTTGTTATGGGCAGTAAGACTAGAGTCTCTACTGACTGTCTGACAAGGAGGTTTCTGGTACTGTGGATCCAGCCAGGCAGAACGCAAATTGAAATGGTGTCTAAAGGGCAGGGTAATGGAGGAATGAGAAGTATAAAACCGATGCAATAAAATTATACTGCAATGAGGGAAAATTAGAAAATGAGGAGTAGAGGCTAAAAATAGAACAAACCTGTTCCTCGAAGGTATATACAGCAGGTGTGATTACTACTGAAGTGGTACCATGCTGGTTTGCCTTTAGTTTAGACTCAGCAGTGGTGATACAGCAAGGCTGAGTTGTAGGCACATGCTGGTGGATGTGCAGGGTTAGCCATTTATTCACACAAATGCTCACTGTGTTCCCCATATCCACTGTGTGCATTGAGATGTTTCTATCTACCCTAGAAAAGGCAATGGTTTTGGTTTAATTCTGCGTATTCCAGCATGGATTAAGCAGCCCACAGATCCTGAAAATGTGCCTCAGGTTAGTTCCTGGTGGAAGGTGATGCTACATGGAAGGGATAGTTGGTTATTAAATCAGATGGGAGGTGTTCCAGACACATGGACACATACGCATGCACACGACTACGTCCCTGCCAGCATCCAGCTTCTGCAGTTTTTCCTCCAACTTGTCTCCAGCTCATTTGATGCCACTATCTGGCAGTGACACCTGCTAGAAAGGCTTAGCAGAACCACTGACAGTTCCCCTAGAGTTGCTGCCTGTCAGTGCCTAATTTTCAGTCAACAGTACATATCAGCTCCAGCCTATGTTATATTTCTAATTTCCCTTTCTTTCTCCTTGGGGCAACCTATGCTTATTACCGTTGTGGATAATACTCTTAGGTCTGTTTTTCCTCCAGCCCTCCTTTTCCCAAAGTAAAGATGCAGTTGAGGTCTGGAAACCACCACAGTCTAATTGTGTGCTTGGATTTGAAATCTGGCTAGGAAACAACTCATTGCTCCTATTCCTTTCATGTCCACAGCTAATCCACTCAGTATTTCAGCAGAAACATTTTCCTTTTGTTTCAGGTTAGCTTTAAAAATAACTTTTAGCTAATTCTAGTAGTTTAATGTGAAGCTTCTGATGGTCACCTTAGCTTGGTATTTCTGAGACAATCGATGCATATCTTACAGTGATGAAGGATTTTTTTCTTCCCTTCCTCTTAGCGCAAGGCCTTTTACTCCTCTGGGGTAAATGAGAACATCCTTTTGCATTCCTGTGTCAAGTTAAAGCTTGCATTGACAAAATGTGAAGTTCTCATTTGATTTTCATCCACTAAAATCAATAGTTCTGTGTTAGTATGAAAATGTTAAGACCAGAATGGGATTCAGTTCTTAAACTTTCAGTTTCACTGGCTTTGGGATAAAGCTCTTAATAGTCTCCATGACCAGTTCCACAAAGATTGCAGAGGGGAATTTGTGCTTCAGACACAACCAGCAAGATGAAGCAGTATTATATATAAAATACTCCTTCAGAGCCATGTTTTAAGTGAGGAATCCAGGATTTCAGTTTACTATGAATACTGTCATTTGTCTTCAAATAATCACAAGATCACAGAATTTCTTAAATTGGAAAAGATCTTCAAGCTCATTGAGCCCAATCATTAGTTTCACACTGACAAGTCCTTCACTAAACCAAATCCCTCAGCACAACATCTAATCACTACAAATCACTATGGCTGGAAAAGCCCGCCAGGATCATCCAGTCCAACCTTCATCCCAGCATCCTTCATCACTAGACCATAGCCTCAAGCACCAAATCCACTCTCCTTTTAAACACCTCCAGGGATGGTGTCTTCACCACCTCCCTGGGCAGCCTGTTCCAGTGCCTGACCACCCTTTCAGTAAAGAACTTCCTCCCAACATCCAACCTAAACCTCCCCTGATGCAACTTGAGGTGAAATGAATAATGAAAAGAAAAATTAAAAAGGTTTCTGTAAGTAATGAAATAACAATGCCAGAAAGAAAAGGGGATCAACAGAAAGAAAAAGGGAACCTAAGGATTCTACCTCTAGTTGATCTAAAAGATGATATGAATCAATTCCACTTAGTATTAGTTTGAACTATACTCAGAATGTGTTTCACATCTGGGTGGAAATCCCTCACCTTTGGTTTTTCCCCCCATGTATGCATAGCTGACACTTTCAGAATCATAGAATCAAGCAGGTTGGAAGAGACCTCCAAGATCATCCAGTCCAACCTAGCACACAGCCCTAGGCAATCAACTAGACCATGGCACTAAGTGCCCCATCCAGGCTTTGCTTGACCACTTCCAGGGACGGCAACTCCGCCACCAACCTGGGCAGCCCATTCCAATGCCAATCACTCTCTCTGGCAACAACTTCCTCCTAACATCCAGCCTAGACCTCCCCCAGCACAACTTGAGGCTGTGTCCCCTTGTGCTATTGCTGGTTGTCTTGGAGAAGAGCCCAACCCCACCTGGCTACAGCCTCCCTTCAGGCAGTTGCAGACAGCAACTCTCTGGCTACCGGATTATTTGCCTAGGCAATTTTACAGAGTTTTGCAACAACAAAGACTAATTTAAGCTCATAATGAAAGAAACAATAGTATTCAGATTTTTTTGTGTAAGGGAGTTTCTGATCCTCTTACCTGTAGGAAATTAACAAGTAATTGGTGTTTAGGAAAACAAAATATTAAAGGAAAAAACCTAAACACTCAACACATTGAACTTCTGACCATATGCTTTCATAGGACATTTCTGCTTCTGTTTGGAAGGACTGAGCATGGATGCACAAAGCTGCATCCTCACATTCAGATGGAGTAGTGTCCATACCAAAAGACTCATCCTACATGGAGTGAGCAATCTGACAACCAGGGAAACAAAAGACACCTACCTGTTTTAAATAACCAGTCACAAATTGATGGGTAAGTCATAATTTCAGGATATACACTGCAGCCTACAGAGTAAACAAATTTATACACAAAAAAAGACCTGTCAAGTAATTTAGAATAACAGATATATGAGAGAAAGTTGTGATACCTTTGTAGATGTTCTGCAGACAGAGAAAGAGGCTAAACTCATTTAATAAATGATTCATAATGAATCATTCTCTCAGTATGGTAGCAAAATCAAATGTATTTTTCACATGTCTTCCATGAGAACCTGTAGACCTGAGGAAAAAATCTTTAGGGAGAAAGTTTGGCTTTCTTACACAACTACCTATAAGGACACCCAGTAATCTGGAATCCAGCTTTAGCAGTGTAATTTCACCACATGTTTTCCTCTTCAAAAGCAAAGCTGCTGGAGGAATAATAAAAGCTTTCTCTCACTAATCTGCTAACCTTGCATAGGAAAGGTTCAGCAGGAAACTCCATTACCAAGTGTGGTGTAAACTGCTGTCAATATTGTCATGGTTTCACCCCAGCTGGCAGCCTAGCACCACACAGCTGCTTGCTGACTCGCCCCGACAGGGGGGGAAACAACTCATGGGTTGAGATAAATGTAGTTTAATAGGACAGAAAAGAGAGAAAATAATAACCACAATAACAAGAGCAACAACAACAACAATAATAATATGAAGAAGAAGAACAACAACAACAAGGAAAAAAAAATAGAAGAGGAAAAAGAAAGAAAGTACAGTGCAAGTGATGCTCAATTGCATTGCTCACCACTTGCCAACCAATCCCCAAACAGTTACCCAGCATCAGCTTCTGGCCATTTTTACCCCAAGTCTCTATATTTGGCATCATGTCATATGATATGGAATACTCCTTTGGCCAGTTGGGATCAACTGTCCAGGCTATGTCCCCTTCCTAATCCTTGTGCCTCTCCAGCTTTCTGGCAAGTCATGAGGAGATGAGAAGTTCTTGATGGGTGTAAATAGTAATTAAACTAGACAAGTAAATAGCTTAACTAGAACAACTAGAACCACCACTGTGTTAACAACATTATTCTCAGACTAAATCCCAAACACAGCACTGCATCAGCTGTTAGGAAGAAAATTAACTCTACTCCAGCTGAAAACAAGACAAACATAAGTGGTGAAATCAAACATTTTGCTTCAATTGGTTGGGGAGATCCATCAGAGACTTGTTTTTCCCTGATTCCACTTTCATGAGCTGTCCTTTTTTGACAGACCTGGTTTAGTAGCAGCAAATTCTGCATCTCTCAAGAAAGGGAGCATGAAACTTTGGCACTTTGAGCCTTTCCCTTTGACACTTTGCAAGCTAGATCCTTGCAGCTTGCTGAGATGCTGTTATGTTTTTTTTTGTCATTTCCTTCTGATAGGGTGATATGTATGCAGTTCAAAAAGCATACCCACAGAGAAGCCCCCAAGGACAGCCAGCCTGTGTATCTGATTGCAAATCAGTCAGCTACCTGGTTCCTAGAACAGCAAAGTAATTGGCTGGGGATTTGATCTGTTTCTCTGGCTGCTGCCAATAAGCAGGCGTGTTTATTAACAATTTATTTACACAACACAGATTGATTTCTACAGAGGAACATCACTGGCCTCTGCAAAGCACAAACAAAAACAATTTCTTCTGGACCCTCAAATCATCTGTTATTGTCAAGGTATCTGTTTGCATTGCCTATTATCTCAGAACTGTAGACCTAAACACTGAACATGCACTGGAGACACAACATAGGGTGAAAAAGTCCTTCACAGAGCCACTGAATCACAGAATGGTAGCGGTTGGGAAGGAGCTCTGGATATCATCCAGTCCAACCCCTCTGCTGAAGTATGATCATCCAGAGCAGGCTGCACAGGACAGCACCCAAGCAGGATTGAAACTTCTCTTAACCTCTCAACCTTGAGAGCTTGTGGAGTGTCCAAGAGGTTGTGGAGTCTTCTCTGGAGACTCTTAATGCCCGTCTGGATGCGTTCCTCTGTGACCTGAGATAGACTGTGTGATTTGGACTTAATGATCTCTTTGGGTCCCTTCCAACCCCTAACATCCTGTGAACCTTGCCAGGTGACACGTTGGACTGGATGATCTTGGAGGTCTCTTCCAACCTGGTTAGAATAGAATAGAATAGAATAGAATCAGTCATGTTGGAAGAGACCTCCAAGATCATCCAGTCCAACCTATCACCCAGCCCTAGCCAGTCAACCAGACCATGGCACTAAGTGCCTCATCCAGTCTTTTCCTGAACACCCCCAGGGACGGTGACTCCACCACCTCCCTGGGCAGCCCATTCCAATGGCAAATCACCCTCTTTGTGAAGAACTTCCTCCTAACATCCAGCCTATACTTCCCTCGGCACAACTTGAGACTGTGTCCCCTTGTCCTGTTGCTGGTTGCCTGGGAGAAGAGAGCAACCCCCACCTGGCTACAACCTCCCTTCAGGTAGTTGTAGACAGCAATGAGGTTGATTCTATGGTTCTATGAACCTCTCTAGGCAGCCCAGTTCAGTGCTTGAACACCCTCAAAGTAAAGAAGTTTCTCCATGTGTTTAAGTGATGTCTCCTGTATTCTGTTGCCTCTTGTATTGTCACTGGCCACCACTGAAAAGAGCCCCATCCTTGTGACTTTGACCCTTTAAGTACTGATCAACATTTAGAGGATCCTCTCTCAGTCTTCACTTGGCCAGGTTGTAGAGCCCCAGGTCTCTCAGCCTCTTCTCATAAGAGAGATGCTTCAGTCTTGCTTCCTGAAGTAAATTGATGGGAAAAGTGCTTTCTAAGTATCACAATTAGCTGAATGAGCACACCTAGCAGATACCTCAGGCTTCCTGGGCAGCAGCAGGCAACTTCATGTTGCTGATTCTATGAATCATAGAATTCATAGAAACATAGAATCAGTCAGGGATGGAAGGGACCACAAGGATCATCTAGTTCCAACCCCCCTGCGTGGGCAGGGACACCCTACCCTAGATCAGGGGATTCACACAGCTCCTCTCTCACAGGTGGTCAGGAAGCCGATCGTATAATCAAGCACATGCCAAGATGGCATTTATGCAGTGAAGTAATTGTTGTCTTAGTCTCAGAAATCACCAGCCCACCAAATGCTAACAATGAACAATGAAGCACAGCTCTCTTTTTGAATCAGCCTTTCTAGAAATTTGGATTACTTTTTCTTCCCTTTACTTTTTTCACCCCTTCCTCATCTTAAAATAGCTGAGATGCAGTCAAAGACTTCACAGTATTTTGTTCAGAAGTTAAACTGATTTTCCCAATAAGATTATCTTAGTCAAGAATATTTCCTTTCATCAAGAAGAGAATAATTATACTCATATTATTTGGTTATTCTCAGGATCTGAATTAGACTCAGCTATTGTTATCTGAACAAAGTCCGATTTATTAAGTGATAACTTGTTATCATTCATGTATAACTTGTCAGCTGTTTAGAACAGTTTAAGAGGAGAAAAAATAAAAAGCATGAGGTAGATGATGATGCTAAGTCAGTTTTAAGGTCAGTACTTTCTTTGAAATTTGATGAGTTGCATACAAAAAGTAATTGCCACAGGAAGTGGTTCATTGCTTTTCCTGCAGTCATCTCTCTCAGTCCAAAGCGTAGATCCTCTCAATGTGATTATCACAGATGCAGCATTACATTACAATGCAGAGCACAATTTACCTCTAGAGAAGGATGTGAATAATAATAAAAATGACTCCCTGAGTAGGGTCTTCATCAAAGAAAATAAAATTCTGTGTAAATCTGTTTTGATGAGTAAATGATGTCTAATAAGGTCATAATTACCTTATTGTGATAAATACCAGATTAATGGAGTGAATGATTCTGTGCAGAACTTTTGATAAAAATAGCAGCATGTTTTCAGTTTACTTGAATGCAGCCCAAACAAAATATGTATTTGATGCAGTCTTATGTCTGCAGCATTCTGCCTAATGCCAATCAGAATTCAAGTTTAGTGGCGCTGCTCACTGAGATACCAATTTCCTGGATCAGAAGCATCCTATGTGCTTAGACTTTTCTCTTGTAGTACCTTCTGCTGAAATCTTTTCCTCTGAGTAAGATTCTAATTGCTAAACAGACACTAACACAAGGCTTGTCCTTCTCTTAACAGGCTGAGGGACTCTGTTGTTTACCACATTGAAAAGTGTTCCACTGAGATGACAGAATTGTGCCTTTCCATTACAAATGTGGGGAGTTTTTCATACTTCTCTATTAGCTGCAGGTGCATAAATTGCTCATTGCAGACAGAACATGCGGCTTACTCACCCTCATAAATGTGTGCTCTCATACCCTCAGGGAAATGTAAATGTAGTTTCAACCCATTCTTCTGCAGACCAACCAGTTCATTAGCTGCTCACAGTTCCACTGCTTCTCCATGCTTGTACTGCTTCCTTTTTTCTTTCTGCTTTTGTTGTAGTTGTTTTTTGAGTTTGTTGGTTGGTTGCATTTTTTTTTTTTGTTTGTTTGGGTTGGTTTTGGTTTATTGAGGGGTTTGTTTATTTGTTTGGTTTTTTTTGAATGGTAGTAGGAACTGAGGTAGGGGAGCTGTGATTGTTTAATCTGGAGAGAAAGAGACTGAGGAGAGACCTCACGGCTCTCTACAACTCCCCAAAATGACTTTGGAGTGAGGTAAGGATTGGTCTCTTCTCCCTAATATTAATTGATAGAGCAAGAGAAAATGGCCTCAAGTTGAACCAGGGGAGATTTAGGTTGGAAATTAGGAAGAAAAATTCTTTCCTAGAAGAGTGGCCAGGAATTGGAACAGGCTGCTCAGGGAGGTGGTGGAGTCACCATCCTTGTAGATCTTCAAAAAGCATGACTCATAGAACTCACAGAATCAACCAGGTTGGAAGAGACTTCCAAGATAATCCAGTCCAATCTATAACCCAGCCCTGTCCAATCAACCAGACCTTGGCACTGCCTCATCCAGGCTTTTCTTGAACACCTCCAGGGATGGCGACTTCATCACCTCCCTGGCAACCCATTCCAATGCCAATCACTCTCTCTGTGAAGAACTTCCTCCTAACATCCAACATAGACCTCTCCCAGCACAACTTGAGACTGTCCCCTTGTTCTTTTGCTGGTTGCCTGTGAGAAGAGACCAACACCCACTTGGCTACAGCCTCCCTTCAGATAGTTGTAGAGAGAAATGAGGACTGCCCTGAGCCTCCTCTAGGCTGCACACTCCCAGCTCCCTCAGCTTCTCCTCACAGGGCTGAGCTTCAGGACCCTCTCCAGCTCTGTTGCCCATGAAGACATGGCACATCATGGCATGGTTTAGTGCGCATGGTGGTGTTGGGTTGATAGTTGAACTTATGATCTTTAAGGGTCTTTTCCAACTACAACAATTGTATGAGTCTACAGGTCTACATTTTTATGGTGCACTTGGAACATTGGAAAGCAATAGCAGAAAAGGTTAGACATTGTTTAATGTGTTTTAACTCCAAGTGAGGTCAGGTAGAGCTGTCTGCTATGTGAGTAATTGGACATAATACAGTAGGAGAGTAAGATGGTCAATTGGCCTTGGGAAAGAAAAAAAGGTATTTTATCTGATGATATCCAAAGAACAGTCAAATTACAGTTATTAAACCTTGATCTTGACACAAAAATAGTTTTAATCCTGTGTAATAATGTGGAAAATTAAGCAAGGATCCTGCAAAAATTATAGAAGAGAGATGCTGATTTGTTCCCACTGATACACTGATTTAAAACTCGATGAATCTGAGCTGAGGTTTCAATAATTCACAGAAGTGTCTGCCAGGGCTAAAATTTGGATAAGGTCATGATTGTAGAGAGTGTTTCTATTTGGCATTTCCACAAATCATCCCTCTCAAAGCTTCGTTCTCTGGCTGACTCCCATGCAATAAAGCTGCAGTGCCTTCTGTTTGCTTGCTCAATAACTTACACTTTCATGTTCATAATTCTAGGGGTTTTCTCTTTCTTCTGGCTCTGCCTTGCTAAGATGAGCTGGAAATCTCCCTCTAATAACACCTGGGGAAAAAAGTAATTGAAAATATGCCCTTTTAAAAAACAAAAAGGGGGAAGCAAGTTGTTATTTATTCTGAGAAACAAGAGCAAGGCACCCGTCCCAGATATTGTTGACAGTGAGAATGATAGAGGAAGGATGATATTTTATTGGGCAGTTCTCTTGCTTGTGCTCTGGCTCTCACCCCAGCACAATGACTACAATCAAGAAAGGGAAATTGCATGTGTCAGTGTCCTAAGGAGAAAAAGCAAACAGGGTTTGTAATAGCAGTGTCCTGAGATTCAGTTATTGCAGGGAGGTGATATGTGGCTCCTGAAACCCAGAGAGATTGTTTTGAGGGTGGGGAGTGGAAAGTGTGCCTATTTATTTCTTGCTGCAGGAGTTTCTGAAGTGCCCAGCTGTTGGCACAAGAAAGGTGTTTCTTACAGGTGGGTGGAATGTAAATGGAGTTAATAAATGCACCAGCCTGAAGCACTTAGGCATTTCTGTCACTTACAAAGTAGGAAAGTATTGGTCTTTTAGGCTTGTTCAGACAATGGTGGATTAAAAAATAATCACAATGGTAGAATCTAAGGAATAAAGAATAAACACAGACCATGCTCTGACATGGCAGTCAAAAGAGAGGACAGGTAATTGTTTGGCCTATGTAAGGAAGTAACCTTCCTTTGAAGGATCTCATCTGCCGAATGAAATACTAATTCACAGTGGGACTGATGTTATGAATCTAGGATTTTAATTTGATAGCCCCAGATTAAATATGAAGTATGTTGAGCTGTCAGGTGTTCTTGTATCTGTCTGAAACCTTGTTTCCATTGTGCTGAAAGCAATGGTGAAAATGGAAGGGTCTCTTAGATGCTCTCAGATGTCATTGACAGGCTGAAGCTGTAAAATTTTCCTTTCACTACAGTGTCTGAGCTATTTTTTTGGTGGGATTTCAAAGATAACCCTTTGTCATAATGGGAGTTATGACCTCAAGTGGATAAAGGCTTTTGGAGTTGGACAGAGAAAGTCCCATTTCTTTCAGTTTGACTTAGTAGAAAATCCATTGTGTCTCATTGATTCTTCCTTGCAATGGGAATATTTGTCTGGACTATTTGGGAGATAAGTAACATGCAGGGCTTAATACTCTCAGCTCACTTTATTATGCATGTAAAATCACTTGGTAACAAAACATACAATGCTGATGGTAACAACACTAAATTGGTCCCCCTTTTTTTAGGCCTTTAAAAGTGGAAGAAGGACACATTTTAGAAGGAGATTGGAAATGTAATGGCAGGAAATTGCTAGAGTAGAATCTGAGCTGTTAAAGTAGCATGGTTCAGCTTGTAAATTACACCAAATGGTATAGCTTCCTCTTTAGGGGACTTTTGGTTAAACCAAGAGTATCCAGAACATAAAACATAATGCAAATCCATTTCTCTCTTTTTTTTTTATTCTTTTTAGCCATTTTCCATTGTTTTCCTTCACTTACACTTCCCCCTTCTTACTTACTCTGCTTTTGAGAATCATTTGAATGATTTCTCATCAGCCAGTCTTCTAATTCCTCACAATATATTCTTTGCCTTTCATGAACAGGGTCTTCATCTGTGAAAACAAAAAAACCCCAACAACTATTTGATGTGGATTTTTGGCTCACAGGATGTTAGGGGTAGGAAGAGACCCAAGGAGATCATTGAGTCCGATCCCCCTGCCACAGCAGGACCACGCAATCTAGCACAGATCACAGAGGAAAACATCCAGACA
Organism: Tricholaema leucomelas; assembly: GCA_013400475.1. Classification (NCBI taxonomy): domain Eukaryota; kingdom Metazoa; phylum Chordata; class Aves; order Piciformes; family Lybiidae; genus Tricholaema lacrymosa; species Tricholaema leucomelas. The sequence goes on along the minus strand of WAAF01000715.1, from coordinate 266,333 downwards.
GGCCTTGAAAGGCTCCAGAGAAGGAGACTCCACAACCTCTCTGGACAGCCTGTGCCAGTGCTCTGGGACCCTTACAGTACAGAAGTTCCTCCTTGTATTGAGGCAGAACCTTTTTTTGCTGCAGTTTACACCCATTGCTCCTTGTCCTATCCCAGGGAGCAGTGAGCAGAGCCTGCCCCCCCACTCCTGGCAGCCCTCAGATACTTATAAACATTTATCAAATCCCCTCTCAGTCTTCTGTTTTCCAGACTAAAAAGCCCCAGGTCCCTCAGCCTCTCCTCATCAGCCATGTCCTTCAGTCCCCTCATCATCCTCCTAGCCCTCTGCTGGACTCTCTCCAGCAGATCCCTCTTCAACTGGGGAGCCCAAAACTGAACACAGTGCTCAAGATGAGGTCTCACCAGGGCAGAGTAGAGGGGGAGTAGAACCTCCCTTGATCTGCTGGACACTTTCTTCCTAATATACCCCAGGGTCCCATTGGCCTTCTTGGCCAGCAGGGCACATTGCTGTGCCATGGGTAACTTGTTAGCCACCAGGACCCCCAGGTCCCTCTCCACAGGACTGCTTTCCAGCAGATCACCTCCCAGCCTGTACTGCTGCAGTTTATTATTCCTCCTCAGACGCAGGACTCTGCACTTGTCCTTGAAGAACTTCATCTGGTTCCTCTGTGCCCAGCTCTCAGTCTGTCCAGGTCTCTCTGGATGGCTGCACAGCCTGCAGCTGTATCAGCCAAGCCTCCCAGTTTGGTGTCATCAGCAAACTTGCTGAGCAGACACTCTGTGCCCTCATCAATGGCATTGATAATCTCCAAAGAAACGAAACTCCACAGCAAAATGTGATGTTGCTTTTGTAATTGTTTCTAACACAGTACCTTTTAGAGAGAAATACCTCTGTGATGAGGTACCTTGATGATCTTGAAGATCTTTTCCAATCTAAGAAATTCTGTGGTCCTGTGATGTTAACAGGGAACTTAGTGTCAATAACTTTAAGGAAGAAAAAAACCCCAAACATCTAAGGTTTCCCTTGTCCTGTGTAAGTCAATATTTCTGTCAGAAAAAAATGAGACCAAAAAGAAAAGAAAAAGAAATGAAAATAAAAAGAAAAAAAAAGGGNNAAAAAAAAAAAAGGGGGGGGGGGGAGAAAGAGAAAAAAAAGAAAGGAAAAAAAAAACAGAAAGGGGAAAATAGGAAATAAAACCAAACCAACCAAATCATCCAAACATATAAAGAATGTGGAAAAACATCAAAGACAGCTCTTAAAAAATTGGTGATCAGAAGCCCCTAAAGAGAAATGATCCAGATGGAAGAAAGTAATTGAGTTAGCATTTGAGGCTTAGTTCCTCATGGACAAATAGACATCAATCTATGCAGAAATTAATGTCTCAAGCACACTGCACACTGCAGCAGAATTGCAGCCCTGGGTTAGAAAAAAGTTTTCTGTGCAGAGAATCAAGATCTAGTGTGACACTTAACAAGCAGACATCTGGCTACACAGATTTCACAGATTAGTATAAAATAATAAAGGAGATCAAAGTTAATAAGATGAAACTCAAAAGCGTTTAAAGAAAAAAAAGTATAGTGGGCAAAATCTGTTTCTGAAAGAGAAGTGTGAATGAGGTGTCTGAAGAACGGATGAGCTTTCTTGCTAATGAAAATAATGACATGCATGAGCAAAGGAAAAGGACCTGGAGGTCTGGGTAGATGAAAAGCTCAACATGAGCCAGCAGTGTGAGTGCAGCCCAGACAGCAACCCTGTGCTGGGCTGCAGCAAGAGCAGTGTGGGCAGCAGGGCAAGGGAGGGGATTCTGCCCCTTGGCTCTGCTCTCCTCAGACCCCACCTGGAGTACTGTGTGCAGTTCTGGAGCCCCCAGCACAAGAAGGACATGGAACTGCTGGAGCCAGTCCAGAGGAGAGCCACGAAGATGCTCAGAGGGCTGCAGCAGCTCTGCTATGAGGACAGGCTGAGAGAGTTGGGGCTCTGCAGCCTGGAGAAGAGAAGGCTTCGAGGAGACCTTAGAGTGGCTTTCCAGTATCTGAAGGGAGCCTACAGGAAGGCTGGGGAGGGACTATTGACAAGGTCTGGTAATGTCAGGACGAGGGGGAATGGGTTTAAGCTGGAAGAGGGGAGATTTAGACTGGATGTTAGGAGGAAGTTCTTTACAGTGAGGGTGGTAAGACACTGGCACAGGTTGCCCAGGGAGGTTGTGGATGCTTCCTCCCTGGAGGTGTTTAAGGCCAGGCTGGATGAGGCCTTGAGCAGCCTGCTCTAGTGGGAGGTGTCCCTGCCTATGGCAGGGGGTTGGAGCTGGATGATCTTTGAGGTCCCTTCCAACCTAAACCATTCTATGAAACAGGCATAGAAAACAGGTTCAGTGTAAGATGCTATGTGTATTATTCCAAGAAAGAGGACAGCAAAGGCAGTGCCTTGGCAGGCTTGCAGTGAATATCAGTTTACTGCTGAAGTGCAAAACCAGGGGAGATAGTCACAATGCCTCACAGCACAAACCTCCTGGCATGATGTGTCACACACATCAGCAGAGCAGTACAAGGCATGCAGTGGGGTGTGACTTTGTTCACGAAAATGAACAAAGTCCTACTTTGACAAGGTTGTATGGATTATCTACCAGCACAATGCCAAGTCAAACCTCATACGCCTCTGATGCCAGAGTTACCTGTGTTATGTTTTGCCACAAATGGCTAGGATCAAAGAGGAAAAGGAATTCTGGGATTAAATGTGTCTGGGTATTTATCAGCAGGAAAATAGGAGAACCACCTAGAGTACTGTGTGCAGTTCTGGAGCCCCCAGCACAAGAAGGACATGGAACTGCTGGAGCGGGTCCAGAGGAGAGCCACGAAGATGCTCAGAGGGCTGCAGCAGCTCTGCTATGAGGACAGGCTGAGAGAGTTGGGGCTCTGCAGCCTGGAGAAGAGAAGGCTTCGAGGAGACCTTAGAGTGGCTTTGCAGTATCTGAAGGGAGCCTACAGGAAGGCTGGGGAGGGACTATTGACAAGGTCTGGTAATGTCAGGACGAGGGGGAATGGGTTTAAGCTGGAAGAGGGGAGATTTAGACTGGATGTTAGGAGGAAGTTCTTTACAGTGAGGGTGGTGAGACACTGGCACAGGTTGCCCAGGGAGGTTGTGGATGCTTCCTCCCTGGAGGTGTTTAAGGCCAGGCTGGATGAGGCCTTGAGCAGCCTGCTCTAGTGGGAGGTGTCCCTGCCTATGGCAGGGGGTTGGAGCTGGATGATCCTTGAGGTCCCTTCCAACCTAAACCATTCTATGATTCTATGATTCTATGACCATTTAGGCAGGTGTATCAGAAATCAATAATATTGAATGAATTCTGAGTATTAATTTATGCATGAACATGATTTTTTATTATTAATATTCAAAAATCAGGGAAACTCTCTGAGGTTCTTTGGATCAACAAGAAGCAATTAAAGAGTTTAATCAACCAGAACATGGAAAACAATAACGTACGAACAGGAAAAGTTCTAACTAATGCCTATGGAGTCTTGGCACTCACTCCAGCAAACACTCACGATGCCTTTGGTCCCTGAGTAAGTCTCCTGTATGAAAGATGCTCACGATGATCCTGGGGTAAAATACAAATATTTTAGGCAGAGGAGGAAGGAGATGCCGCTAAGTTCCTCACAAAGAGAGTGATTTGCCATTGGAATGGGCTGCCCAGGGAGGTGGTGGAGTCACCGTCCCTGGAGGTGTTCAAGAGAAGACTGGATGAGGCACTTAGTGCTATGGTCTACTTGACTGGATAGGGCTGGGTGCTAGGTTGGCCTAGATGATCTTGGAGGTCTCTTCCATCCTGGTTGATTCTATTCTAGTCTAGTCTATTCTAAGCCACAAGTAAGCTGCATACATGTGGCCACCTGTTAACGAGCCACAAAGAAGGAGAGACTCTGTGCAGACAAAGGCAGGGTGCAGAAAGGCTGCTGTAGAAAGGCTGCTGTAGAAAGGCACTGTTTCTAAGTCATCCTCCAACTGGCCAATAGCACTAGCACCATTGTTCTGCCCAATGAATTCAAAGCTTCCTGCCTCCTTTGACTATGCAGGCATGTTGAGGGCAACACAAGGCACCTGACAAGAGGTGCTAAGCCCCCTAGCTCTCAAGGCTTTGCTGGGGTGAAACCTTTGTTGTTTGCTCATCTACTCACTCCCGGACCCTAGCACAACAGAAGGAGGAGAGCCAGGGTTAAACCTGCCTGGAAGGATTTATGCCCTACTGTTGAGTTGGCCTCTCTTCTAGGCCACGTGGAAGAAGGAGAGACACAGGCTCACACCAGTGTGATGCATAAAGCTCAATCTATTTATTGAAGCTAAGTGTGATACCTATAGAGTGGAGTTGGTTAGAGGGGCATGTGCTTTTGATAGGCTTACATAGCAGAGATGGGCTGTCCACATGCACAGAGGCAGACCTGACCAACTACCTCCCTTAATCCCCCTGTGCAACAACTTAGCCACAACATTGCTTGTTCCCAGGGCTGACCAGCCTGCCTTCCTCGTACAGCTCAGAACTCCCTCAGCTTCTCTGCCAGCCTCCCAAGGCCACCCACCTGCAGCTGTGCCTCCTTATCAGTTCAGTTACTCAATCCTGCTTACTCTTCTTATTTTCTCAGACTATGCAGTTCTGCCCAACTCTGCTCAATCCTGTTCAAGCCCTGGCATCCTAGCACGACAGCAGGCAAGCTTGATGACTGCAGAAACAAGTACCAGATAGAGCAGATCTTTCAAACAAAATAATAATAAGAAAACTTGACAGCCCTCTTTGTTACTTTGCAACATCTTCCCCAAGTGAACAAGTTAATCTGACCCAAAGGGTAAAGATAACTCAGGAAGAAGAAAGTAGCAAAATAACCACTTCCTCCGCTCTGAAGATGGCACTTCAAAAGAATATTCAGTGTTCAGTACTCAACTTCACAAGAGATATTCCAGAAGAATGAGATGCTGGAAGGTCTGATGGAAGTCAGAATAACTTCTATGACATTTTAATAGATGCACAAGAAAAGTGTACCACAAAAACTTAATCACAGTGTTTACAAATGCAGAAAATGTCACCTAAAACTGAATCACAACAAAATGCAAATCAGAGTGGAGTATTTGAATTACTTTGATCATTCCTTAGAGAAGGGAAATATTAGATCTGATCCAAACCAGTGAAAACAATAAAGCATTTAACAGTCCTAACACCATCCAAAAGAGCTGGAAGTTTTATTTGAGATGATGACTAGCTAAAATCCACACTGGGGCTAAAAGAGTTCAAAGACTGTCTCTGAAAAATGGAAAGACAAGTGTTGAAAGGTGAAGGGAAAGAAAGAAATCAATTGTTTCACTCTAATGATCTGCACCAAGTCTGAAGGACACCATTGCTTCTGAATGTGATGGTTTGGGTGTCACCCACCCCCCACACACACTTAAGAAAACCACCCAGACTAGACTTGGCCAACCTGGAAATTAGAATGGAGCTTTATATTTACATCTTAGCACAAGATACAAGCAGGTATTTACAATCTATACAGCTAGAGACAGAAATAGACAAGTTAAAAAGTAATATAGAAACACAGCAGCCCTCCCAGAAACCAGAGTCCACAGGAGGGGCTCCCAACCACCCTTCTACCTCGTCTCCACCCCTCTATGTTAACCCAGAGTTTGTCATACGTTCAAGGTGAGTTTGGGGAGTCGACCAGAGGGGTTAGGAAACAGAAGGATTAATCCCACAGCAGATTAGAGAGAGAGAAGTGCAGCCCAAAGCCAGAGAGCAACTCTGTTATCTAGGTTTGTGTTCTTGTTTTTAGATATCTCAGCAAGCCTATGAGTGCAGTAGACATCACCATTGTTTTCTTTTCACAGCCTATAATCTATTTCCTCTCACTGAAACATCCCAACTTGGCTCAAACTGGCACACTGAAACAAAATCTCAAGATGGAATTCCATGAGAACAGAGTATAATGGCAATCAAATTACTGATAGGCATTTCCTATGCGTCTCTAAGCATCACTGCAGGGAGAGTTCGAGAGATGTCAGTGCAGCAGCACCATAAGGCATCTTGCTACTACTATTAAGCATCACAAGCTACTAGTAGTAAGTATTTGTGTAGGTCCAGCTGCATAAAAAAGGCAGAAAAGGTTACAGTTTTCTTAACAAGTGCTAAGCATTTAGAACACAAAGCCCTGAGATTTTCACCTTAAAACCTCAGAAGCATAACTCCAAACTGAATGACAGGAACAAAAGTTAAACCTTGATTGCAGATCTTCACATCTACTCCTCTGCAGAAGGAGGTGACACAAAAGAGCTTATGCAGATATGTATAAATGCCTCTGCTCTGGCCTGGTGAGGCCTCAGCTGGAGTATTGTGCCCAGTTCTGGCCCCCCAGCTCCAGGAGCACAGGGGGTTTCTTGAAAGAGTCCAAAGCAGAGCCACAAGAATGATTAAGGAAGTGTAACACCATCTATATGAGAGCCTGAGGGAGCTGGGGCTGTGCTGCTTGGAGATGAGGAGACTAATCATAGAATCAGCCAGGTTGGAAGAGACTCCAAGCTCATCCAGTCCAACCTAGCACCCAGCCCTATCCAGTCAACCAGACCATGGCACTAAGTGCCTCATCCAGTCTTTTCCTGAACACCCCCAGGGACGGTGACTCCACCACCTCCCTGGGCAGCCCATTCCAATGCCAGTCACTCTCTCTGCCAACAACTTCCTCCTAACTTCCAGCCTAGACCTCCCCCAGCACACCTTGAGACTGTGCCTCCTTGTTGTGTTGCTGGCTGCCTGGAAAAAAGAAGGGCTGACCTTATTTATGCTTATAAATATGTAAGGGGTGAGTGCCAGGAGGCTGGAGCCAGGCTCTGCTGGGTGATGCCCAGTGACAAAACAAGGGGCAATGGATGGAAGCTGAGGCATAGGAGGTTCCATATGAACCTGAGGTGGAAATTTTTCTCTGTGAGGATGACAGAACACTGCAAGAGGCTGCCCAGGGGCCTTGTGGAGTCTCCCTCTCTGGAAATATTCAGGAACCATCTCGATGCATTCCAGTGTGGTTTGCTCTGAGTGATCCTACTATGGCAGGGCAGCTGGATGAGATGATATTCAGAGGTCAGGTCCAGCCCCTGACATTCTATGATTCTATGCTAAAGTACTATAGTGTTTAACAGTGTCTACCAGTAAGTCAGGATGAAGGGTAAGAGAAAAAACAAAGACTAAACAACAGAGACAAAAGTGAGATCAGGACACCTTGCCCCAGGACAAGGTCTCAGTGGTTTTTGGAGTGAAAAAAGCACCTTTCCCTGAAGAGCACTACTATGTTAAATTTACAACAACATTTTCAGTGGAATCGACCTGAACAATACAAAAAAAGCTTGGATTGTATGATAAAATGCCATAGTTTGTCAAGAGACATATTTTATGAACTTGTAAAGGTTTGNAGAAGAGAACAGCCCAGCACCAAGTGCAGAGCAAAGTGAAGAGCAAAGTGACTTTATCTTTTGTTTTGCCTTTCTTCTTTACACATCTCAGCAAGACTGTGAGCGAAGTAGACCTCACCATTGTTTTCATTTCCCAGCCTATGATCTAGTTCTTCTCACCAACACATTCTAGCTAGCTTCAAACTAGCACAGAACTCAATATGGACATGCAGGTGGAAATGTTGCATTTGTGCAGCCCAGCCAAGGCAGGATTTTGAAGAACCCATGCCAGTCAGTGCTGCAGTTCAGAGAGTTCTGACAAGAACTGGCAGCTGCTCTGCAGCACAGAGGAGGCTGCTGTTTGCTGATAGCTTGTTGCAGTCATGCCTTTAAACACCTGAACAAAGCACTGCATTTGTCAGCCCTGCAGTGAGTCAAATTATGACAATTTCCATAGACACAGTATTTGCATTTTGGATCATGGATCGTGCCCTGCCTTGGTGTTCACTCTGAAGGCTTTGGGAGTGACTGGATTTGCACATCTGCAGGCTGTGCTATCAGCTGTGCTATCAGTGACCTAGTTGGAAATGATATTCAAATAGTTAAGGCTTAACCTCTGTTTGCTAAACTCCTTAAGCATGATCAAAGACTCATCTTCACTGCTGTGAGTGAGAGGGAACTAATCAGTGATTTTCTTTTCCAAGTCTTCTAAGAACCGAAGGCTGTGAATCACTATGTGGTACAATAGAGGTGGATGACTGATAGAATGAGAAAACTTCAGACTCACACTGTTCAGAATAACAAGGATGCTGTACCAGTTTTAGAAAATCATAGAATCACAGAATGGTTTAGGTTGGAAGGGACCTCAAAAATCATCCAGTGTCCCCCACCATAGGCAGGGACACCTCCCACTAGAACAGGTCGCTCAAGGCTTCATCCAACCTGGCCTTGAACACCTCCAGAGAGGGAGTATCCACAGCCTCCCTGGACAACCTGTGCCAGTGTTTCACCATCCTCACTGCAAAGAACTTCTCTCTAACATCTAGTCTGAATCTTCCCTCTTCAAGTTTAAACCCATTAATGGCTACAACCTCCCTGGGCAACCTGTGCCAGTGTTTCACCACCCTCACTGCAAAGAACTTCTCCCTAACATCCAGTCTAAATCTCCCCTCTGCCACTTTAAACCCGTTAAAGGCTATAAGCAGTCTTTCAGGAGATGTTAAGGGTTTGGGGTTTGTGTTGTTTGGAGAAAAAGAGACTGAGGGCTGACCTCACTGCTCTCTACAGCTTCCTGTGGAAGGGATGTAGAAAGGCAGGTGCTGAACTCTTCTCCCTGGAGTTTTTTGACAGGATGTATCAGAATTCTTCTAAGATCCATCAGAAGAGTTTCAGGCTGGACATTAAGAAGCATTTATTTACCAAGAGGGTGATCAAACACTGGAACAGGCTTCCCAGAGGTGTGGTCAGTGTCTCAAGGGCTTTAAAAGGCTTTCAGGCGGTGTTTCTATAGCGTGTTTTAACTTGGTCAGCCCTGGATTCCTGAAATAGTTGGACTAGACAATCATTGTAAGTCCCTTCCAACTGAAACTGCCTTATTCTAAAGCATGAGTGCCAATGGCAACCTCGTGCTGTAAATGTGCCTACAGAACACAACAGATCTTATGGAAAAACTTAGTATTCACTCAGAAGTTAATACTCATATTTCTCAACAGATTATTAATGTCCAACACACCAATGCACTCTATAAGATTTGGGTGTTTTGAGAGCTAAGCATGTAACCAAGGTGAACTATGAAAACACACGAGGCAGTGCAACACCAGAAGTGTGACAAATACAACTACTGACATCTTTTCTGCTCTCTCTGGCATGCAATACTCATGCAATATCTCCAGGAAGGCATCACTGAAAGTTTTGCTTTGAACACAAGCCCTATGAGGAGAGGCTGAGGGAGCTGGGGTTGTTTAGCTTGGAGAAGAGGAGGCTCAGGGGTGACCTCATTGTCTACAACTACCTGAAGGGAGGCTGTAGCTAGGTGGGGGTTGGTCTCTTCTGCCAGGCACCCAGCAACAGAACAAGGGGACACAATCTCAAGTTGTGCTGGGGAGGTCTAGGCTGGATGTTAGGAGGAAGTTGTTGGCAGAGAGAGTGATTGGCATTGGAATGGGCTGCCCAGGGAGGTGGTGGAGTTGCTATCCCTGAAGGTATTTGAGGAAAGCCTGGATGAGACACTTAGTGCCATGGTCTGGTTGACTGGCTAGGGCTGGGTGCTAGGTTGGACTGGATGATCTTGGAGGTCTCTTCCAACCTGGTTGACTCTATGATTCTATGAATGCATTTAGAAGCATATAAAATATATTTCCTGTTGAGTAAACAGAGACAATCTCATAAGCATCCTGTCCTGTGCTGCTGTTCCTGAGGTGTTAAAACGATCCAGAGATTTTTTGTCTCCTTTTCCTAAATAATTTAATTAGTATTCAAGAAAGGAAAGAAGAAATGTTTGTACAGACAGACAAATCATATTGCTTTCTGTGTGCTGCTGGTAGAAGTTGTATCAATATAGGCTGCAATTTGATGAATGATGGATAAATTTTTCATAGACTTGAGATATTGCAGATGATGTTCAAGCATCACCATCTGAGCAGGAAATAAGAGTGGCTGTTGAAAAGATTGAGTATGATGAGTTATACCTTATTGGAGTTATATCTTCAATAAGAACTAGAGGGGAAGGAGCTGGGTGGAAAGGACAAAAGTCAGGACTACTGTTACTTAGCTTTCATTTTTAGGGTGAAATTCCCTCAAGGTGGATTAAAGCAACACTTCTGCTGTGAGAATACAAAATGCTGAACAGCTCCAAGCAAACAGTATGAAATGTGTAGCACAGTTGACTTGCTGGAGGGCAGGGATGCCATCCAGAGGGACCTGGACAGGCTGCAGAGGTGGGCCCAGGCCAACCTCATGACATTTAACAAAGCCAAGTGTAAGGTCCTGCACCTGGGTTGGTTCAATCCCAGGCACAGCTCCAGGCTGGGTGAGGAATGGCTGAGAGCAGCTCTGAGGAAAAGGACCTGGGGGTCTGGGGTGACGAAAAGCTCAACATGAGCCTGCAGTGTGCACATGCAGCCCAGACAGCAACCCTGTGCTGGGCTGCAGCAAGAGCAGTGTGGGCAGCAGGGCAAGGGAGGGGATTCTGCCCCTTTACTCTGCTCTCCCCTGGAGTACTGTGTGCAGTTCTGGAGCCCCCAGCACAAGAAGGACATGGAACTGCTGGAGCGGGTCCAGAGGAGAGCCACGAAGATGCTCAGAGGGCTGCAGCAGCTCTGCTCTGAGGACAGGCTGAGAGAGTTGGGGCTGTGCAGCCTGGAGAAGAGAAGGCTTCGAGGAGACCTTAGAGTGGCTTTGCAGTATCTGAAGGGAGCCTACAGGAAGGCTGGGGAGGGACTATTGACAAGGTCTGGTAATGTCAGGACGAGGGGGAATGGGTTTAAGCTGGAAGAGGGGAGATTTAGACTGGATGTTAGGAGGAAGTTCTTTACAGTGAGGGTGGTGAGACACTGGCACAGGTTGCCCAGGGAGGTTGTGGATGCTTCCTCCCTGGAGGTGTTTAAGGCCAGGCTGGATGAGGCCTTGAGCAGCCTGCTCTAGTGGGAGGTGTCCCTGCCTATGGCAGGGGGTTGGAGCTGGATGATCCTTGAGGTCCCTTCCAACCTAAACCATTCTATGATTCTATGATTCTATGAGTGTAATGTGGAGGCAAACCAAAAACTGCTCTGCAAATTAAGGTGGTGGATCAGGTAATAAAATTTTGCACAGCATTGCTGATAAACATAAGCCTATATTCTATGGCACAGGAAGCAAGCATTCAGTTTTGGTCCTTCACTGAACTGTGCTTAATTCAGACGTGCTGGATAGAAAGGTGAAAGTCTCCAAAGACCTTGTCCTTACCCACATAAGCTTCTGCAGCTCATTCACTTTTAAGACATTTCCTTCCCACCTTTTGCAAAGCAGCCTTTCTGACATATGAGTCTGTTATTGTTTCATATAAAACCTCCTTGCATTTTGAACCTAAAAATCAACCAGAATAAGCAGGCAATTTTATTGCACAGCACAGCAAAAGCTTAGATACAGGGACAGAGGAGTTCCATCATTCTGCAGATAGTGAGTGCAGGCTGATGAGTTCTCTATATCATCAGTTCCTAGTAAAATGATTTTTTTTTTTCATCAACAAATGTCATGAGCAAATGTCATTTAAACAAACAGGTATGTGCATAAACACTGCACAAAAATACATCTTGCTGTCTTAAATACATCGACTGTGATTGCTGAAACAAACCATTGCAATCTGCCTTGTCTTTCAAGCTTTTATTTAAAGAGATCTGGGACTCATAACAAAAAAAAAACATTCCATATGAATTCTTCCTTTCCCTTTCTCCTGTTTGTCTTTTTACTGTATGTAAATAATCATTTACTTTGATATAAATCTTGTGGCTTCAACAAGTTTCCCAGACAGTGGAATCAAAAGACAAAAGAGCTTTTGTTTTTCACACATTTATCTGGAGTGCTGTGTCCAGTTCTGCTCCTCCCAGTTCAAGAGGGACATAGAGCTGCTTGAGAGAGTCCAGTGCAGAGCCACAAAGATGATGAGGAGAATGGAACAGCTCTGTTAGGAGGAGAGCCTGAGGGAGCTGGGGCTGTGCTGCTGGGAGAAGAGGAGACTGAGAAGTGACCTTAGCAATGGTTATAAAGGTGTAAAGGTGAGTGTCAGGAAGCTGGATGCTGGGTGATGCCCAGTGACAGGACAAGGGGCAATGGGTGGAAGCTGAGGCATAGGAAGTGTGATGGTTTGGGTGTTCCCCACCCCCCCACACTTTTAGAAATCACCCAGACTAGACTCAGTTGGCTCTGGAAATTTGAATGAAGCTTATATTTACAGCTGGCACAAATTACAAGCAGATATTTACAGTATATACAGTTATAGACAGAAATAGACAAGGTAAAAAAGGTAATACAAACACAACTCCCCTCCCAGAAACCTGAGTCCCCAGGAGGGGCTCTCAACCACCCCTCACCTTCCCCCTACCCCTCTCAACCTTACCCCAGTCCTAAGGAAGAATGGAGGTTCGGCCAAGAGGGTTAAAAAGCAAGGTGAAGCAGCCAAGCAAAGGAGGGTGAGGTTAGAAAGCAAGATGGAGTCCAGCCAGCAGCCACGAGCTCCCCAGCAGGCAAAGTTCCCCAGCGAGGAGAAGAAGCAAATGCCCTAATCTTTGTTTTGCCTTTCTTCTTTTGTATACATCTCAGCAAGACTGTGAGGGAAGTAGACCTCACCATTGTTTTCATTTTACAGCCTATCATCTAGTTCTTCTCACCAAAACATGCTAGCTAGGCTCAAACTAGCACAGGAAGTTTCATTTAAACATGAGAAGGAATTTTTTTCCCTGTGAGGGTGAGAGAGCACTGGAACAGGCTGCCAAGGGCAGTTGTGGAGTCTCCCTCTCTGGAGATATTCAAGAACTGTTTGGATGCATTCCTGTGTGATCTGGTCTAAGTGATCCTGCTCTGGCAAGGGGATTGGACTGGATGAGTCCCTTCCAGCCCCTAACATTCTGTGATATGAATTCTGGAGTGAGTTCAGAGGAGGGCAACAAAGCTGGTGAGGAGCCTGGAGAATGAATCTTATGAGGAGCCACGGAGGGAGCTGGGGATGGTTAGCTTGAAAAGAGGAGGCTGAGGGCAGACCTCGTTTCTGTATACAACTACCTGAAGGGACATTGTAGAGAGGTTGGTGTTAGTCTCTTCTCACAGGTCATTAGTGATAGAACAAGAGGGAATGGCCACAAGATGTGACTGGGTAGGTTTAGACTGGACATTAGGAAACGTTCTTCTCAGCACTGGAATGTGCTGCCCAAGTAGGTGGTGGAGTCACCAACCCTGGATGCATTTAGAAGTAGTTTAGATGTGGTGCTTGGGGATATAGCTTATGGGACACCTTGTGGAGTACAGTTGTGGGTTGGCCTTGGTGATCCTGAGTACAGAGCCTCAAGCTGTGCCAGGACAGGTTTAGACTGGATGTTAGGAAGAAGTTCTTCCCAGAAAGAGTGATTGACATTGGAATGAGCTGCCAGGGGAAGTGGTGGAGTCACCATCCCTGGAGGTGTTTAAAAGGAGACTGGATGAGGCACTTAGTGCCATGGTTTAGTTAATTAGAAGGTGTTAGGTGATAGATTGGACTAGATGAACCCAGAGGTCTTTTCCAGCCTGGTTAATTCTGTGATTCTGTTTAATGTACACACTGTTATTTTCCTTGTTTTTAAGGTTTTGGGTTTATTGTATATAGTTCTTAATTCTCTGCATCCACTAGCCAAGCTTCCTGTCCATGCAGCATTAAAAAGAACACAAAAGAGACTTAATCAAATGACAATTCCTGAAGTCAAGTTGCTTTCTGTAACTCCTGCATCTTATTGGCATAGATTATCCAAACTCTCCTAGTAAGCTTCAATATTTGTACATTGCAGGTGGCATAGAAAGAGGCAACCAGTGACAGAACAAGAGGACACAGCCTCAGGGTGCCAGGGCAGGTTCTGGCCAGATGTTAGGAAGAAGTTCTTCACAGTAAAAGTGTTTGGCATTGGAATGGGCTGCCCAGGGAGGTGGTGGAGTTGCCATCCCCGGAGGTGTTTAAAAGGAGACTGGATGAGGCACTTAGTGCCATGGTTTAGTTAATTAGAAGGTGTTAGGTGATAGGTTGGACTCAATGATCTTGATGGTCTTTTCCAATCTGATTAATTCCGCTTCTGCTTCCAATTCTGCTTCTGCTTCTTTCCCAACCAGAACGTTTCTGTGGTTCATTGATGCTCCAAGGGGCGCTCAGCTGTTTGGTTTGTTGAATATTGCATTACATGTGCTTTAATAGATTTGTGTTTGACTTACCTAACCTGTCTCAAGGCAAATGAAAAACATCTTTTCTTTCATGTGCATTTCTTTGGGCTGTGCTGCAGGAGAGGGGTTCTTTTTCAGAAAAGAAAATAAAATTACATAGCAATTTAGAAATATTTTTTTCTGGATTTAAGTGCCTTGTAGTGTAGTACTTTTCTCACATCCATCTTCTTTAAGTGATTTGTATTCTTTACTTCCAAGTGGAAAAGCTGGAAGTTAATGAACATCAGCTCATGCTTTGCTCTTGTTAAACAGTTCAAAATATTCCCTCAGAAATGATTCTGCTTCCATTAGTAGAAATTCTGAATCCTCAAGAGAAAAATGATTACTACCAAGTTTGAAAATTGCTCCTCTCTGACTTCATGTAGTGATACCAGACTTGAAGACAAAAGCTTGAGAAAAATAATAAAATAGGCAAACTGAACCTGATGGGGGAAAAAAATGATTGAGTCAAATAATGTGAGCAGGTTACAGAGTGTGAATTCATTAGATGCTGGGTGTGAAGAGGAGCTACTAGTGCAGGGATTATATTTTAGGTTTAAGAGGGGCTACTGGTGCAGGGATTCTGTTTTTATGTTTTCTTAATTTCCTTCAGTGTATTAGAATAGAATAGAATCAACCAGGTTGGAAGAGACCTCCAACATCATTCAGTCCAACCTAGCACCCAGCCCTATCCAGTCAACCAGACCATGGCAAATTAGCACAAATTTGGTCAACTAGAGCATGGCAATTAGCACAAATGCCCTGTTAAAAGAGAGGCCTTTTTGCTCCTTCTGGCTGTGTCATTCTGCTCAAGCCTCTACATTCTGAATCTTTTGAAAGAGTCATCCTTCATTTTGCTTAGGAGATCTCAGTGTCTTCTAGTAAACAATTTCATTCTTTGCTGCCTACTTCTGACCAGTGAAGTTGCATGTTTAGTCTGAGTACTCCAGAGCTATGAATATTGTCTTCTGTGAAGAGAGAAAAAAACAGAATCATAGAATCATAGAATCAACCAGGTTGGAAGAAACCTCCAATATAATCCAGTCCAACCTAGCACCCAGCCCTATCCAGTCAACTAAACCATGGCACTAAGTGCCTCATCCAGGCTTTGCTTCAACACCCCCAGGGATGGCAACTCCACCACCTCCCTGGGCAGCCCATTCCAATGCCAATCACTCTCTCTGTGAAGAGCTTTCTCCTAACATCCAGCCTAGACCTCCCCCAGCACAACTTGAGGCTGTGTCCCCTTATTCTGTTGCTGCTTGCCTGGCAGCAGAGCCCAGCCCCACCTGGCTACAGCCTCCTTTCAGGTAGCTGCAGACAGCAATGAGCTCTGTCCTGAGCCTCCTCTTCTCCAGGCTGCACACCCCCAGCTCCCTCAGCCTCTCCTCACAGGGCTGTGCCCCAGGCCCCTCACCAGCCTTGCTGCCCTTCTCTGGACAAGTTCCTACTGTATTTTTTTTCAGTCAGAAGTATGTTATTTTAATAAATATGATGTATTGTCCCCTCATTGATTTGTCTCTATTAATTTTACATTCCTCCAGGCCTCTGGATGTAGAGCCTAGCAATTTTTTCTTTGGACCAATCTATCCTTAATGGTTTTGTTCTGTCTTGTTCCTGAATACACACTCAAGAAGCAGAAATTGCATCCTGCCCTGTTCTCACTATGATGAACCGTTTCAGTGTGGTGTATTAACCCATTCAGTTAAAAGGAGGTGAAAAGGGGGAGATGATTTCAGGAAGCATGAGGGGAAAAAAAATCACAAGAGGAAGAAAGTCTCAAGGTTGAAGAGCATTCCTGTGAAAGCCAACAGGCATTGGGAACAGGAATTTATCTCTGTTTTAATGTCTTCATCTCAAACACAGTCCCTTAAAGATGCAAATGACTCTATTCAGTTAGAAAATGCAAATTGTTTACTTATAACCCCTAAGTTGGATCATTTCCAGCTATCTCCTCAGCTACTAACTTCTCTTTTTTTTAAAGATCTTCTTCTCTTTCATGAGATACAAAAAGCTTTGTTTTTCATGAGGGTTTGGGGTGGGGTTTTTTTTTGCCTTTTGAGAAGCATGGGAAGTGGGGAGGTGAGTGGGAGGAATTGTTTTGTTTCTGAGTCTTCTGATGGGGGAAATCTGCTGAAAGATGAGGCTTTTAAGACTATATTTATAATGCTCCTCTCATTTCATAACAAAGGCCATTGACAAGCTTGTCTTAGAGACATCTCATTGTAGTTTACTTAATAACAACTATACTTTGCTACTTCTAAATTAATTGCAAAGTGTCACTATTTAGGTTCAGCAAGAAATAGCATCACTTCTCTCAAGGTTCCAGAGTTAATAAACCAACCTTATCTTCCACACATGAATAACACCTTTCTGAGTTACTTTAAGAATATCAAAGAAGTCGTAGTGATTATAAACCATCTGTGAAACCTGTCATAGGATAAGCCATTTACTGATGTCTTTCTTGCCCTTAGCCAGGTATAAACTCTAGTTTTACAGCTGATTCATATGAATCATAGAATGGTTTAGGTTGGAAGGGATCTCAAGGATCATCCAGCTCCAACCCTCTGCCATAGGCAGGGACACCTCCCACTAGAGCAGGTTCTTGCTCTTAGCCAGGTTTAAACTCTAGTTTTACAGCTGCTTCACATGAAGTGTGGCCATGAGTGAAATCTTGCATTCTCTTCTGTAGAATATTTTAACTGCTGCCTAATTGTTCATCCCAAATAAGACAGAATCTCTCCTTTGCTGTCTACAATTACCTGAAGGGAGGCTGTAGCCAGGTGGGGTTGGGCTCTTCCACCAGGCACCCAGCAACAGGACAAGGGGACACAGTCTCAAATTGTGCCAGGGCAGGTCTAGGCAGGATGTTAGGAGGAAGTTGTTGGCAGAGAGAGTGATTGGCATTGGAATGGGCTGCCCAGGGAGGTGGTGGAGTTGCCGTCCCTGGGGGTGTTGAAGCAAAGCCTGGATGAGGCACTTAGTGCCATGGTCTGGTTGATT
>WAAF01000715.1:215857-247206 GCA_013400475.1 Tricholaema leucomelas | reverse complement strand
TGAGGCTGTGTCCTCTTGTTCTGGTGCTGGCTGCCTGAGAGAAGAGAGCAACCTCCTCCTGGCTACAACCACCCTTCAGAATATTCTATTCTACTCAGGTTACCTTTGAGGCACATCTTTGCCAGAGTACAGAGCTATATCTCTTAACAATACAGAGGCACTGCCAGGCTGTCAAATTGTTATCAGAGGGAGGAAAATTTAAGTGTGTTTGTATTTTTTTTAATTCTGAAGGGTAGAAAAGTTATGAAGATGGCTTGAGCAGTGTTGTTTATCAGCTCTATAGATGCTGCAACCTTACAATGACTGAGCCCCCAGCAAATCCTTTTCTTACTGCTGTTTATTAAGTTACATAACACAAATTCTGGAAAACAGAGTCTTCCTTCCATGGCATGGGTATCACCCTCATCACTGGACAAGTACACTTAGGGATGTTGCTTCTGTATATTTAAACACAGAAGAGAAATAATGAGGTCATTTGTGAATGGAGATGCCATGCTAAGAGCATTAGACAGCACATCAGTTGGCATGTCGAGCATTAGCACAGTCAACAGTATCAGGCACAGGCACAAATTGCACTGTGTGGCACCTGGACACTTTAGATCTACTACAACCAATTCATCTGAAGAAGTGCACTGAGCCTTGCACACAGATTTCCAGTTCCAGTCTTTTGAAGACTGGGAATGAACAGATAAATGTACAGTTAAATCCCTCCTGCTTCTTTCCAGAGTGCCTGTTTCAGATTATCAAGTTACAAAGAAGTAATTGAAAGCTACAGAAGCAGTTTCCAGCAGGTACAACCCAGTCAAGTCTTCCTTATTTAGATTTAGTTTTGACTTCTGTTTCCATGAGGAGCAAATCATAGAATCACAGAATGTCAGAGGCTGGAAGGCACCTCAAAAGCTCATCTGGTCCAGCTCCCCTGCCAGAGCAGGATCACCCAGAGTAGATCACACAGGAATACATCCAGGCAGGCCTTGAATGTCTCCAGAGAGGAAGACTCCACAACCCCCCTGGGCAGCCTGTTCCAGTGCTCTGTCACCCTCACAGGGAAAACATTCTTCTTTAGGTTCACATGGAAGCTCCTATGCCTCAATCTCCACCCATTGCCCCTTGTCCTGTCACTGGGCACCACCCAGCAGAGCCTGGCTGCAGCCTCCTGGCACTCCTCCCTTATGTATTGATAAACATGAATGAGATCAACCTTTAGTCTCCTCCTCTCCAAGCAGCACAGCCCCAGCTCCCTCAGGCTCTTCTCCAAATTTGCTCCAGTCCCCCTAGTCCTGTCACTCCCTGACAGCCTAAAAAGTCACTCCTCAGCTTTCTTGTAGGCCCCCTTCAGATACTGGAAGGCCACAAGAAGGTCACCTGGGAGCCTCTTCTTCTCCAGACTGCACAGCCCCAACTCTTTCAGTCTGTTCTCACAGCAGAGCTGCTGCAGCCCTCTGATCAACCCAGTGGCCCTTCTCTGGACACGCTGCAGCACGTCCACATCCCTCTTGTAATAGAGGCTTCAGAAGTGGATGCAGTATTCCAGGTGGGGTCTCAGCAGAGTGGAGTAGAGGAGGAGAAAAGAAGCTCTGTGAGCTCTCTTTAAAAACCATGACAACATGTTGGAACCAGTGGTGACATTTAGCTGAAACATCTGACCATGCCTGTGAAGGTGCAGGCCAGTGTTTAATCTTTTCCCTGTTCTGCAACAGAATATTTATTGCAAATATTGTTTAGCAGCCTCTCAAATCATCACCTATCAAGGCACAGCCAGCATAGTGCTGCGAAGGGAAGGAGAAGCAAAGTCTAAATAGCATTGCTTAGACTGCAAGCCAGATTTGCAGTCTGCTCCTCTTCTGCGAGTGCTGTAATTATTCTAACCACTGAAACCTCACTTAGGTAAATGTAAATGTTTCTAATAATCACAGTCTGATAGCCCCATGCTGGAATGACCTTATGTGAGCAGCAAAAGAGAAATTCCAAAAGGCATTTCTGATGGAAAAGGACAAATTGATTTTTCTGGTCATCTTCAGCATGCCTGTAGAAACCATTTATCTTACTAAGATGAAGGATAGCATAGAGCATTGTGCTAGTTTGAGCCTAGCTAGCATGTTTTGGTGAGAAGAACTAGATGACAGGCTGTAAAATGAAAACAATGGTGAGGTCTACTTCCCTCACAGTCTTGCTGGGATGTGTAAAGAAGAAAGGCAAAACAAAGATTACTGCACTTGCTTCTTCTCTTCGCTGGGGAGCTTTGCCTGCTGGGGAGAAGCTGAGGCTGCTGGCTGGACTCCATCTTGCTTTCTAACCTCACCCTCCTTTGCTTGGCTGCTTCACCTTGCTTTTTAACCCTCTTGGCCGAACCTCCATTCTTCCTTAGGACTGGGGTAAGGTTGAGAGGGGCAGGGGGAAGGTGAGGGGTGGTTGAGAGCCCCTCCTGGGGACTCAGGTTTCTGGGAGGGGAGTTGTGTTTCTGTATTACCTTTTTGCCTTGTCTATTTCTGTCTATAACTGTATATACTGTAAATATCTGCTTGTAAATTGTGCCAGCTGTAAATATAAGCTTCATTCACATTTCCAGAGCCGACTGAGTTTAGTCTGGGTGATTTCTAAAAGTGTGGGGGGGCAGGGGATACCCAAACCATCACAAGCATCCTGCCATGTTTGGCACAACAGATTTCAAAACACTGTTTCAAGGTGCCTGAAATGTTTTCAGCAAAGCAATGGCTTCCATTTTTCCATAGCATCCACTTCAGAGAAGCCTAATAACTCACAGTCACTGAATCAAGTCCATGCCCTTAAGTTGCCAGCTTGAACAGCTTTTGAAGATGGCATTCGTCAGGCAGGATGCTGCTTCCAGCCTTGAAGCTACTGACCATGAGGTTGAATTGCTCTGGACTGAAAGGGTTCATGTTTGATAACTCAGCACCTTCTGAACACCTGGAACTTTGCCTGCTACATCACACCAGGTGCAACCATCCCTGGCATGCAAACAGCTTCGCTCTTACCAACAGTTCTTCACAGATAGGTCAGATTGCTTTCAAAGTAATGTCCACTTCATTTCTTTTAGTTGTAAACAAACCAGTATCTGCTCTTTCACCTATTTAGTCAAAGCAGGGTTTTTTTTCCTTCTTTTCTTAACTGGAGTGACCTGCAAGGTCATTGCTATCTCCAGACTGGATCTAAGAATGTAAGCAGTGCACTACAATCTCCTTTAATCCCATTACAGCCATGTCACTCCTAGGCTTTCCTTGTGATTAGACAATTAGATACCAATGGCTTCCTAATGGATTTACTACAAGGCATTAGCTAATGAAAATTCTGCAGTGTTAGCTGCTTGCCTTTTTGTTATAATGAGAAATGAAACACTGTCAGAGGAATCTGTTAATTTAATAGCCTTCCTAACAATGTTAGGAGTGGTAGGGAAGGAAATTAAACATGAATTGCTGATGAGGTTAACTTGCTCCATGAGTTAGCCCCGTGGCTAGTTTGGAGATGTATTTTAATTACATAAGCAAACCTGACTGACCAAACATCAAAATGAATGTGTTTGATTTGTACATCCCCAAGTAGAGTGCATTGCTTAAGGAATGTTAGCAGCTGATTGTCACCACAGTGCCAGAAGAGTCAGTCAACAGTTTAGGAGCCATGGAAATAAAGAGGAAGTGTTCAAAGGCTCAGAGGATGTCTGGAGTGGGATGGGACCCAAAGAGATCATCCAGTCCAACCCTCCTGCCAGAGCAGGACCATACAATCTAGCTCAGATCACACCAGAACACATCCAGGCAGGCCTTGAAAGGCTCCAGAGAAGGAGACTCCACAACCTCTCTGGGCAGCCTGTGCCAGTGCTCTGGGACCCTTACAGTCCAGAAGTTCCCTCTTGTGTTGAGGTGGAACCTCCTGTGCTGCAGCTTCCATCCATTGCTCCTTGTTCTATCGCAGTGAGCAAGGGAGCAAGAAGCAAGTGGGAAGAGTGTTTTGTCAGGGGCTCTGAAAACTTTGGCTAGAGTTTGACTTACCAGGAGTACCTAGAGATTGGTGGCACCTTACCTCTGTATGGAGGTCACTCCTCTTCAGTGTCTACAGCCAGACTGAAGAAAGTAAAACCTAAGGTGGTGTGAAATTTCCTCATCATTTTCATTGCCTCATGTCCTGTCAGAGAAATCACAGCAATCNAGCCTAAATTTCCCCCGGCGCAGCCTGAGGCTGTGTCCTCTTGTTCTGGTGCTGGCTGCCTGAGAGAAGAGAGCAACCTCCTCCTGGCTACAACCACCCCTCAGGTAGCTGCAGACAGCAATAAGGTCTGCCCTGAGCCTCCTCTTCTCCAGGCTAAACAATCCCAGCTCCCTCAGCCTCTCCTCGTAGGGCTGTGCTCGAGGCCTCTCCCCAGCCTCATTGCCCTTCTCTGGACAAGTTCAAGCATCTCAAATTGTTTTGATGATACTGCAAAATCCTTACTGAAAAAAAACCACCTGATTATGATCTTGACAGCTGTAGTGTGTTTTTGGGGGGGGACTAAGTGGATAGTGGTTGAAATCTTGATGTGGTGGCTATTCATTGTCCTGTTGCTCAAGCAGCCACTGGGCAGGTGTATATCACAGCAGAACCAGCCCTCATTTACACTCTTGTTGGCAGGTGGAGAAGAGCCAAAGACTGAATATGCCTCTGAGATTTCATTACCTAATACATCCTCTTGCCTGATCCCTGTCAGGCAACTGTGAGATTTCCTCCCTGGATGGCTGATATGTGTGAGTCTGAATTGCTGTGGTCCTGACCACATACATTTTGTACATAAAAGCTTTCATGCTGTAATCCTGTCTCTTGAGTGTTCTTCCAGGGCATTCAAAGGAAAAAGGGATGATTTAGTGTATATTAACATCTGAATCTCATTAGCTAAGCTAATAAGAAAGGTAAACAGACACAGTGTCTCTGAATTCACACCTCCTCTGCTTCTACACAGCTCTGAGATATGATGAAACAGGTTTTCTCTTTTCCCTCTGACTTCAAAGTGATTGGTAACTGTGAGCAGATAATTTTAAACAGAAACCTACTGACCCAAAGTGCTATGTCTTTCTGCAGTGGCTTGCAGATAAAAAAGCCTTGCTCTTTAAAGCTCTGCATGGGTTTAGCCAGCAGCTGCTGTAGGAAAAAGGGGCTTCTGGGTGCCACTGTCCAGATATGCCAGTTTAGAGTTTTCAGGAAATTCTACCACTCCAGTTTAGAACTAAGGAGTTGTGTTTGCTTTTTTCCCTGTATTTTTTCCTTCTTCTTTTTTTTTAATCCTTAAAAAAAAAAATCCTTTTTAATTTTTTCTATATTTTTTCTTTTGTTTGTCTTTTTTTTCTTTTTTTTTCCTTTCTCTTTTCCTGTTCTTTTTTCTTTCTTTTCTTTTTCCTTTTTCTCTTTCCTTTTCTTTTTCATTTTCTTCCTCCTTTTCCTTTTCATTTACCTTTATTTTCCCTTTCCCTTCTCTTTCCCTTTCCCCTTCTCTTTCTCTTTCTCTTTCTCTTTCTTTCTCTTTCTCTTTCTCTTTCTCTCTTTCTCTTTCTCTTTCTCTTTCTCTTTCTTATTCTCTTTCTCTTTCTCTTTCTCTTTCCCTTTCTCTTTCTCTTTCTTTCTCTTTCTCTTTCTCTTTCTCTTTCTCTTTCTCTTTCTCTTTCTCTTTCTCTTTCTCTTTCTCTTTCTCTTTCTTTCTCTTTTTCCTTTTCCTTTTCCTTTTTCTTTTTCTTTCTCCTTTTCCTTTTCCTTTCCCTTTCCTTTCCCTTTCCCTTTCTCTTTTCCTATTTTCCTTTTTCCTTTTCTGTTTCCTTTGCCTTTCCCTTTCCATTTTTTTTTCTTTTTCTTTTTCTTTTTCTTTTCCTTTTCCTTTTCCTTTTCCTTTTTCTTTTTCTTTTTCTTTTTCTTTTTCTTTTTCTTTTTCTTTTTCTTTTTCTTTTTCTTTTTCTTTTTCTTTTTCTTTTTCTTTTTCTTTTCCTTTTTCTTTTCCTTTTTCTTTTTTTTTTTCTTTGCCTTTGCCTTTTTCTTTGCCTTTTTCTCTTCTCCCCCAGCCCATGTTCTTCCCTCCCCAGACATTAGAGTTGACAGTATGCCAGTTTTTTGTTTTGATAACTTAGAAATGCCATAAGGTCAACAATTCAGATATAATCATATATGAAAACCTACAGTGCATCTATACATACATTAATGTATAAACACTTCATCTTAAAATTAACATTAGCATATAACCTAAGTGCCAAATTCAATGAAACAGGATGGTACTCTCAAAATGAATTGATTTGGCATTACCAGGGTGAAACAAGAGAGATGAAATGATTCATTTTGACACTTCCTTGTGGAAATGCTTTCCAAAATGGAACTGTTCCTGTAGAACAACTCAATTTCAACAAGAGAGCATTTGGGGGATTGGAACAGCCTTCTGCTGAAGAACCTTTGAGCAGTTGTTGGTGGAGCCTACCTGCAGATGTCCACATTTGTAACCTTACCTTTTGTCAAGATGGAGCCCACCAGACGTGTTAAATCCACTTTGGAAGCTGGCCGTGAATTGTGCAACTTCTGAAGCTAAAGTCACACAGTGACAAGACAGAGTCAAACCACACTGTGAAAGGTTCTGATATGTGCCCTCCACTGGCAAGATTCTTACGCAGAACTAGCACGAATATGCCCACATGGAATGATAGAAGTTTGGGGAATTTGTCCTCCAGGAGTTATTTGTACATCAGATCACAGCATGTCAGGGGTTGGAAGGGACCCAATGAGATTGTCGAGTCCAACCTCCCCTGCCAGAGCAGGACCACACAATCTAGCTCAGGTCACACAGGAACACATCCAGGCAGGCCTTGAAAGGCTCCAGAGAAGGAGACTCCACAACCTCTCTGGGCAGCCTGTGCCAGTGCTCTGGGACCTTTACAGTCCAGAATTTCCTCATTGTGTTGAGCTGGAACCTCCTGTGCTGCAGCTTCCATCCATTGCTCCCTGTCCTATCCCAGGGAGCAGTGAGCAGAGCCTGCCCCCCCCTGCCTCCTGGCCAGCCCTCAGATAGTTATAGACATTTATTAGATCCCCTCTCAGTCTTTTCCCCCCCTGCCTCCTGGCCAGCCCTCAGATAGTTATAGACATTTATTAGATCCCCTCTCAGTCTTTTCTTTTCCAGACTAAACAGTCCCAGGTCCCTCAGCCTCTCCTCATCAGGCAGTGCTCCAGCACTAATAATCATCCTCATAGCCCTCTGCTGGACCCTCTCCCTGTCGCTCTTAAAATGGGGAGTCCAAACCTGAATGCAATACTCAAGATGAGGTCTCAGCAAGGCAGATGTGCCTAAGCGTATGACAGAGATGGAGAATTTGGGAGTTAGAGAATTCTGTAACAGTTTTATTAGAATTTAACTGATAGAAAACATAAAGTGAAGTAATAATATTTTTTTTAAGAGCCTCTGTTGCATCATTGGTTACCAGTATCATTTCTTCTGGTAATGGCTCTCCCTGTGGGTGTTTAGTTTCTTTGCAATGCAGAAGAGTACCATTCTTCTGACTGCAAACTCCTTAAAATATCAATGGCATTGCAGGGACAGTTTTATGGCCTGACTCTGGCTGAATTCACGCTCTTAGCTCTGAATGCAAGCATGGGCTGTGCATGTGGATCAAATAAACTAAACAGTGAGAGGATGTTTGGCTAAAACTGCCCAAGTTGTGCCAGGGGAGGTATAAGCTGGATGTTAGGAGGAAGTTGTTGGCAGAGAGAGTGATTGGCATTGGAATGGGCTGCCCAGGGAAGTGGTGGAGTCACCGTGCCTGGAGGTGTTGAAGCACAGCCTGGATGGGACACTTTGTGCCATGGTCTGGTTGATTGGACAGGGCTGGGTGCTAGGTTGGACTGTATGAGCTTGAAGGTCTCTTCCAACCTGCTTGATTCTATGATTGTAAGTGAAAGACCAACTGCAGCAGCTGCAGAGGTCCCAGTCCCTGTGTGGTTCTCCACTCTGCCCATTGCCCTGTGGCACCAGCTGGCAAAGGGGCAGAGCAGGGTGTGATGAAGAGAACAGAAGGCTGAGTCGAGACATTATTGCTCTCTACAGCTCCCCAGAATGAGGTTATTGTGAGGTGAATGTTGGTCTCATCTCCCTAATATCAAGTGATAGGACAAAAGAAAATGGCCTCAATTTGGACTGGGGGAGGTTTAGTAAGACTTTCTTTATGGCAAGAGTGGTTAGGCACTGGAGCAGGCTGCTCAGGGAGCTGATGGAGTCATGAGTCCTGGAGGTGTTCAGAAAACATGTGGAGCTAGCACTTTGGGACATGGTTTAGTAGTCATGGTAGTGTTGAGTTGACAGATGGACTTGATGATCTTAGAAGACTTTTCCAAGCTGAATGACTCTTTGATTCTGTGATTCCATTATGATATCTTAGATATGGGCCTTGGCATATCTGCTCATAGAATCATAGAATGGTTTAGGTTGGAAGGGACCTCAAGGATCATCCAGCTCCAACCCCCTGCCATAGGCAGGGACACCCCACCCTGCCTGACTGGGAAGGCTACTTGTAGCAGAGGCTGCCCATCAGAAGCTGTGGGCGATGACCGCGATGGGCTTGTGGGTGCACATCTCTGTGACCAGCACCACCTGGGATTAGCTGAGAAGGGCAGTTAGAAATTCAGAAGTGTTTATTAATGGTTTGTATCTGTCTAGCATTGTGGTTTATCTGCTGTAGAGCATTGATCCTGGCTGTACAGTTTACTGATTGCTTGTTAAGTACGTGCCATTAATAATTCAAACCTGCTCTGGTTCAAACAACGTGAGCAGCTTTTGCCTCTGACAGATACAGACTGGATAATTCCAACCTAGGCAACAGTTTGGAGAGACAATTTAGATTTGCCAGTAGTTTCATTAGCATTTAGCTCTTCTGTTTAACTATATTCCTGTGTGGTTGCACTGCTGAACAGCTTACTCCTCGACTGGAATCCAAGAGTTATATCCTGGACCTTACATTGTCTTCCTGGCCCATTGAAATCATAAAATTGTGGTTTGAGGTCACATTTTATTTATAGTTAATTCTGACAGAAATAAGCCTTCCTTCTGCTTGAGTATTAAGAAAGATGCTGAAGTGCCTGAACGTGTCCAGAGAAGGGCACCAAGACTGGTGAGGGGCCTGGAGCACAGCCTTACAAATTGCAGCTGAGGGAGCTGGGGGTGTTCAGAGCGGCAAAGTGGAGGCTCAGGGCAGACCTCATTGTTCTCTACAACTACCTGAAAGGTGATTTTAGCCAACTGGAGCTGGTCTCTTCTCCCAGGCAACCGATGATACAACAAGAGGACACAGCCTCAAGCTGTGCCAGGACAGGTTCAGGCTGGATGTTAGGAAGGAGTTCTTCACAGCAAAAGTGATTGGCATTGGAATGGGCTGCCCAGGGAGGTGGTGGAGTCACTGTCCCTGGGGGTGTTCAGGAAAAGCCTGGATGAGGCACTTAGTGCCATGGTTTAGTTAATTAGAAGGTCTTAGGTGCTAGGTTGGACTGGATGATCCTAGAGGTCTTTTCCAACCTGGTTACTTCTGTGATTCTCTTCAGTTAACACACTGTTATTTTCTTTGGCTTTTAAGGTTTTGGGTTTACTGTATATATTTCTTAATTCTCTGCATTCACTATCCAAGTTTCCTGTCCATGCACCCTTAAAAAGAACACAAAAGAGGCTTAATCAAATGACAGTTCTTGAAGTCAAGTTGCTTTTTCTATCTCCTGCATCTTATTTGCAGGGATTATCCAAACTCTCCTAGTAAGCTTCAATATTTGTACATTACAGGTGGCATAGCAAGAGGTGAAGTGCACATGAACAGTATAAAACTCCAAAGATTTATTTAGTTCTTTTAACTTTAATTTCTTATTTTCAAGATGAAAAAAAAGCCCCAGGTAAAGACAAGACATCAGTTTAGTATTTATGGCATTCCATGGTCAAATAAATGCCCTCTAGCTTTCCACACTATTCACCAACAACTGTCAACATCAAAACCAAACTAACAATCAGGGTGAATCAAATCCTATGAATAAATAATGAAATCTATCTTCATTTGAAATTCAGTGTCACTAGAAGACAGAAACAACAACAACAAAGCTCAGCAGCAATTTCTCTAAAGAGTAGTAATAAAAATATTTAGATCCAGGAGGGCAAACAAACAGATCATGAAGCACTGTCAGCTCAACAGGACTTCTAAAAGACCTTGGGTAAGTGGGAATTTAGAATTGTTCTGTGCACTAACAGAGCAGTGAGTGGTTATAGAACATGTTTGTGTTTTCACAGGGCTGTGCAAGCGAAATGCCAGATTGACTGAGTCAGAAGCAGCATTTATTCTGCTGTGAATATGGATAATGGCATGGATGGTTGTGATCATGGAATTGCTTTGCTAGGAAAAGACCTTTAAGGTCATAGAGCCCAACCAGTGACCTCACACCATGGAAAATAATGTTGTGGAAATAGGGGACCACACAGTGTTGAGTTGCTGCAAAATGAAAACATAACCATGTGGGTTGCAGATGGATGTGTGAGATCATAGAATCTTACAACCATAGAATCACAGAACCATGGAATCTTAGAACCATGGAACTATAGAATCACAGAACCATGGAATCATAGAATCTTAGAATCATAGAACCATAGAATCACAGAAATGTAGAATCTTAGAACCATAGAATCACAGAAACATAGAATCATAGAATCTTAGAACCATAGAATCACAGAAACATAGAATCATAGAATCTTAGAACCATAGAATCACAGAACCAGAGAATCTTAGACCATAGAATCATAGAACCATAGAATCATAAAACCATAGAATCACATAAACATAGAACCATAGAACCATAGAATCATAGAATCATAGAACCATAGAATCACAGAAATGTAGAATCTTAGAACCATAGAATCACAGAAACATAGAATCATAGAATCTTAGAACCATAAAATCACAGAACCATAGAATGATAGACTCTTAGAATCATAGAACCATAGAATTACAGAAACATAGAATGATAGACTCTTAGAATCATAGAACCATAGAATTACAGAAACATAGAATGATAGACTCTTAGAATCATAGAACCATAGAATCACAGAAACATAGAATCTTAGAAGCATTAAATCATGGAACCATAGATTCATAGAATTTTCTAACCATAAAATCACAGAAATGTAGAATCATAGAATCACAGAAACACAGAGTCTTAGAACCATTGAATCATAGAACCATAGATTCATAGACTCTTAGAACCACAGATCACAGAAACATAGAATCTTAGAACCATAAAATCACAGAAACACAGAATGATAGAATCATAGAATCTTAGAACCATAGAATCACAGAAACACAGAATCTTAGAAACATTGAATCATAGAGCCATAGATTCATAGAATCTTAGAGTCATAGAATCACAAAATCATAGGATCACAGAACCATAGAACTTTTTCCATGGCTGCAGATGGATGTGTAAGTACTTTTTTTTTTTTTTCATGAGCAACCACAGAAATGGATCTGAGGTTAGAAGAGGCACATCAGGAGAGAAACAAATGGACTGGATTAAAATATGGTATAAAATTTAGTGTAATATTTGTAGCTAGAAGGAAAGTCTTGTAAATTTGTAAGATATCTACCAGCACACAGTGATTTCTACATGATTCAACTGCAGAAGCAGTGTTGTCAAGATTCTTTAAGCTCTTCTTGCCAGTTAGCTTTCACAGTTAAAGTCCTTCAAGAGATTTCCACTGATTTGAGATTCTGTGACACAGATGCAATACAAATAAACTGTTCTTCAGAAAGCCAGGGCAATGCACATGAAATACAGGGCTTCAGCTGTGTCTACAGCTGACTGCTGCCTTCTCATATTCATTTCAATATTGTTTTCCTAAAGTAACTGAGAAAGGAAGAATGAAAACCTTCTGAAATTTTTGAACAGATAGTGAGAAAGTACTTAGGAAAATATGAGGACAGCTCTGGATAGTTCAGAAGGCTTAAATTCCAAATAGTAATAATAATAATAGCAATAAGTAATAAGGAAACAACATGAAAGAAACAATTTTTCAATTTTTAAACTCTTTTTGAAAGTTTCAATGCTTTAAATTGTTCAAAATGTCTAATTTTAGGGGTTTACATTTGAAAAAATCAGGGTGATGGAAAACTGGAACAGGCTGCCCAGAGAGGTTATGGAGTCTCCTTCTCTGGAGACTTTCAAAACCCTCCTGGATGCATTCTTGTGCAGACTACCCTAGGTGATCCTGCCTTGGCAGGGGGCTTTAACTTGATGATTAGGTGGCCAAGAGAGCCAATGGCACCCTGGCCTGTATCAGTGTGGCCAGGAGGACAAGGGAGGTTATTCTTCTCCTGTACTCAGCACTGGTCAGGCCACACCTTTAGTCTTGTGTCCTGTTCTGGGCTCCTCAATTCAAGAGAGATGTTGAGGTACTGGAACATGTACAGAGAAGGGCAATGAAGCTGGTGGAAGACCTGGAGCACAGCCCTGTGAGGAGAGGCTGAGGGAGCTGGGAGTGTGCAGCCTGCAGATGATGAGGCTGAGGGCAGAGCTCATTGCTGTCTACAGCTACCTGAGAGGAGGTTGTAGCCAGGTGAGGTTGGTCTCTTCTGCCAGGCACCCAGCAACAGAACAAGGGGACCTTGTTAAATCTCATCGCATTGGCCTCTGCCCACTCATCCAGCTTGTCAAGGTTTCTCTGCAGGTCTCTCCCACCCTCCAACAGCTCCACACCTGCTTCTAGTTTGGTGTCATCTGCAAACTTACTGATGTTGAACTCAATCTGCTTGTCCAGATCATCATTAAAGATACTGAACAGGATGGGGCAAATACAAGACAGATTTTTTTCTGAATTATTAAAACAATTCTTTTTTTCTTTATTTTATTTCAATTTCCTTGCAAAGGTGAACATTGACAAATGTGCATTCAACCCCAAAAGCACAGTGCTGTTTCTCCTGATGATGTTGGGATTTGCTATTAAATGCCAGAAGATGTAGTTTAAAGTTGTGTTAGTGCAGATTAGTAGCTTAAAAAGAATTTACAATGATAGAAAAAGAAGTCTTTGATGAGGNAGAGAAAGAAAGAGAAAGAGAAAGAGAAAGAGAAAGAGAAAGAGAAAGAGAAAGAGAAAGAGAAAGAGAAAGAGAGAAAGAGAAAGAGAAATAGGAAGAGAAAGAGAAAGAGAAAGAGAAAGAGAAAGAGAGAAAGAGAAACAAAGAGAAAGAGAAAGAGAAAGAGAAAGAGAAAGAGAAAGAGAAAGAGAGAAAGAGGAAGAGAAAGAGAAAGAGAAAGAGAAAGAGAAAGAGGAAAAGAAGCAAAAGGAAAAAGAAAAAGAAGAAAAAAGAAAAGAAAAAGGGAAAGAAACAGGAAAGGAAAGAGAAAAAGAAGAAAAAGGAAAAGAAACAGAAAAGGAAGGAGAAAAAGAAGAAGAAAGGGGAAAAGAAACAGAAAAGGAAAA
Organism: Tricholaema leucomelas; assembly: GCA_013400475.1. NCBI lineage: Eukaryota > Metazoa > Chordata > Aves > Piciformes > Lybiidae > Tricholaema lacrymosa > Tricholaema leucomelas. The sequence goes on along the minus strand of WAAF01000715.1, from coordinate 233,753 downwards.
AGAAAAAAAAGAAAAAAGAAAAGGAAAAATGAAAAGAAAAAAATGGGAAAAAGGAAAAAAAATGAAAGGAATAAAGAAAAGGAAAAAGGAAAAGGAAAAGGAGAAAGAAAAAGGAAAAGGAGAAAGAAAAAGGAAAAGGAGAAAGAAAAAGGAAAAGAAAAAGAAAAAAGTAAAAGAGAAAGAAAAAAAAAGAAAAAGAAAAAAATAAAGACAAAGTAAATAAAGAGAAAAATTAAAAGGGAAAGAAAGGAAAAGAAAAAGAGAAAGAAAAAGAACCCAGAAAAGAAAACCAAAAGAAAAAGTGATTTGCTAACAAATTGTAATGACCTCAGGTATGAAAGTACAGATAATACAACCTGGGGAATTGCTAAAACCTCAGGGAATTGGTGAAATATAAATGAAAAAAAAAACAAATGTATCAAGGATGAGAGTAGCTGCAGCCCTTCTATTCATATCGAAGTGAAAGGTTGAGAAGGGAGAACAGAAGCAGCCCAGAAAACCCCCTGAAGATAAATTAAAGAAATGCATAAATTACCTTTCAAAGGACACAGCTGGTTTTGTACTTTTGACTTCTAAAAGCTGTTTTATAAAGAAATAGATCAAAGTGACAAAAGGTTGATGAGTAGAAAGGATGAGTAGGGTTAACTTGCACCTGAGAAACTGCTCTAACTTTACTATACGAGATTTATTCTGGTCATTGCCAAAGCTCATTAGAATCACTGAAGTTCCTATAGATTTAAACTGGTCTCATTATTAAATTCTCATCATTAAATCAATCATGAGCTGGCTTTTAATTAACTTTAAAAAAACCCAGGCAGGATGTTTATTGCAAAACTATTACATTTTGAACATGTCACACTTGTTTCCTACATACACATGAAGTCTTCAAGCGTGGCTCAGACAATGAGGCTCTGATTGCTTAGCAGCTGCATTTGGACAATGTGCTGTTCTGTCTTATACTCCACTACCCTCTTTTTAATAAACAGTGCTGATTAAAATATGTGGTCCAGGCTTTGCTTCCTAAATCATGGCATATTCATGGCAGAGTAGCTGTGGTTTTACACCATTATAAAGGAGATGAGAGTTGTGTTACGAACCTACAGCATCAGCTCCCAAGACTCTGCACCCAGAGAGCTTTGGTTCATATTGGTCATAGAATCATAGAATCAGTCAGGGTTGGAAGAGACCACAAGGATCATCTAGTTCCAACCCCCCTGCCATGGTCACTTTCCTCTTGCCAAATTTGTAAGCACTACATTTTTATGGAGCACTTCCCCTTTCCCTTTCCCCTTTCCCTTTCCCCTTTCCCTTTCCCCTTTCCCTTTCCCTTTCCCCTTTCCCTTTCCCCTTTCCCCTTCCCCTTTCCCCTTCCTCTTTCCCCTTTCCCTTTCCCCTTTCCCTTTCCCCTTTCCCTTCCCTTCCCTTCCCTTCCCTTCCCTTCCCTTCCCTTCCCTTCCCTTCCCTTCCCTTCCCTTCCCTTCCCTTCCCTTCCCTTCCCTTCCCCTCTTCCTTCCCTTTCCCTCTCCCTTCCTTTTCCCTCTCCCTTCCCTTTCCCTCTCCTTTCCTTTTCCCTTCCCTTTCCCTTCCCTTCCCTCCCCCTCCTCTTCCCCCTCTCCCTCCCCTTTCCCTCCCATTTCCCTCCCCTCCCCATTTCATTGTTCACACCTACAGATAACACAGCTAATGAGTTTCTGGGCTATTAACATATCCCACATTAAACAAATCATCTTCTCTCTGCTCCATTAGGTATTTCTAGCTGCAGTGCTTCTTTTCAGAGTGGTGATAGTTTGTATTTAAACCTCTACAGTAATCCATTGTAGTTAGTATCCAGATCTGTAAAAACACTTTTAAACAGGCATTGTACCTTTACTTAGATGTTTCTACTATTATCATGCTACAAAGAATTCCACCATATTTAGTAAGTGTTAAGGCAATGATATCAAAAATACTTTGTGTAATGCTCCCAGTGAAATACTCTCAGAAACAAGCTCCAAATATAGCCTCAGAAGCCTCTCTCCATCTGTACATCAACACTGCCAGTTTCAGTGTTGTGGAGTGTTCACCAAAAAAACATGAGGTTCACTTACAGTTCCTGTGGAATGCCATACAATCATAGAAGCATGGACTGGCACAGTCACAGCACCACAGCATTGTACAACTGATGAAGTTGGAAGAGACCTTTAAGATCAAGAGGCCTGTATCAGGAACAATGTGGCCAGTAGGAGGAGGGAGGTTATTCTGCCCCTGTACTCAGCACTGGTCAGGCCACAGCTTGACTGCTGCGTCCAGTTTTGGGCTCCTCAGTTCAAGAGAGATGTGGAGATACTGGAACATGTCCAGAGAAGGGCAGCAAGGCTGGTGAAGGGCCTGGAGCACAGCCCTGTGAGGAGAGACTGAGGGAGCTGGGGGTGTGCAGCCTGCAGAAGAGGAGGCTCAGGGCAGACCTCATTGCTGTCTGCAGCTACCTGAAGGGAGGCTGTAGCCAGGTGGGGTTGGGCTCTTCTGCCAGGCAAGCAGCAACAGAATAAGGGGACACAGTCTCAAGTTGTGCCAAGGGAGGTCTAGGATGGATGTTAGGAGGAAGTTGTTGGCAGAGGGAGTGATTGGCATTGGAATGGGCTGCCCAAGGAGGTGGTGGAGTCACCGTCCCTGGGGGTGCTCAGGAAAAGCCTGGATGAGGCACTTAGTGCCATGGTCTGGTTGATTGGCCAGGGCTGGGTGCTAGGTTGGACTGGATGATCTTGGAGGTCTTTTCCAACCTGCTTGATTCTATGAGTCTAAGTCCAACCACTCATCTTAAGCTTGCAATCCCACCACTACTGCTGTCACTACCACTAAACCACATCCTTAACTATCAAATTCCTATGTGTTTTGAATATCTCCAGGGATGGTCACTCCATATGGTTACATATTAATGACCTTGATTGCACTTATATATAGCATGATTGATGATTCTGTGCCTTCAGGTGTCCTAATACAGAGAGAGTCCACCGAGATGAGCAGCTACTGGGTTCTTTTTCCACTGTAAGAAATCTTTTCAGTGAGAAACTGAGTGGCCAGAGGATATGCATCTCTCTGTGCTGCTAATGTCAGGAAAAAAAACTTCTTCCATGGGTGAATCCATAGCAGATGGCTAATACCAGAGGAAGTCACTAATGTTAAAGTTAGTTCTTCCTGCTGGTCCTTATAGCAATGTTTGCAATATAGTACCACTTTTTCTTCAGTTCCCCCCCCTTTTCAACAGGCATTCTTCCTCTCCTTAAGTGTTTATGTTAATTGTCTCATAATGTACAATCACTCCAGTCTAGCAATTATCAAACTGCAAAATGTTGCTTTACAGCAAACTGTACACAGATAATGTAGAAATGATTAATATCTCTAGTATTGTTCATTTGTTGCTATGGAAATACTCTCCCTCTATAGAGCTATTAGTAAACACTACATTAGTGATGCAGCCAATGACAGAGAGAACCTTGGCAAGCACCCTGCTAAAAAATGAGATGTATATTGTTAGAGTTCTACAGTTTCAGCATAAATACATAGAAATATATCCCCTCCTCATGCCTTTGTGTGTTAAAAACATCCATTTTGAGTGCAGTCTATGTAGGGCAATGGTTTTCAGCTAAGAGAAGTTAGATTTAGATTGAACACTGAAAATGGTGAGAAGTTATGGTTGCTCCTCACCACTGAAAGCGTTCAAGGTCAGGCCTTGAGAAGCCTGATCTGGTGAAAAATGTACTTGCTTGAGACAGAGCAGTTGCAACTCTTTCTTGGGACAGAGAGGATGACCTCTGAATGTCCCTTCCAACCTAAACCATCCTATAATGGCCACACAGAATTTTGTGGGGTGGTTGAAGGAGTAGACATGTGGTAGTGTGTAAATCTCTGTGAAACACTACAACAGAGATCATGGAATCATAGAATCAACCAAGTTGGAAAAGACCTCAAGCTCATCCAGTCCAACCTAGCACCCAGCCCTGGCCAATCAACCAGACCATGGCACTAAGTGCCTCATTCAGGCTTTGCTCCAGGAACAGTGACTCCACCACCTCCCTGGGCAGCCCATTCCAATGCCAATCACTCTCTCTGCCAGCAACTTCCTCCTAACATCCAGCCTAGACCTCCCCCCAGCACAGCCTAAGTTGTTGCACTTGGCCTTGTTCAATCTCATGCCATTGGCCTCTGCCCACCCATCCAGCCTGTCAAGATCCCTCTGCAGGGCTCTCCTACCCTCCAACAAATCCACACCTGCTCCTAGCTTGGTGTCATCTGCAAAGTTACAGATGCAGGACTCAATCCCCTCGTCCAGATCATCAATATAAAGATATTGAACAGGGCTGGGCCCAGCACTGATCCTTGGGGCACACCACTAATGACTGCCTGCCAAATGGCTGTGGCACCATTCACCACCATCTCCAATAGGTACTCAGCATTGTTTTTAATATGCATGATTCCACACACATGCTTTTATCTGTGGGATCATATAAAATGCTCACTGCTACACTGACCTGGAGGAGCTCCATAAAATCTCTTAATGGTCTACATTACAGCTTCAAATGACTCAGCTCATTACAATTAATGGAGAGTGGTAGATCTGAGGAAAGATTTCATATTGGATATAGTCACAGTCATTTGTTTTGTTCACTAAACCATTATGTTATCTCTCTGGCATAATCTTTCCATTTCAATATATTAATTTAAAGCCTCCTCTTTTTTAGAGTTTGTTTTGATAACCTTTGTTGGATACTGCATCCAAAACAGCTCACTCTGAGGGATAATCTATAACAGAAAAAAGCACCAAAATGCCCTGTTCCGGCTGCCAAATGACACAATGTTAAAACGTTACATAATGCAGAAGCAGCTCTGATAGATCCTTTCAGTCATTCCTATTGTGCANGTTGCCTGGGAGAAGAGCTCAACCCCACCTGGCTACAGCCTCCCTTCAGGTAGCTACAGACAGCAATGAACTCTGCCCTGAGCCTCCTCCTCTGCAGGCTGCACATCCCCAGCTCCCTCAGCCTCTCCTCACAGGATTCGTGTTCCAGGCCTCTCACCAACATGATGTTGACATTTCATTAATTTGTAGGTTGTTGTAGATCTCAAAGAAAGAAATTAACATTTTAAAGGTTTCACCTAGCAAAAGCCAAGACATCAGAAAGAAGCCTCCCTAGCCCTGATGTTATCCTCATGCAAGGTGCTTTTCTATAACCAACTTTAAAGCAAGGCAAACTATGCAGCTTCCTGTGGGAACCTGGAACACATTTCATCTTGGTACATCATTATGGAAATTTTGACCATTGGCTCTTAATTAAGTATTCTCATTTGCATGATGGAAGTTCATCATTTTGGCTAGAGCTCTGCCTTGCTTAAATTGTTTTGTAGGGAGAGTTGCATTGCACTACAATAAACAGAGAAAAAAAAAACAACAACCCAAAACCTTGTTAAAGGCTGAAGATAACTTGGCACTTATGTTGCATATTTAACATGCAAAGAGGACTTTCTTAGGGCTAAAGCAATTGTAGCTTGAGGCAGTAGCAGCAGCTGCCACTATGTGCTGCTGAATTAAAATCTTTCTACAGGCTAAGAGAATCCTAAACTAGTCCTACCAGCTAAAACATTGGAAATAATCTCATGGTTGATGAGATAATGGCAGTTGTGGCCAGCCTGGGGCTCTAAAGCAAGAAGAAATGAAAGGCCAAGGATCTTTTTTAGCAGTGCACTTTTCAACTCAGAAAGCTAAGAGAGTGTCCAAATGATCACAGACATTGTGAGAATTACAGACTCCTGCCTCATTGCATTAAACCAAACCAAACCAAACCAAACAGGTCTGGCAGAATCTTGTCACAACCTTGTCAGTGCTCAATGGAAACCTCATGTGCACCGCAAAGGAAACTCAGACGACTTCGAATCAACATCTAAAGACAAAAAATGTCCTGTTTCTGGCAGTAAAAATATCTTAAATTGCAACTGGAGGATAGTAATCAGGATGTGTTAGACTAAATGCAGGTTACAAGCATTATCCATGTTGAGGTGACTGGTCTCTGACCTCAGCCCGGGGCTAACGTGAAGCCTGGCTGAATATTGCTATCTATAATGAAAAAATCCATCATATCATTGGCTTAATCAAAACAGGATAATTCATCATTGCTGCATCTGCCTTTGGGAAGAAAATTTTGCTAAATGTTAATTAGCCAACGAAAGTAACAAGTGAGCTTTTTAATCTCCTTTACCTCTTTAGTAGCTGATGAGCTAAGTACCTCAAGGGAGCCTGAGCTTGTACCCTCGTCAGTTTGAGTCATAGAATCATAGAATGGTTTAGGTTGGAAGGGACCTCAAGGATCATCCAGCTCCAACCCCCTGCCATAGGCAGGGACACCTCCCACTAGAGCAGGTTGCTCAAGGCCTCATCCAGCCTGGCCTTAAACACCTCCAGGGAGGAAGCAGCCACAACCTCCCTGGGCAACCTGTGCCAGTGTCTCACCACCCTCACTGAAAAGAACTTCCTCCTAACATCCAGTCTAAGTCTCCCCTCTGCCAGTTTAAACCCATTCCCCCTCATCCTGACATTACCAGACCTTGTCAATAGTCCCTCCCCAGCCTTCCTGTAGGCTCCCTTCAGATACTGCAAAGCCACTCTAAGGTCTCCTCGAAGCCTTCTCTTCTCCAGGCTGCAGAGCCCCAACTCTCTCAGCCTGTCCTCATAGCAGAGCTGCTACAGCCCTCTGAGCATCTTCGTGGCTCTCCTCTGGATCTGCTCCAGCAGTTCCATGTCCTTCTTGTGCTGGGGGCTCCAGAACTGCACACAGGACTCCAGGTGGGGTCTGAGGAGAGCAGTTCTTGCGTTGTGCCCAAGCACCACACAATTGGGTCTCTTTCTTCAAATGTGTCTGATGAATCCAGTTCTTGGTAAAGAAGAGAAATGAAAACACAGAAGATAAAACTAGAATCAGCATTGTTTCATGCCAAAATTATGTCATTTTTGTTTTCAACTCCATGTAAGGGTCAAGGTAAAATCATTTATTTCATGTTACAAATCTAATAAATTCCTGCAAGTGTTTTTTTCTTCACCCTGTTGAAATCATTTTAATAACCATTATTTAAATCACTCAGTTTGCTTCACATCAGATCAGCCTTCTTATCATGAAGAAAAAAAAAGGATGGGAAATGAGAACTGGCTGCGGGGGGAGATGTCCACAAAGCCTTGGCTCTATAGTACCTTAACCTTGGCTCTATGGAACCTTAACAACATATCACAGTATCACCAATGTGGGGCTGAGGGAGCAAAAAATTAAACATAGGTGGTCATTAGGAAACAAAACTTTGCATTTTCTGAGTTAATTGGTTTTAAAGGCAATTGAAAAATACTCCCTGGGAAAATAATCACCTGGGATAATAATGAACACCTCCAGGGAGGCTGTGGATCAGAGAGTCACAGGCACAAATTGCACATAGGGAGTTCCATCTAAACATGAGAAGGACATTCTTTACTCTGAAAGTGGCAGAGCAGTGTCCAGAGAGGCAGTGGAGTCTCCATGTCTGGGGACTTTCGGATGCCATACTGGAAACCCACCCCAGGTGAACCGACTCTAGAAGTGGGATTGGACTTGATGATCTCCAGAGATCCCTTCCTACGTTTGTTGTTCTGTGATTCTGTGGTTTGCTGTATACGGTTAACACTCCAGGAGAAGTGTCCCTGAACTCGACACTTGACCTCAGGTGGTCTTGACCCTTCCCAAGGGGTGGGTCTGGACACCCCCAGGTGATGGTTAGCCCACTGCCCCCTTCCTGTCCCATAAAAGCAGGGGGACTTCCTGTTCCTCCCTCTCCCTGGACCACTCCGCAGCTCTCTCTCGATCGCACTCTGGACCACACTGCAGATCTCTCTGCACCCCTGCATCTCTCCACACGTGTGGTCACCACCATCACACACTTGGGTTGTATTTATACCTTTTGTATTTGTTATTCTTCCTTCCCTACATCTCTGTAACCTCCCTACCTTTGATAACCTTTTAAGTTATTGTTAAACTTTTCCTTTTTAACTTCCAAATCGAGTGAGATTGATTTTATTTGGGTGTGTTTACCTTTCCTCTCTACTTCTGAATTCCTTTCTTTGGGGAAGGAGGAGGGGGGAGAGGGAAGGGCACTTTAAATTAATTGTCATCAGTTCTATCAAATTTATTAGACTCTCTGGCAATTTAAATTCGAACCTTAGACATTTGCAAAGTGCTGAAAGCTGAACAGATACAAATATGAATCCTGTTTTATTCTTTGAAGCCTCCAGGTTGTTGAGGTGTAGATTCCAGGCATTTCTTTCCGAGCTGCAAGAATTTTCTTCTCCATCTCCCCAGATCTCCAGATCTGGCTGTGTGACAAAAAGTTTCAGAAGCTCTCTCACCCTGTCATGCTCAAGATCAGTCATTTCACACTACCAGCAGGCCCTTTTCTAACACAGAACTAAAAGTGTTAGTAACACTTGCTTTTGCTAGAATCACTTTTGGACTGGTTGATAGGATGAGGAAGCTTGTGGATAACAAGAGGTGTTCCTTTTGGAGCTGCAGTTGTCCTTTACCAAAATGTGAAAGCTAAATATGAATAAAAATAAGACACCTCCTTCATATATGCATGCACATGTCTGTATATGTGGATGTATAGGTGGGAGGGACTATATATGTACACACATACCTATACATGTGTGCTTGTATGTGTGGGGTGGACAGAGGAATTGAGTGCACCCTCAGCAAGTTTGCAGATGACACCAAGCTGTGTGGCACAGCTGACTTGCTGGAGGGCAGGGATCCATCCAGAGGGACCTGGACAGGCTGCAGAGGTGGGCCCAGGCCAACCTCACGGCATTCAACAAGACCAGGTGTAAGGTCCTGCACCTGGGTTGGCACAATCCCAGGCACAGTTCCAGGCTGGGTGGGGAATGGCTGAGAGCAGCCCTGAGGAGAAGGACCTGGGGGTCTGGGTTGACGAAAAGCTCAACATGAGCCTGCAGTGTGAGTGCAGCCCAGACAGCAACCCTGTGCTGGGCTGCAGCAAGAGCAGTGTGGGCAGCAGGGCAAGGGAGGGGATTCTGCCCCTTTACTCTGCTCTCCTCAGACCCCACCTGGAGTACTGTGTGCAGTTCTGGAGCCCCCAACACAAGAAGGACATGGAACTGCTGGAGCCAGTCCAGAGGAGAGCCACAAAGATGCTCAGAGGGCTGCAGCAGCTCTGCTATGAGGACAGGCTGAGAGAGTTGGGGCTCTGCAGCCTGGAGAAGAGAAGGCTTCGAGGAGACCTTAGAGTGGCTTTCCAGTATCTGAAGGGAGCCTACAGGAAGGCTGGGGAGGGACTATTGACAAGGTCTGGTAATGTCAGGACGAGGGGGAATGGGTTTAAGCTGGAAGAGGGGAGATTTAGACTGGATGTTAGGAGGAAGTTCTTTACAGTGAGGGTGGTGAGACACTGGCACAGGTTGCCCAGGGAGGTTGTGGATGCTTCCTCCCTGGAGGTGTTTAAGGCCAGGCTGGATGAGGCCTTGAGCAGCCTGCTCTAGTGGGAGGTGTCCCTGCCTATGGCAGGGGGTTGGAGCTGGATGATCCTTGAGGTCCCTTCCAACCTAAACCATTCTATGATTCTATGATTCTATACATGCACACACATATCTACACATGTGTGTGTGGATATCTGTGGAGGTCTATATATGCACACACATATCTACATATGTGGATATATATGTAGGGGGGTCTATATATGCACACACATACCTATATATTTGTGCATATATCTGTGTGGGGGTCTATATATGCACACATGTGTGTGTATAGATCTGTGTGGGTCTATATAGGCACAGACATACATACATACACATATCTACATATGTGGATGTCATAGAACCATTGAATCAGTCAATCAGTCAGTCGGAAGGGACCACAAGGATCACCCAGTTCCAACCCTCCTGCCATGGGCAGGGACACCCTACCCTAGACCAGACTGCCCACAGCCTCATCCAGCCTGGTCTTAAACACCTCCAGGGATGGGGTCTCAACCACCTCTCTGGGCAACCCATTCCAGGCTCTCACCACTCTCATGCAGAACTACTTCCTTCTCAGCTCCAGTCTGAAATTCCTCACCTCCATTCCCCCTAATCCTGTCATTACTTGATAGTCTAAGAAGTCCCTCCCCAGCTTTTTTGTAGCACCCTTCAGATACTGGAAGGTCACAAGAAGGTCACCTGGAAGCCTCCTCTTCTCCAGGCTGAACAGCCCCAACTCTTTCAGTCTATCCTCACAGCAGAGCTGCTGCAGCCCCCTGAGCATCCTCCTGGCCCTTCTCTGGACATGCTCCAGCATCTTCATGTCCCTCTTGTAATAGGGACTCCAGAACTGGATGCAGTACTCCAGGTGGGGTCTTACCAGAGCGAAGTAGAGGGGGTAGAGGATATTTATGTGTCGGGGTCTATATATGCACACACATATCTACATAAGTGTATATATATGTGGGGGGGCTATATGTGCACACATATATCTATATATGTGTGTATATATATGTGTGTGTGTGACACCTGAGTATTTTTTGGTTAAAGCCTCTAATGGAATAAAGAAATATTGCAAAGCTGTGCAGCAGGCAATACAAAAAAACCCCTCTTCTTTTCCCTGGTATTTACAGAAATACCATTAATCATGATGAATTCTCTTGGTATTCATGGGGCTGTAATATGTAATCCCTTAGGAGTTCTGTTGTAATTTAGCATTAATTAATTTCCACCTACAATAAAGCACTACCAAAACTTGAATAATGAGGTGCTTATTGCCCGTCTCACTGACATCTCTGATGTCTGCCAATGCCTTCCTCCTTTTACCTCTAGCAATCAGAAGGTTCTTCTGTGTATTTCAGAATCAGAATCAACCAACCAGGTTGGAAGAGACCTCCAACATCATCCAGTCCAACCTAGCACCCAGCCCTATCCAGTCAACCAGACCACGGCACCAAGTGACTCATCCAGGCTTTTTCTGAACACCCCCAGGGACGGTGACTCCACCACCTCCCTGGGCAGCCCATTCCAATGCCAATCACTCTCTCTGTGAAGAACTTCCTCCTAACATCCAGCCTGGACCTCCCCTGGCACAACTTGAGACTGTGTCCCCTTGTCCTGTTGCTGGTTGCCTGGGAGAAGAGACCAACCCCACCTGGCTACAGCCTCCCTTCAGATAGTTGTAGACAGCAATGAGGTCTGCCCTGAACCTTCTCTTCTCCAGGCTAAACAACCCCAGCTCCCTCAGCCTCTCCTCACAGGGCTGTGCTCCAGGCCCCTCACCAGCTTTGTTGCCCTTCTCTGGACACGCTCCAGCACCTCAACATCTCTCTTGAATAGAGGAGCCCAGAACTGGACAGAGTACTCATTTCCAGAGAGCAATATACAGAACTAAGATTTCCTACTACCACTAAGACCTAAAGTAATTTAAATGCATTATTTATCCCTTGAGTAATTTGCCACAACTAATTCACACAAACAGGTCTAAAGCTGGATCCTCTGGGACATTCCTCATTTCTGGTTAGTAATAACCATGAACATACATCTTGAAAAATACAGTGGAATCATAGAATCAACCAGATTGGAAGAGACCTCCAAGCTCATCCAGTCCAACCTATCACCCAACCTTGTCCAATCAACTAGACCATGGCACTAATTGCCTCATCCTGTCTTTTATTGAACACCTCCAGGGATGACGACTCCACCACCTACCTGGGCAGCCCATTCTGACTGCTATGAGACGTGTTGGACCCTGACAACCAGAGAGCCTCTTTTGTTGGTACCGGTGGAGATGCATCAGATCTGTCTAACATGAATCTCTATGAGACAGTTTGGGCAATGCCCTAACACCAACCCATCTGGCCTGGCAGCAGCAGAGCTTTGAATGTATTGAATGTGGACCACAAATACAACTGCACTCCCAATCTTGCATCCTCTATTTGCAGGGCTGAAGGTGCTAGCATATCTGTCCATACATTACATGGAAAGCATGTGGGCAAACATCTCACTTCGACCCTTAGTAACTCTATATTTAAGTAGCAGCAGCGTAGGTAGTGTAAGTGAAATTCTCTCTCCAGAGCTGTATCTTAGCTAGCTGTATCTGTAATGACAGTTCTTTCTCACTCTACTACTTAGTTGGTTACCCCAGCAAACAAAGCAGAACTGAAACTCAGAGGGTCTTTCAAGTGTTCTGAAGTTCGAGGAGATTTGGTGTCTCTTGAACACAAGAGTAGAATTGTAACTACCATAATATGAAACCAAACAACTTAGCCTTTTGGGATTGTCCTTGCTGGATTGATTTTGTTTTCCTTCTCTTTCAGCAGAAGTGGATTTGGCCTGCCACATTTTCCAAGCATGTAAATGAGAAGAAAGAATTATACAGTGCTCTTAAAACCTCTTTTATACTTCCTCAATAGTGCTATATTAAAAAACAAAAACAAAAACAAAAAAACAGCTTAAATACTCTTATCNCTTGTCCTGTTGCTGGTTGCCTGGGAGAAGAGACCAACCCCCACCTGGCTACAACCACCTTTCAGGTAGTTGTAGACAGCAATGAGGTCTGCCCTCAGCCTCCTCTTCTCCAGGCTGAACAAGCCCAGCTCCCTCAGCCTCTCCTCATAGGGTTTGTGTTCTAGGCCCCTTACCAGCTTTGTTGCCCTTCTCTGGACATGTTCCAGCACCTCAACATCTCTCTTGAATTGAGGAGCCCAGAACTGGACACAGTACTCAAGGTGTGGCCTGACCAGTGCTGAGTACAGGGGAAGAAGAACCTCCCTTGTCTTCCTGGCCACACTGTTCCTGATACAGGCCAGGATGCCATTGGCCCTCTTGGCCACCTGGGCACACTGCTGGCTCACCTCTTAAAAGAAACATCTTCCAGTCAGAAGGCTTAAAAAAATATACATACTCTTAAGCTGCTTCCCAGTATGATTTTAACGAGGGACAAAGCGTTTGAAGTACACTAGAGAACGATATAAATCATAGTGTAACGGAAACAGTAAGCAGAGTGAACAAAACATGTCGAATGAGAAGTGCTAAAGGTCATTTTGAAAAGTAACTAGCAAACATGAGCAGCAGTTTCCCAAGCTCCATCCCCAGCCAGTTTGTTGGGACAATAACGTAGCAGCAATTCCAATAAGATTTTAATGCAAGTCTTTAATGGAGACCCTATTATGGTACCATTTACGACATGAGCTAATGATGGCAAGATGATTTCAATATCACTCCAAGGGGATTCCATTATGAAGCCATTACAATATGAAGCTGCAAGAGCAAAATACTTTCACAGCAAATCCACAGAGACGGAGTGATGGTTCCATTACTGGTTCCAAAGCGATAGGATGACACTCCAAGGATTTCACTACAAGCCTATAGAGACCAGCCCAGCATGTAAAATGATGATATGGATGATGTGCTTCTTTGCAGATAGACTTGCTTTTCCATTCTAAAGCACAGCTTTGTTCTGAGATATTGTATCAAAAGAGTAATGATGTGAATCCTGTCTTGTTTCCTGCGTGCGCTCCCAGACACATTGCCTTAACAGGCAAAGCCTTTCAATCTTCTTCATTCTTTTTCAGCATTCATCTTGTTGACATGTTTGAGAGAGGAAGTGAGCTTAGTTCTATTTCTTTTAGGTCATGAAACATGACCTAAAATGATACATTTTCCAAGAAATGTATCATTTACTTCAGCACTCACCTACTGAGGTGAAGGTAAGAATAATCCAAGGTTAGTGCTTTTGTGCAATAACATCTTCAACTGTCCCCAGGGACAGGGTCGGTAAAATTGTAAGATTTGAACTTGTTTGAAAAGTGTCCTAAGCCTAAGAAGAAAATTCTGAGTTAAAATGGTTAAGTTTGGCAGTTTCTCTTTGTTTGTAAGGCTAAATTGTCTTGTAAATTTTGAGGAAAGGTCTATGTTGTTGGAGCTGCTTGTGGCTATGCTGATGGACCATTTCACCAAGGGTAAGAGGTCTGTCATGGAGGCAGGGAATGAATGTGGCCAAGTCAGGAATTATAAAAAATAGAATTATTTTATTTTTCCTGGAACCTTGCCCCCAAACTATATAAAAAAAAAGTAGATTAGCTTGCTAACAGATTCAGTTTGATCAGGAATTTCTTCCACAAGGATGTTATAGATACATTTAGATAAATTTAGGAAGTCAGGAAATGGAAAAGGCTAAGCTGTAAGCACAGCTTTACCCCACTAGCAAGCAGGCTGAGCAGAAGATTAAAGGAAAAGCTTACTCACAGAGGTGAGATAGGCATTTGGCAATGATCCCCTGCTGGATTCCTCTGCAGGAGCAGCCTTCTGACGCTGCAGGCAATACCCAATGCTAGAAATCCACGCTGCAGAAGCCCTTAGGTGAGTGGCAGAGCCGCCAAACTCGGAAATGTCTCCAGCACTTCTTCCCGAGTGGGATGGTCATGGGACAATGCTGCCTTCACAGCGTCAAGGAGAGCCAAAACTGCTAGCATTCTGAGTCTCAGGAGGCAGCCAGGAAGTTGGCTACTGATAGGGTCTGAGAGAGTGGTCCAGATGCTGCCAACTCTCTCTCAAAGGACCCCAGGGCTTGCCAAGCCTGCAAGTTTGCACAGAAGGGTGCAAAAGTGGGGACAACTGTCCGAAAGCAGGGGCAGGATAAAACCAAGAGCCATACAAAAGGTAGGAGCTGTCCAAAAGTGGGGACAAGATAAAATCAAGAGCTGTACTAAAGGTAGGAGCCATCCAAAAGCGGAGAGGGTCCAGTCATGGCAGGAGCCTGTCCTTTGCAGTGGCAAGGGACTCTCAAGACAGGAACTCTCAAGGCAGGAACTTCAAGGAGGGAACCTTTGCTCTCTTTCTAGACAAAGTGTTCATTTACCATTTCTACTGGGTGCGAAAACCCAGATGACCACCAGCCCAATTGCAGCGTGGGCTTCCATACAGGTCAGCCCACATGCAGTAAGGCTTCTTTTGCTTCCCCCCTTCAAGCTCACAGGGCAGGGTGGGTAAAGCAGTTTCCATGCCTTCTCCCATTCAAACCCATGGAGTGGGAAGGAGAAGAAAGGAATTTGGGGTACCCCTGGACAAGGTTCTGTAAGGCTATGCCAAATCTCCAGGAAAAGACATAGATACGCATCTATTTTTGGCAAGGCATTCAGAACAAAAGAGTTAAGAGGTTGGTAACAGAATTCTTTTCAAAGCATTTTCTTCCCTCTATCATGCTATATTATGAAATTGCAATCAAAATGTGTGTGTGTGTGTGTGGTTAGTGTCTGGTTTGCTTTCTTTCCCTAAAATAAGATTTTAATGAATGTGAATGGACATCCCTTTTCCGGAATACTGGAAAGGTTTGTTCAGATTTGGCTCAAAGCTTCATTTCTGGAATGCTGAATTCCTCTGTCAAATGGAATTGCTATTTTTGTCTCATCTCTCTAACATATATAGAGAGCTTCACTTGCCAAACCCCATTCATCTTCAAAACCCTTTGTGGATATTAAAGTTTATAAATCTAAATAATGAAGTCTTTCAAAAGCAGGGTGTTTGAGAGCCCTTTTTAGATGAGCACTTGGCATTCAGAGATTGGGAATTATTATCAAACCTCCATCCTCTTTCTCTTCAATGCAAACACAAATATGTAACATTGATGATATCCCAGAAAGAATTCTTTAAAATCACAGCACACATGGGGTCAGGTTAAATTTCATGTCCTGCTGCTGCTAATGCTCTTTGTCTGACATCTTATTAATTAATGTGTTCAGCTTGGCAGATCAAATGCTTTTGTTAAAAGGATCTTTTATCAGCATATTCCTCCCTTTGGTGGTTTCAATCCACTGCCTTCCTCAGATTCCTTTACCTGCTCATGAGTGCATCATTCTGTCCTTTGTATTTCACAAGCTCATAGGATGTTAGGTGTTGGAAGGAACCCAAAGAGATCACCGAGTCCAACTCCCCCTGCCAGAGCAGGACAATCCTATCTAACACAGGTCACACAGGAACACATCCAGACAGGCCTTGAAAGTCTCCAGAGAAGGAGACCCCACAACTTCTCTGGGGAGCCTGCTCCAGTGCTCTGTGACCCTTACAGTCAAGAAGTTTCTCCTTGTGTTGAGGCAGAACCTCTTTTGCTGCAACTTACACCCATTGCTCCTTGTCCTATGCCAGGGAGAAGTGAGCAGAGCCTGCCCCCCCTCTCCTGGCCAACCCTCAGATATTTATAAACATTTATCAAGTCCCCTCTCAGTCTTCTCTTTTCTAGGCTAAAAAGTCCCAAGTTTCTCAGCCTCTCCTCATATCACAATTTTTAAGTCAAATTGCTGATTTTAACCAAATTTTGCAGCAGATTAATGGTCTCGAAGATGCTGAGTTTCTCTAAGCTTCAAGAATATAGAAGGAAGGTTAGAGAAGACCAAAAAAACCCCAAATGTTGTTAGTGCCCTCATCAGAGGGAAAAGCAAACTCTACCTCCTCCCTGGGAAGCCCATTCCAATGTCAATCACTCTTCCTGTGAAAAACTTCTTCTTAATGTCCAGCCTAAATCTGCCCTGGCACAACTTGAGACTGTGTCCCCTTCTTCTGTCCCTGGACGTCTGGGAGAAGAGACCAACCCCATCTGGCTACAGCCTCCTTTCAGGTAGCTGTAGACAGCAATGAGGTCTGCCCTGAGCCTCCTCTTCTGCAGGCTGCACACCCTCAGCTCCCTCAGCCTCTCCTCACAGGGCTGTGCTCCAGGCCCCTCCCCAGCCTTGCTGCCCTTCTCTGGACTCATTCAAGCACCGCAATATCTTTCTTAAATTGAGGGGCTCAGAACTGGACACAGTACTTAAGGTGTGGCCTAACCGGTTCTGAGTACAGGAGCAGAATGATCTCCCTGCTCCTGCTGGCCACACTGTACCTGATACAGGCCAGGATACCATTGGCCTTCTTGGCCCCCTGGGCACACTGCTGGCTCACGTTTGGTTGCTGTCGACCAGTACCCTCAGGTCCCTGTCTGCCTGGCTGCTCTCCAGCCACTCTCTCCCCAGCCTGCTACACTGCATGGGGTTGTTGTGGCCAAAGTGCAGAACCTGGCACTTGGACTTGTTAAAATTCACAGCAGTTTTATATTCTGCTGCTTCCACAATTGCAGCCTCTGCAAGCCATAGAGCTTGTGATTCTGTCCAAAAGACAGCAATTTGTCTGCAAGTGGCAAATGGATTTGTGACATGCTGTACTTATTTGACTGTATAATACAATAATAGATGTGGGGTAACATGGCTATTACAAAGTAAACTATCATTGGTGAGAGGGCCTTGTCTGCAATTATAGCATGGGTACTGGAAATAGAATCCTGACTGACAACATGATTGTGCACATAGAACTTGGCAAGATCCATTTTGAGGCAACAGTCACTTCCTTTCCTAGAATTCTTTAAGACCAGAAAGAAATACTCTTTAAAAAATAAAAAAAAAGAAAGACTCTGTGGAGAAGAATATTTTGGTGTCATGGATATGATGTGAAAGATTGAATGCACCCTCAGCAAGTTTGCAGATGACACCAAGCTGTGTGGCACAGTTGACTTGCTGGAGGGCAGGGATGCCATCCAGAGGAACCTGGACAGGCTGCAGAGGTGGGCCCAGGCCAACCTCATGACATTTAACAAGGCCAAGTGTAAGGTCCTGCACCTGGGTCGGTGCAATCCCAGGCACAGCTCCAGGCTGGGTGGGGAATGGCTGAGAGCAGCCCTGAGGAGAAGGACCTGGGGGTCTGGGGTGACGAAAAGCTCAACATGAGCCTGCAGTGTGCACATGCAGCCCAGACAGCAACCCTGTGCTGGGCTGCAGCAAGAGCAGTGTGGGCAGGAGGGCAAGGGAGGGGATTCTCCCCCTTTACTCTGCTCTCCTCAGACCTCACCTG
>WAAF01000715.1:196660-215750 GCA_013400475.1 Tricholaema leucomelas | reverse complement strand
TGTGGATGCTTCCTCCCTGGAGGCGTTTAAGGCCAGGCTGGATGAGGCCTTGAGCAAGCTGCTCTAGTGGGAGGTGTCCCTGCCTATGGCAGGGGGTTGGAGCTGGATGATCCTTGAGGTCCCTTCCAACCTAAACCATTCTGTGATTCTATGGCTTAACGCCAGACTTGGCAGAGTTTCAGAGTGGTTGGACTTGATCTTAAAGGCCTTTTCCAATCAAAACAATTCTGTGATTCTATGACCACAAAGATGCTCAGAGGGCTGGAGCACCTCTCCCCTGAGGACAGACTATGAGAGTTGGAGCTCTGCAGCCTGGAAAAGACTTCGAGAAGACCTTGTAGTATCCTTTCAGTATCTGAAGGGGGCTACAGGAGGGCTGGAGAGGGACTATTGACAAGGTCTTGTAAAAACAGGATGAGGAGTAATGGGTTTAAACTGGAAGAGGGGAGAGTTAAACTGGTTGATAGGAAGAAGTGCTTTACAGTGAGGGTGGTGAGACACTGGCACAGGTTGCCCAGGGAGGTTGTGGATGCTCCCTCCCTGAAGGTGTTCAAGGCCAGGTTGGATGAGGCCTTGAGCAGCCTGCTCTAGTGGGAGGTGTCCCTGCCCATGGCGAGGGGTTGGAACTGGATGGTCTCTGAAGTCCTTTCCAACCTAAACCATTCTATTCTATAACTATTTATGAATATATGTAGGTATAACAGAACATAATTGTTAGCTTAGGGAGCATAAGAAACAGCATCTCACATGTAATACTAGTTAGAAATGAAGCAAGCTTATATAGTCCTGTATAGTCCTGGTGCTATTCCAGTAAGCAGGAAAGACCTATGAATGTTTCAGCTGCTGAACTGTGGCTGAACACGTAGCTGAGATACACAAAGAGTTGTTTGCAGTCCATTTGGGTGAGTAGCAGCTCTTGCAGAGGTGGTGGATGTGTTATCATTTATTTAAATTGATAATAGCACCTTTATTGTCCAAGATCAAATGAAAAGAAATGACCAGGAGACAGTCCCTCCTCTAAAAGCTCTCAGCCCAAAGTGACTGACAATGGATGGATAAAATAAAGATTGCTGGAGAGCTAGAATGTATCTCACAAAAAATATTCAACCTGCCAACTGCAGCACTTGCAAATTACCATTACTCAAATAACCATCATCTGGCTTTGCTGTGAGCATTGTAGCCACAAAAATGTTTTAAGGAACATGTGTTGCTGTTCATATTCCCTTTGTAGTTGCAGTGCACACTGTATCAAAATAACTGATGCTATTTTCACTGTGTGAAATCTGGGAAGGAAGCAGCCAACTTACAGCTATAACAGGTAGCAGCAATAACCATCACCACTGGTAAACTCTGGCAGGCAATATTGCTGTCAACATTGTTCCTTAAAATACAAACCTTTCTTGTTAAAAACACTCTTTTTTCCCTCATTTTCATGCCACCTTGATATCTCTGCTGGCCTCACTGTCATTCTGCCCCTGTACTCTGCACTGGTTAGACCACACCTTGAGTACTGTGTCCAGTTCTGGGCCCCCCACTTTAAGAGGGACATTGAGATGCTTGAATGTGTCCAGAGAAGGGCAGCGAGGCTGGAGAGAGGCCTCGAGCACAGCCCTACGAGGAGAGGCTGAGGGAGCTGGGATTGGTTAGCCTGGAGAAGAGGAGGCTCAGGGCAGACCTTATTGCTGTCTACAACTACCTGAGGGGTGGTTGTAGCCAGGAGGAGGTTGCTCTCTTCTCTCAGGCAGCCAGCACCTGAACAAGAGGACACAGCCTCAAGCTACACCAGGGGAAATTTAGGCTTGAGGTGAGGAGAAAGTTCTTCCCTGAGAGAGTCATTGGCTACTGGAATGGGCTGCCCAGGGAGGTGGTGGAGTCGCCGTCCCTGGAGCTGTTCAAGGCAGGATTGGACGTGGCACTTGGTGCCATGGTCTAGCCTTGAGCTCTGTGGTAACAGGTTGGACTTGATGATCTGTGAGGTCTCTTCCAACCTTGGTGATACTGTGAGACTGTGATACTGTGAGACTGTGAGACTGTGATACTGTCTTTGGTAAGGCCATTGGGAGAGGAACTTCAGGAGTCCCAAATTTGATCAGGATCCCTTGTGGAGGTACAACCACAGTTCATATATCTCTGACTCCAATTCTTTGTCTCAAGCTGAGTCTAATTATAAAAACGTGTGGCAGCCTTTGTAGCCTTTTAAGTCTCTGCAATTTCTCCCGTGCCAAAATCATCAAAGATAGTTGCACAGGTGAAAAAGCATGAGATTTCAACACAGAAAGTACAGAAGATCATCATCTCTGGCACTGTGGGCACTTCTGACACAATGTAAAACAATCCAGAGAAGAGCTGACACAATTTTCTTTAATCTGAAACTGGGGAAATGGGTGAACAACCCTTGAACAGCAAAGCACTGCACTAATGGAGAAAGGAGTGGGAGGACCAGATGGAAATAGAGTGGAATTATACCCAAATTGTCATTCTTGCTGTCATCACTGCTACACAAAATAAAGACCTCTGCTGCACTGAGTTATCTCTGAGTTCCTCTGGATGCTCTGATATGATTTGCAGTTCTTCTTTTACGATAGTTATTCCATAGTGGAGCTTAGAAGTTGTTATTAATCTTGTGTTGGGAAAAGGGAACATATCTTATCCAATAATTTACTGCTAGCCTCATAAGATCTGACCAGTCTAACCACATCATTTACCAGTTATTACTAGCACAACTACAGCAATATCAACTCTTGCAGCTAATAATAGACTTAGAATTTCTGTGCTCAAACTTTCTAGTAACTAGTATTTTCCTCTGATGTAAATTCATGCTTTTGAATGCCTCTTGTGGTGGTTTGGGTCTTATCCCCCCCACACACACACTTTGGAAATCACCCAGACTAGAGTCAGCCAGCTCTGGAAATTGAATGAAGCTAATTATTTACAGCTTAGCACAATATACAAGCAGATATTTACAGTATATACAGTTATAGACAGAAATAGACAAGGGAAAAGACAGTACAGAAACACAACAGCCCTCCCAGAAACCTGAGTCCCCAGGAGGGGGGGACTGCCCTTCCACCTTCTCCCACCTCTCTACCTTACCCTAGACATTGCCTTGTGCCCCAAGGAAGAATGGAGGGTTGGCCAGGGGGGTTAGGAAGCAGGTGGATTAATCAGAGAGATGGTAGGTGAGGTTAGAGAGAAATTAAGCTCAAAGCCCAGGCAGTGCCCAAATGCCTTATCTATGTTTATACTCTTGTTCTTATACATCTCAGCAAGCCTATAAGTGAAGTAGACATCACCATTGTTTCCCTTTCACAGCCTGTGATCTAATCCTTCTCAACAAAACATTCTAGCTAGCTTCAAACTAGCACACCTCTCTAGATATCAAAGTCAACAGCTTCAAGGAGAAGAGGTAGGATTGCAGTTGCTGCAAGTTAAAAACATCCTGAGTCCTTTGCTAGCAGAAATATGACAGGGATTTCTTCTTCCTCACACTTGGGTCCATGTGCAGTTGCTGGCTTACAAGGCTTATAAAAATCATAGAATGGTTTGAGTTGGAAGTGACTCTAAAGACCACCCATTTCAACCCCCCTGACTTGGGCAGAGACATCTTTCAGTAGCCCAGGTTGCTCAAGGCTTCATCCAGCCTGGTCCTGAACATGTCCAGGGAGGGAGCATCCACAACCTCCCTGGGCAACCTGTTCCAGTGTCTCAACACCCTTGCTGTAAAGAATTGCATCCTAATCTCCAGTCTAAATCTCCCCTCTTCCAGCTCAAAGTCATTGTCCCTCATCCCATCACTGGAAGCCCTTGCAAAAGTCCCCCCTTAACTTTTTTGTAGGCTCCCTTCAGGTACTTCAAGGTCACTCCAAGGTCTCCCTGAAGCCTTCTGTTCCTCTGAACAACCCCAACTCACATATCCTGCTTTCACAGGGGAGGGGTTCCAGCTCTCTGATCATCTTCATGCAGTCCTCTGAATCCACTTCAACAGTTGTACTCCTTTACTGATCAGTCACTGCCCACTGATTTGTGCTTGCAGTTTGGGGCTCTGGCATCACCTAGCATTTTTGCTTTCCTGTCTTTTTTGTTCTAGGTTTATAGACAGCTTAATCCACACTACTTTGTATTCCTATGCAGTAACTAAGAAGATGTTGCACTGTAGAACTGCCCAAAGCTAAAATGAAGACAGGCAATAGTCACCTTATCACTATCCTGATGTCATCTAAGGTAAATCATGCTAAAAAAAGTTCAAGTCCAGATAATCCAAACAAGTCCTGACACCCTGCAATGTTAGTAGAACCCTGTGGTCTTTTACTAGTAATTACAAAATTATATGACTGCATTTCCCCCTGCTTTTCTACTACATTTTCAGTCTGAACTTCCACTGCTCCAGATGCTTGTGAAAATTTAGTACAGCTCTTGGGAAAGTTGGATCTCAGGTGTGAGAGTCTGTATCCAAGGATAGCAAGAGAATTAAAATACAGGGAAAATGTGAGCTGCAAATTTCACAAGCAAGGAAAGTAGTATGTTTGTGTCTGCTGGGTGATGAGGAGCCTCTTCTTGACCTTGATGTATTTAAAGACAATCACAGTCACTGTTGATATAACTCCATAAAAATCCATTACCAACTCCACAACTCCATATAAAGTCATTCAAAGGAGTTTATTTAGCTTAGAGCTAGTCTTAAGCAGATAAAATTTTGTCAGTCCTAAATTCCCACCACTCACAGATACATGATAAACTTCCTGCTCCATTATCATTAATGTGATAATTATTCTTCCTGTGTCATAGCTGTTAAACTCTTTGGCTGCAAATGTGCTCATGGCCTAATGCTTCTTTCCTTGTGGGAAAGTGCAAAGATTTTTGATGTATCAAAGATGTATTTGTCCCACAGGGATAGAAAAGAAAAGAAAAAGAAAGTGACTCCAAAATATTTACAGATTGTTACATGAGCTGGAAGAAACTGCAAGTAGTGAGGTGGAAGAGTTACCTGCTCCTCTGAGGACCTCTGTTATTGCAAGGATGTTTCTTACACCTCTTTTTAGTTTATTGATGACCATAGTAATTGCAGAATAGGGCCCTTTGCATCTAATGAAATGCTGCCCATTAGACAGAATAAGCAGCAGCAAGTGACATTAAATAATGGACCATATAATTCACAAAGTGTTCAGTGATAAAAGCACTAATAAAAACCAGAAAAAAAGCATGAAGTTAATGCATTGTTTGCTAATATTGAGGACTTAGCAAGAAAGCAACATGATCTCACATGGTATGGCTACCAAAAGTGTTTGGTACCTGGCCAGCTGGAAAAGACCTCTAAGATCATCAAGCCCAACTGTCAACCTAAGACCAACCTGGGCATTAAACCATGTCCCAGGGTCTACATGTTTCTTGAATACTCCCAGGTGACTCCATCACCTCCCTGAGCAGCCTGTTCCAATGCCTGACCTCTCTTTCAAGAAATACATTTTTCCTGATTTCTCTTTCTGGGTGGAAAGGCATAAGCCTACCCTGTAAGAAACACAGGTATAAAGATATGTGTCTGGAAAACCCTGAAGTTAAAGATACTTCCCTCCCCAAAAAGCCCCAGGCTGAGCCAATGCTACTCTGTCACACCAGATCCTAATTGGAGTGCCTTAGGAGTATGAAGTCTGCAAAATGTATTTTAAATGCCATGCTAACAGTTTCCTGCCACTGGTAGCAGTCTCTGAGGATTCTATGTTAGAGCATTTTTCATTAATATGGTAGAGAAACATGTTTCTGTCTTTGCTTTTTTCTATCCTGTCAATGAAGTTTGTAAATTATAGTAAAATAATGGTGTGGCCAGCAGGAGCAGGGAGGTCATTCTGCCCCTGTACTCTGCACTGGTTACACTGCACCTTGAGTACTGTGTCCAGTTCTGGGCCCCCCAGTTTAAGAGGGACATTGAGATGCTTGAATGTGTCCAGAGAAGGGCAACGAGGCTGGGGAGAGGCCTCGAGCACAGCCCTACGAGGAGAGGCTGAGGGAGCTGGGATTGTTTAGCCTGGAGAAGAGGAGGCTCAGGGGGGACCTCATTGCTGTCTACAGCTACCTGAAGGGTGGTTGTAGCCAGGAGGAGGTTGCTCTCTTCTCTCAGGCAGCCAGCACCTGAACAAGAGGACACAGCCTCAAGCTATGTCAGGGGAAATGTAGGTTTGAGGTGAGGAGAAAGTTCTTCACTGAGAGAGTCATTGGCTACTGGAATGGGCTGCCCAGGGAGGTGGTGGAGTCGGCGTCCCTGGAGCTGTTCAAGGCAGGATTGGACGTGGCACTTGGTGCCATGGTCTAGCCTTGAGCTCTGTGGTGAAGGGTTGGACTTGATGATCTATGAGGTGTCTTCCAACCTTGGTGACACTGTGTGAAATAACACACAGCTAAAGAGCTTTACTAAACCTCATTATGGTGTAAATGCACTATCACATGCATGCACATAGCTGGATGTACACCTATCCACTGGCTTTTCACTCCAGGGATTGTGTTTTCAGCCTGTCGCTTCCATTTTTCATCCTCTTCCCTGATAAAACTGAAAGTTCAAGTCTACACCTGCTTTATGTGTGCATGGCAAGCAATGATCCTTCTGCACAGCCCCAGTGATGTCACACGAAGGCAGCAGCCCACTTCTGTGTCACCACTGACACACAATTTAAGATCTTCAAGGTGTAAATGATGACATAATCCAGCATTAATGTGCATGAACTGCTTAAACTCTCTGGCAGACAAAACTTGCTCCTTTCTCACTCATTGCACAGGTACACGTAGAGACCTATTTGCACATTAGTTTGCAGATCTGTCTTTGCTTCCTGGAAGTGAAAGAAAACCTCAAATTTCTTGCTTTGCTGAAAAACAAAGCACAAAAGAATCACAGAATCAGAGAATCAATCAGGTTGGAAAAGACTTTCCTTCCTTCCAGGGTCATTGAGTCCAACCTAGCACCTAACACTTCTAATTAACTAACCCATGGCACTAAGTGCCTCATTCACCCTCCTCTTGAACACTTCCAGGGATGGTGAATCCACTACCTCCCAGGGAAGCCCATTCCAATGTCAATCACTCTTCCTGTGAAGGGCTTCTTCCTAATGTCCAGCCTAAACCTGCCCCGGCACAACTTGGGACTGTGTCCCCTTGTTCTGTTGCTGGTTGCCTGGCAGAAGAGCCCAACCCTACCTAGCTACAGCTTCCCTTCAGGTAGTTGTAGCCAGCAATGAGCTCTGCCCTGAGCCTCCTCTTCTGCAGGCTGCACACCCCCAGCTCCCTCAGCTTCTCCTCACAGGGCTGTGCTCCAGGCCCCTCCCCAGACTTGCTGCCCTTCTCTGGACACCTTCCAGCACCTCAACATCTCTCTTGAATTGAGGAGCCCAGAACTGGACACAGCACTCAAGATGTGGCCTGACCAGTGCTGAGTATAGGGGCAAAATAACCTCCCTTGTCCTGCTGGCCACACTCTTCCTGAGTCAGGCCAGGATGCCATTGGCTCTCCTGGCCACCTGGGCACACTGCTGGCTCATGTTCAGCTATTATCTACCAGCACCCCCAGGTCCCTGTCTGCCTGTCTGCTCTCCAGCCACTCTGTCTCCAGCCTGCTACCCTGCATGGGATTGTTGTGGCAAACAGAAAGCAGATTTGAGGCCTTCATTAAAGAAAGCCACTACAATTAATTAATGATCAAAAAGGGAGGTGCTGCCAGCCCAGATTTCCACATGCAATTTTCTAGTAGGGGAATACATTATGAGATCCTTTGTCAGCCAGAAATTGAATGCTTAGTGGTGACATGCATCCTCCTCCCAGACAATAAGCAGCATGTGGTTTCACAAGCTGGGGTCACACCAGCTTGTAGTAACTGGATGTCAATTATTTTCCTTGGGAACAATGACTACTGGCAGCATCAGGCTTCTGTGGGGACATAGTGTGTTAGCTTCTGAAGATGGCAATGATACAGCCTATTGCTACTGTAGATGATGTGTCTGTAATGCAGTGGAAACGTGCTCCTTTTCATCTGCTGCCTGCCTAACCCCTTAGGTTTGATGGATGGTGGTGTGTGAGTGAAGGTGCCAGGATTACTGAATCATTCCTGATTAATGGTGATATCAGCAGCAGCAGTTTTTTTAGGCTTAAGGTATTGGTCGGTTCTCGGTACTGAAAGGAAGTACATTATAGAGGTAGTGCCACAGAAGGCAAATCTGACTTATCTAAGCCTGAGATTTATTTGCTTTTCTAAACCAGAGAAGATGTGGACTTACTATTTATGGATAGATTCCAGTGCAGAAAAAAAAGTACATTTTAAATCCAGTTTCAGGTGCTTTTCTATGTCTATTTGTTATCTCTGTGTCCAGTTCTGGGCTCTTCAATTCAAGAGAGATGTTGAAATACTGGAAGGTGTCCAGGGAAGGGCAATGAAGCTGGTGAGGGGCCTGGAGCACAGCCCTGTGAGGAGAGGCTGAGGGAGCTGGGGGTGTGCAGCCTGCANTTGATTCAATGATTCTATGATCATAAAAAATAATTTAGCCACTTAGCTGTTGGGAATAGTAATATTAAATGTAGTGATTCTACAGAGTGATTCTATAGAATCACTACATTTAATATTACTATTCCCAACACCTAGCCATTTTTTCCCCCAAAAGCTTATGTTTATGCAGCAGCTGCTATGCTTTTATTTCTTTCCTTATTTCTTCCACCATAAAAATTCTTTTAGACACTCTGCAATCATCATTCCAGTCAAGGAAAACTTCTGGTGACTAAAATATTGATGAGAAAGTCCTCTGGACCTTAGGTATTCTGAGTTTAATTTTAATTTCCAATTCAAAATTATTCCAATATTGAAAAGCCAGTGGGAAGTAAATCTATCCCTGGCTATCTAAATAGCCACTAAAAATTACCCAGCTTCTTATCTCTGTTTTGGATAGAAAGCTGGTGAATGTTGATAATGCATTTTTCAGCACCTTCTATGTGCTCAGACAGCAAAATCTTTACAGTACTGTTTGTCTCTTCCTAATCTATAGCTATAGAAAGGAATCTTCCATCTCACCTGGGGTAATGTAACAGATATGAGGAAGAACAGGAATAAAAATGTGAAGTCTAGCAGCATAAGATGGGTCTACACTTTTTTTTTTCAGTCCTTTACCAACCCCAGTGTAATCACCAGAGCCAGAGTGACGTCAAACTGGTAAGAGAAGAGAATCCAGCTGATAAATTCAACACTGGATCTCTCATCTTGTTTCCAAAGGAGCTTTCAGAATGAAGACAGCAGGCTTTGGAAACCGCCTTGGAAAAGACAGTGGCAAAACAGATGTTAAAGATTAGTGAAGAGTTTCTGCAGTCACTGAACCACAACATAATTTGATTGTCTTGCTCTTTTGATAAGGGCAGCATTTCTGGAGTACATTTGTGTACAATAAACACACATCCCTGCTTCTTTCTCCATTAATGCAAGCAATCTCAAGGGAGGAAAACTTCTACAGTGTTAATTAGGTTTGTTTGCAGTAAACTTTTTTTTTTTTGCTAGCTAGAAGCTTACAGTTAAATATTCCTTTATACTTGTGATCTGCTTTTAATGAATTGTGGCTATGGTTTCTCTTCTCCTCTCTCCTTCCAGACCTGTTAAGCTGAGGAGTAACTACTGGGGGAAATACATCACCTTTTCCTTTTGTAAATCATTAATATTCCCTACCACCCATCTGTCTATGTTAATACAATTCTCAGTCGGTTCAGAAGATGGCCAATCCCAGCAGCCCCTAATCACTTTTTATCACCTGGAATTAACATATTTTGCAACTGAACTGGAGAGATGAGCTTCTGTGCTTCAGGGGAATGGAAATCCTGTGGAAATTTTTACCTGCAGTCCAGCCAGTTACGATCTGCTTTCTGCTTTGCTTTGAGCAAGCATTAGTAATGCCTGGATGCATGTAAACAAGAACAGCATCACTTTTGTGGAGCAGGCATATTAACTATCACAGAATCACAGAATGGTAAGGCTTTAGTGGCACCTCTGGAGATCATCTAGTGCAGGTTCACCTAGATCAAGTTGCACAGGAAAGTGTCCAGGTGAGTTTGGAAAGTCTCCAGAGAAAGAGGCTCCACATCTGCGGTCGCAGGAAGCCAGCGGAGGCAGGAGCGGGGCACTGACTGAGTTAGCTGCAAGCAGTACAGTATGAGTCATTGAGGCAATACAGCAGCTTATATGCTGCTTGGAAGAGGCATGCACAACTAACTTAGTTTGAGATTGGTTCATGGAGAAAGTACAGATTGGCTCAAGGTTATGTGTGGAACACAGACAGGTCAATCTGTGTCAACAATCCCATGGTGTCTGTCCCTTGCAGCTGACAGGCTCTGCGTGTGGAGGGGATGCCACCCACTGCCTGGTTTCCGAGATGGACTCAAGGACACTTTGCAGCATGGGTTTGCTTATTGCTTATCAGCTCATGTCCTGTTAGCAAGAAATCCTTCCACACACATCCTCTCAGGCAGCTTTCTCCAATGCTCTGTCACCCTCAAAGTCAAGAACCTTTTCCTTAAGTTCAGGTGAAACCTCCTGTACTGCTCAGAATAGAATAGAATCAACCAGGTTGGAAGAGACCTCCAAGATCACCCAGTCCAACCTAGCACCCAGCCCTGGCCAATCAACCAGACCATGGCACTAAGTGCCTCATACAGGCTTTGCTTGAACACCTCCAGGGACAGCGACTCGACCACCTCCCTGGGCAGCCCATTCCAATGCCAATCACTCACTCTGACAACAACTTCCTCCTAACATCCAGCCTAGACCACCCCTGGCACAACTTGAGGCCGTGTCCCCTTGTTCTGCCTCAAGTTGTGTTCTGGTTTGGACTCATTGCCCATTGTCCTATCACTGGGCACCAGAGAAAAGGGCCCAGCCCCACCCTCTTGACTTCCACTTTTTAGATATTTATAAGCATTGGTAAGATCTCTTCTCTATCATGTTAGCAGGAGCAGGGAGGTCATTCTGCCCCTCTACTCTGCACTGGTTAGACCACACCTTGAGTACTGTGTTCAGCNTGGCTACTGGAATGGGCTGCCCAGGGAGGTGGTGGAGTCGCCGTCCCTGGAGCTGTTCAAGGCAGGATTGGACGTGGCACTTGGTGCCATGGTCTAGCCTTGAGCTCTGTGGTAAAGGGTTGGACTTGATGATCTGTGAGGTCTCTTCCAACCTTGGTGATACTGTGAGACTGTGATACTGTTGTGAGCACAAACATCTCTGTATTTTCTGGCCAATATTCTCCACATTTGAGGGAAGATTCTCCCTTTAGTTGCAGGGTATATTGTAGACAGATAGTCTGTAAATATCTCCAGTACCACCAGACAAATATGGTGATATTTTCATAGTGGTTTAAGAGACTGAATTAAATTGGATGTCTTTGTATCAAAGGGCTGTGCTTGGCAATGATTTGGATGTAAGATCACCAGGTAGAGAAGTTGGTTCAAGCCTGTCAGAGAACATGTGTGTAAAAGGAAACTAGACTCTGGTGTCTGAGTTGTTCTCTGTGTATCAGCCAACCATACAGGGCACTAAGCAGCATTAATGAGTTATTGCTGAGCAGAAATGATCAGGATAAAGGAAATGGAGGGAAAACTCCCTATTTCCCAGCTCAGCCACAGAGTCAGACCTGAATTTAGGGAATGCTCTAAAAACTGGAGCTGGGACATAGTATTGGGTCATGTTAAATGTTTGCCTAGAAGTAAAATAAAGGAAAAGTGGGAATTATATTAGTACCAATTTCTCTCACTAAATATGCCATTTAATGTGTTTGTTTTATTGCAATCTCTACGTTAAGTCAGCCCTTCATTAAGAAACAGATAAAAGGAGATTTAAGGACTGGACTTTACATGCTTCTGCAGTTAGCTTCAGGAGAAGTAGAAAGAAGCATTATTTTCTTTCTTTGTCCCCCTTCCCTCAGAAACCTGAAGTCAGTTTTATTAGTCTGGGATAACTTTGCCTTGAACTCTGGCCAAATCTGAGTTATGCTAGCTTGGCAAATCCAGTACACCTGAATTTCTTCTTGCAGCCTGCAAAAGCAAGCTGGGTTTTTTTATCATGCAGATCCCAACCATCAGAACTACTTTAAGAAGGGATGTTCTCCTCCTCCTTCCCTTTCAAGGAGCACTGAACAAGTTTCCAGGTAAAAGCCATTTTGTTTTACAAGCTGAGTCAGTTTTATTCTCTGTTAATTGTAATGATGTCTTGGGAACATGAAAAGATTGATTTTGTCCTTTTACATGTAATATTTATAAACTCTCATTTATTTTAATCTTGTTCTCATGCCTGATATCATTACTAGAACCCTTTGATAAAAGCACACATTTATTAAGCTCTCTCAAATCCTGAGGAATGCTTCATCTCTTTTCATGTATAGTGCAGCAAACAAAATAACTTGAGAAAAAGTTTACAGCAGTCTTCCAAATCGATGGCAAGTGATCTTAAAACTACTTTAGAGGGTAAGGAAGAAATATTGTTCTAGGTCTCCAGATCACACACACCAGAAGGATGGCAGGAGGCTGTTTACAAAGGCCTGTAGTAATAGGATGAGAAGCAATGGTTTCAAACTCAAAGTATCACAGTATCACAGTCTCACAGTATCACCAAGGTTGGAAGACACCTCACAGATCATCAAGCCCAACCTGTTACCACAGAGCTCAAGGCTAGACCATGGCACCAAGTGCCACGTCCAACCTTGCCTTGAACAGCTCCAGGGACGGCGACTCCACCACCTCCCTGGGCAGCCCATTCCAGTAGCCATTGACTCTCTCAGTGAAGAACTTTCTCCTCACCTCAAGCCTAAATTTCCCCTAAGTAGATTTAGATTGGATTTTAAGAACAAGTTCTTTAACATGAGGGTGGTGGAACAGTGCAACAGGTTGCCCAGGAAGGTGGTTGAGGCCCTATCCCTGGAGATATTCAAGGTGAGTCTCAAGAGAGCAAAGGGTACATCCCTGCTTACTGCAGAGGTCACTTCCAACCCAAACCATTCTATGATAAGTAAACTATTGATAGGAAAAAAAATAGACACTTAAGCACACAAGTAAATGAGCTGAAGCATTGTGATAGGTTGGACTGGATGATCTTGGAGATCTCTTCCAACCTGGTTGATCTTATGATTTATAGAATCATAGAATCACAGAATGTCAGAGGCTGGAAGGGACCTTGAAAGCTCATCTGGTCCAGCTCCCCTGCCAGAGCAGGATCACCCAGAGCAGATCATACAAGAACACATCCAAGCAGGCCTTGAATGTCTCCAGAGAGGAAGACTCCACAACCCCCCTGGGCAGCCTGTTCCAGTGCTCTGTCACCCTCACAGGGAAAACATTTCTCCTCAGGTTCACATGGAACCTCCTATGCCTCAGCTTCCACCCATTGCCCCTTGTCCTGTCACTGGGCATCACCCAGCAGAGCCTGGCTGCAGCCTCCTGGCACTCCTCCCTTATGTATGTATAAAGGTGAATGAAATCAACCCTTAGTCTCCTCCTCTCCAAGCAGCACAGCCCCAGCTCCCTCAGGCTCTCCTCACAAGGAAAGTGTTCAACTTCCATAACCATTTTTGTGGCTCTGCACTGGACTCTCAAGCAGCTCCCTGTGCTTCCTGAGCTGGGGGGGTCCAGAACTGGACACAATACTCCATATAAGGCCTCACCAGGGTAGAGTAGAGGGGAAGGAGAACCTCCCTAGACCTGCTAACCACATCCCTTCTAATGCACCCCAGAATGGCATTGACCCTCCTAGCCACAAGAGCACACTGCTGGCTCAAGGCCATCCTTCCAGCCAGCAGGACTCCCAAGTCCTTCTCCCCTTCACTGCTCTCCAGCAGGTCAGTCCCCAGCCTATACTGATCCCTGGGGTTGTTCTTTCCCAGGTGCACAACTCCACACTTGCCCTGTTGAACTTCATTCAATTTCTCCCTGCCCAACTCTCAGCCTAAGTCTCTCTGAATGGCAGCACAACTCTGCTGTGGCAGCCACTCACCCAGCTTGGTGTCATCAGCAAACTTGCTGACAGTGCACTCTGTACCCTCATCCAGGTCATTGAGGAACACATTGAATAATACTGGTCCCAGTACTGACCCCTGGGGAACTCCACTGGTTACAAGCCTCCAGCTAGACTCTGTCCCATTGACCACAACTCTCTGACTTCTTTTCTTTAACCAGTTCCCAATTCACTCACTACTCCATCACCCAGCCCACATCTGCTCAGTTTAGCTATCTGTTTGCTATCTCAATTTGCTATCAGTTTTGCACTCATAAATGAATAAACAGAACACATCAAAGAAAGTTCTTCACTGAGAGAGTCATTGGCTGCTGGAATGGGCTGCCCAGGGAGGTGGTGGAGTCGCCGTCCCTGGAGCTGTTCAAGGCAGGATTGGACGTGGCACTTGGTGCCATGGTCTAGCCTTGAGCTCTGTGGTAACAGGTTGGACTTGATGATCTATGAGGTCTCTTCCAACCTTGGTGATACTGTGATACTGTGAGATATTAGTACTCAAATCCTTGTCTAAATGTCATAGCACTTTGTTACCTTGGCCTTAAAATGTGTGGGTTTGTTTTTCTAGATAGAAACAATCATAGCACAGCAGTAATATTATGGATACTTTGCAAGCCTATTGCAGGATGTAATGATGAGTATGTAAAGGTAAATGACAATAAAAAGAAAAGAAAAAAGATCTCAGAATCTTATAAAGTTGAAGCCTATTTCTCATCTTTCTTTCTTTTCACTATTGCTTGCCAGAAAAATATATATAAATTCTCTTAAGGGCATAAGACTTGTTGGTGTAAAGAACAATAAGTAAGTAACTCAGGGTCAGGAAAGACTATTAGCTACTTTATGACAGTAGCTGACAGCAGTCCTGAAGCAAAGAATATAAAACACACAGCATCACCTACCCATTTTCCAGCTCTCTGTGGTGTAGAGGCTTCTTAAGTTAGAGAATCATAGAATGTGCTTTAAAGGAAGGGACCTTTAAAGGTCATCTAGTCCAACCCCCCCCCGCAGTAAGCAGGGACATCCCCAACCAGATTAGGTTGCTCAGAACCCCATCAAGCCTGACTTTGAATGGAGCCTTCACCAGCAACTTGGGCAACCTGTTACAGTGTTCCACCAACCTCATAGTGAAAGAGCTTTTTCCTACTGTCCAATCTAAATCTACACTGCTTCACTTTCAGACCATTGCACTCCATCTCTGTGGCTGTGCAGTATTCCTCTCTGGAGATATCCAAAACCTGCCTGAACGCTGGTCTGGCTTAGGTGATCCTGCTCTGGCAGAGGAGTTGGACTGGATGAGCTTTTTGATGTCCCTTCCAGACCCTGACATTCTTTGATTGTTTGATTCTTTGATCCTAAAGCCCTTCTAAATAGTCTCTCCACAGCTTCATGTAGGCCTTCTTCTGGTACCAGAAGGTTGCTCTAAGGTCTCCCTGGAATCATCTCTTCTCCAGACTGAACAGAGATAGGAGAGGTGGTCACAGGGGAGGTGCTCCAGCCCTCTGATCATCCTTGTGGCTCTCCTCTGAACCCCCTCCAATAGAGAGAGGGGGCTCCAGAGCTGGGCACGATATTGCAAGTGGGGTCTTACAAGAGTAAGACACAACACATGTGTGCTACTTTGAATTTATCATTCTGGAATATTATCTGCCACTTTAATTGCTTAGACTCTTGATACCATGATACTCTCTGCAGTTCTTTGGAACCAGCTGGTTTTATTATCCTCAGTAATTCTGAATCACCAGGAAACATTGCCTGCTGAACTGTTAACCTATGGCAATGGGAAATTATTACTGCCTACTTGAAGTCTAAAGATCTCTTAAAGGACACAGTAAGCACAAAACATTTTTTCTCATCCTATGGGCTTTGATAAGATCATAGAATCATAGAATGGTTTAGGTTGGAAGGGACCTCAAGGCTCATCCAGTTCCAACCCCATGCTATAGGAATGGACACCTCCCACTAGAACAGGTCACTCAAGGCCTCACCCAACCTTGCCTTGAACATCACTTGTGCCAACCTGTGCCAGTGTCTCACCACCCTCACTGGAAAGAACCCTTTCCTAACATCTAGTTTGAATCTCCCCTCTGCCAGTTTAAACCCATTATCCCTTGTCCTGTCATCACAAGACCTTGTCAGTAGTCTCTCCCCAGCCCTCCTGCAGGCTTCCTTCAGATATTGGAAAGCCACTGTAAGGGCTCCTTGAAGCCTTCTCTTCTCCAGGCTGCAGAGCCCCAACTCTCTCAGCCTGTCCTCATAGCAGAGCTGCTGCTGCCCTCTGAGCATCCTCATGGCCCTCCTCTGGACTGGCTCCAGCAGTTCCATGTCCTTCTTGTGTTGAGGGCTCCAGAACTGCACACAGTACTCCAGATGGGGTCTGACAAGAGCAGAGTAGGGTCAGAATCACCTCTCCTGCCCTGCTGGCCATGCTGCTCTTGCTGCAGCCCAGCACACAGTCTGCTGGCTCATGTTGAGCTTCTCATCAAGATGCTGCAGTCCTGAGTGTCAGTGTCCTTGAGAATGTTTTACCCAGGATAACAAACACCTTTTAAAAGGGAAAGGTTGAATTCTCAATGCTTTTGTAGTTTGTTCTTTCTGTTGTCCTTTCTTTTGTTGTCCTTTACACTTTTCAGTGGTCTGTCATTGCCCCAGTTACAGAAAGCAAAAATCCTATTTGAAATGCAGAATCCAGAAGGATGACAGAATTGCTGTTCTGGATGTAGGCATTTTTATAGCTCTGCTGCTGCCAGAAGTTGCAGAGAAATGGCTCTGCTGTCCTTTGAATTCCCCAACAATAACAAAACATGGTTCTTGTTATGGAGCAATTGTGGTTAATCTTCTATACAGCACAAGTGGTCTTATTCCTTCTCTTTGCATCTGTTCATTACTTATTGCTTACCCTGTGTTTATCTGCATTCTAATTTGTGTTTAATAAGAAAGGTTCTCCCATTTCCCCCAAAGGCATTTAATTGAAGTGAAGGTGACCAGCAGGTGGTTTGCATAAAATTTCATTAGCCTCTTAGATTGGCTTTGACACCTTTATGAAAGAATGCTTCATTACCATGCAAACAGTCATTGGCAAGCTAATCACCATATAACATAACAGAGATATCACAGTGTTATATTCTTGGAGATTGGTATGATTAATGCAGCTCATTTCAGACCTATAATGACACGGCTTAAATAACTGCAGAATGGCAAGTATCTCATACAAGCCATATCATGTTGTGCTATTAATGGCATCCAGTACCACTCAGATAAGAGAAGAACCAAGGAAAATGTGTTTGTTAGATACCTTTCTCCCTGGAGAGAAAGAAAATGATGACATCTTTCTAGCTTTGAGATGACACTTAGGCAACTCAGTACAAGAACTCAACCTGTGACGGCAATGGCCCCAAAGGCCAACCATATCTTGGGCTATATCAAAAGAAGTGTGACCAACAGGATGAGGGAGGTAGTTCTCCCTCTCTGCTCTTGTGAGAGCCCATCTGGAGTACTGCATCCAGTTCTGGCACCCTCAACAGAAGAAGGACATTGAACTGCTGGAGCAGTTCCTGAGAAGAGTATGCTAGTTTGAGCCTAGCTAGAATGTTTTGGTGAGAAGGACTAGGTCATAGGCTGAGAAATGAAAAACAATGGTGATGTCTACTTCCTTCAAAGTCTTGCTGAGATGTGTAAAGAAGAAAAGCAAAACAAAAGAGAAAGTCACTTTTCTTGGGCACTTGGCTCTGGGCTGTTCTCTCAGCTCTTTGCGTGCTGGGGAGCTGAGGCTGCTGGCTGAACTCCATCTTGCTTTTCTCACCTCACCCTCCATTTGCTTTGCTGATTCACCTTTGCTTCTTAATCCCCTTGGCCAAACCTCCATTCTTCCTTGGGACTGGGGTAAGGTTGAAAGGGGTAGGGAGAAGGTGAGGGGGTGGTTGAGAGCCCCTCCTGGGGACTCAGGTTTCTGGGAGGGGAGTTGTGTCTGTATTACCTTTTTACCTTGTCTATTTCTGTCTATAACTGTATATACTGTAAATATCTGCTTGTACATTGTGCCAGCTGTAAATATAAGCTTCATTCAAATTTCCAGAGCCAACTGAGTCTAGTCTGGGCAACTTCTAAAGTGTGGGGGGCGGGGGACACCCAAAGCATCACAAAGAGCCACAAAGATGATCAAACGTCTGGAAAACCTCCCCTGTGGGAACAGGCTGAGAGGCTTGGGGGGTGTCCAGCCTGGAGAAGATAAGGCTCTGGGAAACCCTTATAGCAGGCTTACAGTACCTGAAAGGAACCTACAAGAAAGCTGGGGAGAGACTTCTCACATGGGTTGATGGTTAAGGAGGTAGGTTTAGACTGAACATTAGAAAGAAATTCCTTTTAGAAAGGGTGGTGAGACACTGGCACAGGTTGCCCAGAGAGGTTGTGGATGCTCCCTCCCTGGAGAAGTTCAAGGCCAGGTTAGATGGGGCCTTGAGCAACCTGGGCTAGTGGAAGGTGTCCCTGCTCATGGCAGGAGAGTTGGAACGAGATGATATTCAAGGTCCCCATCGACCCAAACCTTTCTATGAATCTATGTATCTATGAAAAAGCTTTAATTTCTTTGATTGTTTCTTGTGAACATGAATAAATAGAGATCTTTTTGCTTACAAGTCTGTCATCCAATGGAATTTGTCATTCCCAAGGAGTACAATTTGCAAGGTATTTTAAAATCAGTGAAGACAAAATCCCCGTTGGATTTGTGAAGGAAACATTAATTGTGTTCATTTCACACTCTTGAGTTCTTCAGATATTAGGTTCGAGATTTCGTTTTCACTCTCCTTTCTGGCTTGTGCACTAAGCAATAGAACATTTCACATCCAGATGATCTGGATGAGGGGATTGAGTCCAGCATCATTGAGTTTGCAGATGACACCAAGCTAGGAGCAGGTGTGGATCTGTTGGAGAGTAGGAGAGCCCTGCAGAGGGACCTGGACAGGCTGGATGGGTGGGCAGAGGCCAATGGGATGAAATTTAACAAGGCCAAGTGCAGGGTTCTGCACTTTGGCCACAACAACTCCAAGCAACACTACAGGCTGAGGACAGAGTGGCTGAGAGCAGCCAGGAGGAAAG
>WAAF01000715.1:168545-190275 GCA_013400475.1 Tricholaema leucomelas | reverse complement strand
TTGATTCTATTCTATTCTATTCTATTCTATTCTATTCTATTCTATTCTATTCTATTCTATTCTATTCACAGTGGCTGGTATTGAGATGTAAATAAGTATTTTCTGGGTTAGGTGATGCATAAATCCTTGTTTGACCTAAATGCTAAGTAAAATAGCATTTATATGCTTTGTTCATAGAATTCACTTATTTTGCCTGCAGAAGCATCATGAGGTATAAATGATGTGGAGTGTTTTTGCCCTAGCTTCTTTCTTCTCAAGGACCTTGAAGAATAGATTATTCCCACAGCTGGGGGGATGAGAAAAAAAACGGGAGCAGCAGCAGGGTAAGGGTCAGAAATAATCATATGTGCTTAACTAATCTGGAAAAGTCAAGGTCCTATCTCCCCTCAGAAACAACATAAAGCATCTCAAGAGTGTGCATGAGGGGGGGGGAAAATCCTTCACTACTATTCTCCTGTATCAGAGGATGCTGCTAAGGGTTTGTAGTTCCGCCCAGGATCGGCGCGGCTGTGCACAAGCCACAAAGTTGTAGCTAAATGCTGCAATGTGGCCTTTGATATCTTTCTGTGTAATGATTAATTTAATATATTAATTAAGCATTTCCATATTTATAATTGAGTGGTTATGCATGGGTAATTATCACATTACCAAAATACTGTGAATAGCTTCCCTCACTGAAGGGTTTTTGGTCCTCTTTCCTTTCCCAATGTACACTGTTTATCTTTCACGTTATTCAGCAAATACAAGTAGTAAGATAAATATTTATGCTCTGGAGTACCTTAATTTAAATGCATTATTCATTAATATGCTTAAACTTTGCATTTACTGAATGATGCTGAGTAGCCACTATTACCTGAGATACTGCAGGCAATAGTAGCCATGGCTTATGTTCACAGAATCACAGAATCAACCAGATTGGAAAAGACCTCCAAGATCATCCAGTCCATCCTAGCACCCAGCCCTATCCAATCAACCAGAGCATGGCACTAAGTGCCTCATCCAGGCTTTGCTTCAACACCTCCAGGGTCGGTGACTCCACCACCTCCCTGGGCAGCCCATCCCAATGCCAATCACTCTCTCTGCCAACAACTTCCTCCTAACATCCAGCCTAGACCTCCCCTGGCACAACTTGAGACTGTCCCTTCATTCTATTCTGGTTGCCTGAGAGAGGAGACCAACCCCACCTGGCTACAGCCTCCCTTGAGGTAGCTGCAGACAGCAATGAGGTCTGCCCTGAGCCTCCTCTTCTGCAGGCTGCACACCCCCAGCTCCCTCAGCCTCTCCTCACAGGGCTGTGCTCCAGGCCCCTCACCAGCTTTGTCACCCTCCTCTGGACATCTTCCAGTACCTCAACATCTCTCTTGAATTGAGGAGCCCAGAACTGAACACAGCACTCAAGGTGTGGCCTGACCAGTGCTGAGTACAGGGGCAGAAGAACCTCCCTTGTCCTGCTGGCCACACTTCTCCTGAGCCAGCTCAGGATGCCATTGGCTCTGCTGCCCACCTGGGCACACTGCTGGCTCATCTTCAGCTACTCTCTACCAGCACCCCCAGCTCCCTCTCTGCCTGGCTGCTCTCAGCCACTCTGTCCCCAGCCTGTAGTGCTGCTTGGGGTTGTTGTGGACAAAGTGCAGAACCCTGCACTTGGCCTTGTTCAATCTCATCCCATTGGCATCTGCCCACCCATACAGCCTGTCCAGGTCCCTCTGCAGGGCTCTTCTACCCTCCAACAGATCCACAGCTGCTTCTAGCTTGGTGCCATCTGCAAACTTACTGATGTTGGACTCAATTCTCTGGTCCAGATCATCAATACAGATACTGAACAGGCCTAGCCTGGGCTCATCCCTGATCCCCACCACTAGTGATGGGATGCTGACTGGATGTGGCACCATTCACTGCCACTTTCTGGACCCGACCCTCCAGCCACTTCTTGATCTGTATCTTGACCCATATCAAAGGGTCGAATCACCCTTAACAACCCTGAATTGCTTTAAGAAAAATAAACCCTGAACTTGCAGCTTTATCCTAACTCTATAGAATCTGTGGTGTATTCCCTGTCACAGCAGAATCTGGATCTGTTGTACACTTCCCAGTCTGCAGTTCTCTTTTGCTACGTTGCAAGTTCATGTGCAAAAGCTGATAGCCACCCTACTGTTCCACCACCGAGCCTCCTTCTGTCTTTGCTGCTGCCCACAGTTGCACCCAGCTGTTTATGCAGTGAACTGGGGAATTGATCCAGCTGTAAAAAAGCTCAAACATTTTTTTTTCCAGAGATAATTTAGGATAAATTAGTTCATCAATGCAATCCATTCTGTAGCTGCATAAACACTTCTGTTGTTGCTGAGCAGGGGCTCCTGGAACAGGAAAAGCCTGGGGCTGGGCTGCTGCTCCTTACAGCACAGTTGTAGCTGAAGGATCGCAGCCTCAGCACCCAAGACTCACATGCAATTGTAACATATATAATTAACTCATTCTGACTAAAACCAGTTTTATTGTGCTGTGTACTTGTATTTTTGTTCATTTGATGTACTGACAGCTAAGACATACCTTTTTTTCCCCTCCTGAATCAGTAACTGATAGTTTCAAGCCTCACAAGACTTACCTGCCTTTGTTAAATCTATGAACTACCTTGTGCCTTGATCTTGCCTCTGGAACTCCTAGCATGAGCTTCTCTGCCTGTCACTTGAACTAGTAGAGCTTCACAGAGGCCCAAAGGACTATGCTGGTAAACGAGGATGAGAAGGGCTTTAAGCAAGATAGAATTGGAGAAATAAAAATGCTACCATAGCTGACTTCAGCATTTCAACCACTGAAAGTTCTTTCAAATATTTAATTCTCTTTAAAGATGATTCCCTTCAGATTCTCTCTAATTCTTTTAATTTTCTGCTGGAACTGATGATAATAATTTTTAAGGTGCAGATCTTTGTGCTGTATCTTCTGAAAGAAAAAACAGTGGAATAGCCACTCTGAACAGGAGATTTATGATTCTGGAATAAACCTTTTGGGGCTCCCTCAATTTATTCCCTTCCAGTTTTGCAAGAAGTGTCATATAGATGCATGCTTTGCTGAGAAATATACAGTTTACAGCCTTTACCTCTACTCATCAGCATTCATATCTTCCACATTGCCTGCCAATAGTTCAATTGCATTATGCTGTTTTTGAGCAAAACTGGATATCATCTTTCTACAGTAATGTCTACTGATAGCTGTAAGGGGACTTGGGTTCAGCACACGAGTGTCATCCCAATGCAACATCAAAGCAATAGCTCTAGAAAGCTGAATTAGAGCTGGTAGATGAAGCAGAACACATTTCCCATTCTCTCTACATTACTTCTGCAAGTGATATCTTTCAGAGGCAGTGCTCTCAGGGAGAAAAATAACAGACTGCTCTTGTGTCTGGGTTATGTATTTGTAAAGCTACTCAGGCAGCAAGAGAAGCTGAATATTTCAGGATGTCTAGCCCTACTCCATGGATGAGGGGGAAAAAAACAGTGAATGAAAGGTGCTGCATCTCTTTAATACACACTAGGGTGGATTTCTAAGATGGTTCTCTAACAAGGAGTGAAAGTGCAGCAAACACTTGCATTGGAATGGGCTGCCCAGGGAGGTGGTGGAGTCACCGTCCCTGGGGGTGTTCAAGAAAAGACTGGATGAGGCACTTAGTGCCATGGTCTGGTTGACTGGATAGGGCTGGGTGATAGGATGGACAGGATGGTCTTGGAAGTCTCTTCCAACCTGCTTGATTCTATGATTCTATGATCTGGCAAGTGTGTATCAAAGCTCCTTGTTTGCTAATCCACATCCTTAGAGCTGCGCTTGTTCAAAGCATCAGGGTGCACACCTTTGTTGAAAAAAACAATGTCCTTGCAGAGCTGCAGAGTGCAGGCTGAATAAATCAGCTGGAAGGACCCAGAAATACACAGACATTAAATGTGCACATTAATTGATATGTCCAATAGCTGCCTCTGAAGTTGCAGAGTAAGGTTTTCGTGCTAAGCAATGATAACAGTAAGCACATCGTGTTATCTTCCAAGAGCTGAACCAAGAGAGCTGAAGGTAAAAAAGTTGTAGTTTATTAGTAAAAATCAGCCATACAGAGCCAGGAGGTGCAACTTTTCTAATGCATTTTAGATTAAATCCATATTTTATGGCATAGAAAAAAAAAATTGTGGGAGGACCCAAGGTCCTCTCTGATCTTAAGCAGAGCTTTAAAATGAAGGTTTATGCACCAGATAATTATTGCAGGTAGGATTTTTTTGTAGACACAACCAGTCTAGAGCTGTTTACAGTAGATATCTGCACATTTTTTGTCAAATATTTCCCCACTGTATGGAGAAATGGTGTACCAGGGAGAGAATGTTATTAGCCTAGGAGACTATGGTTTTATGTGTGGATCTCAATATTGGTAGCACTCCTAATGCACACTGCAAAATGCTGCCTGTGTTCTGTGGCTAACTTGAGGCCCAGTAACTTGTTAACCTGAATATTTGGAGTTCACTAATCGTGGAGCTCTTTAAATTGCTTTTTTGTTGGCAGGGGAAATAAGCTTGGAAGGGTTGAGGTGCTTCTGCCTTTTGAGTTCTGCAGGCTCTGTATGAGAGCTCTGTGGCCATATCTCAGAGATTGGTGCATTTATTCTCCACAGCAGGTTGCAGCGCAGAGGTCTCCAAGCTAGCAGAACATATTTAAACTCCAGAGCTGGAAGATGTATAAATGCCTAGATGTCTGTGACTGCTCAAGGCTAATAAGCCCTGCTAACAGACAAATCTACCCAGCTGGGACAAAGGCACTGTGCAGATGCTGCTGTGCTGCTTTGGAAAATATGTGTGTTCAGCATACTGGGGCATTGTGCAGGCACCACCTTGCTCAGAGACCCCAGGCATGGGATCACCTGGCTTGGAAGGGACCTCTAAAGGTCACCTAGCCCAACCCCCCTGCAGTGAGCAGGGACATCCTCTACTAAGTTGGTCCACTGTGATCTGAATACTCTAAAGAACTCTGACTCATAGAATGGATTGGGTTGGAAGGGACCTTATAGATCATGTAATTGTAACCTCTTGACATAGGCAGGGACATCTCATGCTAGACCAGGTTGCTGAAAGCCTCATCCAACCTAGCTTTGAATGCTGCAAGTTTGGAATCTCTACAACCTCTCTGGGCAACTTATTCCAATGCCTTGCCAGCCTCATGATGAGGAATGTCTTCCTAATGGCTAACCTAGACTGAGCTTCCAGTTTGAAGCCATTACCCCTTGTCCTGTCACTACATGCCCTGGTAAAAACATTGTACAAGGTGAAGCTGGCATGTCAAAAGAACTGAACTCCTACCCACACATTTTGTCTTGCTTCATGAAAAAATATGAGCAATCATCTCAGAAGATGAGGCTAAGTCTCAAGGAGGAACGATTGCAAACATATTCTATGGTCTTCACCCATTGAAGAGGTCAGAAATCAATTAATGAATCTTGTCCTGTAGTTCCCTACATCTATCATTAAATACTTATTTAATTTTAGTTATTGCAAAAGTTAAATTTCAATATCTGTGGGGCCTGATGTGTTTCTTTTCTCAACTTCAGAATCATCCTTCCATGCCTTAACCATTAGGCAATTGATAAGAAGCATTTAGTTATCACAGCTACATAGCATGCTTTTATATTCTTTTAATGGATGAATGTTTAGGATCTTAGGGAACAGAAAATGGTTTCTAATGGCATGCTACAGTTTTCCTCCATCTCCAGGATCTCCACTGCTCATTTACACTACATGCCTGATAACTTTTTCAACTTACCTGAAGGGTACTTCTGTTGAGTAGAAGCACTCCGAGGCAAAATCAATCTTCCTAATGGCAGAGAGAATTGTGCCACCTCAGTTGGTATTGCAGGTTATTTAGCATAAGCATATGTGTTCCCATTAAGGACCATCCACATTCGACTGAAATGAGTCACTTGTGTAAGAAGTTTTGTTTATAAATCTGAGACTAATTTCCCCAGTCTATTTCTCTGGGTGCCATGTGGTATAAAACTGCACAAATGTCAGTGTGCAGCCCTCCTAATACATTGCTCTGAGAGCAAAATGTAAAGCCATTACCCAGTCTATTTCTCAGCAGAATTATAAATAAATAGAACATGAAAAAATAAAAGCAGGTCTAGGTGAAGACCTCCACTGCTCATCTCTCAGCTAAAAATACAACTATTTCTTCAGCAGCTGCAGCCCACTGACACGGTTATATTAATACACAGTTAATAGAGATTATATTAATTATGTGCAGGGATAATGACCTGTTGGTTAAAAGGCTTCATTCCCACTGGCTTTTATAGCTGGTTGCATGCTCCTCTTGCACATGACTGCACTATGGCAATCCTTCTCTGAAGAAAGGTCTTTGCAACCTTCAGCAGAGAGATGGAGTCACTCAGGTTATCAGCTTCCTCGGAGGTGCCCTCTTTCATGCTAGAGCCTCTTTCATCTGCATTCAGCTCTATTTGCATTTCAGAAAATGTTTAGTCTATATTTTTTTTGCTGCCTTTTATATGCTAAGCTCTGGGAATTTCAACCCTCCTTAACCTGCCTGCCTGAGCCTCTTATGGTACTCGATGTCCACTCAGCTGCTCCAGTG
Source organism: Tricholaema leucomelas (assembly GCA_013400475.1). Classification (NCBI taxonomy): domain Eukaryota; kingdom Metazoa; phylum Chordata; class Aves; order Piciformes; family Lybiidae; genus Tricholaema lacrymosa; species Tricholaema leucomelas. The sequence goes on along the minus strand of WAAF01000715.1, from coordinate 183,663 downwards.
CCAATTCGGGACTCTGCCTGACTCCTTGTACTAGCAGCACTGTTAGCACAAGATTGCTGGCAGCATCGTTAGCATAGGACTGAGGTTTTGGCAGCAGCGCCTCTATGCTCTGGAAGGAGTTTTCCTCCTGCTTTTCATCAACCCATTGCATTTCTGCTAATGGAAAGGGGGTCTCTGTTGTAGGTGCGCACTGCTGCTTGTTAAAATTTGATTCATCTGAGCTGTTGAATATTTATGAGCAGAGACTCAGCTTGGGCAGGTACTGCGGGGACTGTAGGACAGCTGCCATCATTCTTGATGGTGTCTGGCACTGAGGCCATGAGGATGGGACTGAGCACTTCTCAGTGGTGGCATGCCAGAAGAAGGGGCAGTGAGTGCAAACTAGAACATAGGAGCTCATTGAGCCAGCAGTGTGCCCAGGTGGCCAAGAGAGCCAATGGCATCCTGGCCTGCATCAGGAATGGTGTGGCCAGCAGGAGCAGGGAGATCATTCTGCCCCTGTACTCTGCACTGGTTAGACCACACCTTGAGTACTGTGTTCAGTTCTGGGCCCCCCAGTTTAGAAGGGACATTGAAATCCTTGAGCGTGTCCAGAGAAGGGCGACGAGGCTGGGGAGANTACTGGAATGGGCTGCCCAGGGAGGTGGTGGAGTCGCCGTCCCTGGAGCTGTTCAAGGCAGGATTGGACGTGGCACTTGGTGCCATGGTCTAGCCTTGAGCTCTGTGGTGAAGGGTTGGACTTGATGATCTGTGAGGTCTCTTCCAACCCTGATGATACTATGATACTACTATGATACTATGATGAAAACCTTCTTTGCTGTGAGGGTGCTGGAGCACTGGAACAGGCTGCCCATAGAGGATGTGGAGCCTTCTTTTCTGGAGTCTTTCCAAACCTGGACACATTCCTATACAACCTTATCTAGGCAAACTTGTGTTAGCAGAGAAGTTGAGCTAGACCTCCAGAGGTCCCTTCCAACCCCTACCATTCTGTGATTCTATGACCATAGATTTTGTGCATGATGCTGAATTGCACAGTATACTGTCTTACCAGCAATCTCTGGTACCCTTGGATCTCTTGGTGTTTGTGGTTTCAGTGCTCAGAGACAATGTCAAATCACAGGCTCTGGACACAAAAGCTAAACCACCAAGAATTACAGATACTGTGGGTACACACCACCACCTCTAGTGGCTCTCGTGGAAGAGTTCAGGAGACCAAAACCTGTAACTATTACAATGGCAGAGTGGAAAATGGAGAGGTCTGAGGATGCTGTTAGTGCCGGGGAGCTTTTGACAGCATTGGAAGCTGGACTGCTTGGCAGATAAACCAGGGCTATACACTCAAAGAAGATGAAAGGTGAAGAAGATATGTTAAAAATGTTGTAAAACATGTGTAAGTGTGGACAGCCCAGGAAAACTCCTGCCACTACCACTGCTGGGTATGAACAGGCCTGTGAAGCCTGTAGGCTTGCACAGGATGGCAGAGTGGATCAGTCACGAGGTTCAGGTGGAGCAGCCACATCACCTTCATGACACTGCTGAGTCTGTCTTAAAATTTGGACCCACTAGACCAGTGAGATAACTTGGCCTCTATGTGCTGATAAAGGTGATACCACTAAACAGTGTAAGAAAGCCAGTGGAATGTCCCTCTGCTGAGCAAATATTTCTCACAGCTTCCGTCTCATGTCCTGTGCCACACATACAATGACATTTTTATGTCATCAAAGACCATAGCTTAAGTGGTCATAAGAGTTCACATTGCTCATGAGACCCTGCCTGAAGTACTGTGTGCAGTTCTGGAGCCCCCAACACCAGAAGGACATGGAACTGTTGCAGTGAGTCTAGAGGAGGCCACGAAGGTGCTCAGAGGGCTGCAGCAGCTCTGCTCTGAGGACAGGCTGAGAGAGTTGGGGCTCTGCAGCCTGGAGAAGAGAAGGCTTTGAGGAGACCTTGTAGTAGCCTTCCAGTATCTGAAGGGAGCCTACAGGAGGGCTGGGGAGGGACTATTGACAAGGTCTTATAATGACAGGATGAGGAGTAATGGGTTTAAACTGGCAGAGGGAAGATTGAAACAGGATGTCAGGAAGAAGTTCTTTTGCAGTGAGGGTGGTGAGGCACTGGCACAGGTTGCCCAGGGAGGTTGTGGCTGCTCCCTTCTTGGAGGTGTTCAAGGCCAGGCTGGATGAGGCCTTGAGCAGCCTGCTCTAGTGGGAGGTGTCCCTGCCTATGTCAGGGGCTTGGATCTGGATGATCTTTGAGGTCCCTTCCAACCTAAACCATTCTATAATTCCTGTAATCCATATAGAACTTCATATGACAGGATTCTATGTCAGCCTTGAAAAGGCAAGCTTAAATAAGGACAGTACAGAGCAGAATAAAGTTGCTGTGACAGCGGTCAGGGTTATGAAGTCACTTTAAAACACAAGTGTTTCAGTGAAGTTTGTGCTGTTGGTTGTGGGGTACACTTTATAACACAGTTTTTAATTCCATGGCCACACTATTTTATTGTTTTTATTCCTAAGCTGTACTTGCAGCACTGAGTAAACAGCAGCAGGCTTTTTTCTACAGAAGAAGTAGAGTGATATCTTCATGGTGTGTTTCCCACAGTTGCAAGAGGAAAACAACAAAAAGAACTCTAAGGTCATGCAGTTAAAGACTATTATAAATCATTTGTTGAATAGGCAGCTTTAGCTACAACATTTCCTAACTTGCTAGCATTAAGTTCTACATGTACTCAAAGTAGCTTCTTTGATGCACTTATTTCCTGCTTTAGTTTTCTGTTTAGTTTATTATATAGTCAAAATGAAGTTAGCTTGCCTAATTAGGATAGATATAAGCCTATATCATCCTTAGAAATGGAGAAGTTTCAGTTTAAATCTGCCATAATTAAGAGCAAATCGGACTGAGTAATTAAAATGGTGACAGCTCTGTGTTTTAAAACGTTGGGATGCAGTTGTTTGGCCGTAGAGAACACGAAAAGAAAGCTGGAAGGATGCCAGTAAAGGCATGTCTGCTGAGAATTTTACTTTTATCTCAGATCAAAGGAACCCCTGGTCTTCAGCAGAAGTCCAGATTGAAAGCCATGAAGTTATAATGCACATCGCAGGCGATAAGCGGAGTAATTGTTCAGCAATTTGTGGGAAGGTGGAGAGCTTTTATAAGGCAGCAAATGAAGACAAAGTAGCCCAACCACACATTCATAACCTGTCAGAGGCTATGTCCTTAAAAAGTGGAAGAGAAGCAGCCACTAGACATATTCCTCAACCGAAACCAGACTGATGAGAAACCAGGATGTACTGCTGCAGCGCTGGCACAACTGGGGACGTCTCATCTTCCTAATGTCGCCCTAATTGGTACAGACTATAAAAACAAAGGAATAAAGAACACAATTAGCATAATGAGTTAGACTGTTCAACCCTGACTCTTGGCAAGCACTTACCCAAATATTTCCACTGTGTACTCTCTCAGAAATAATTAATGTAGAATGCTATGTCTTCTTTCTTCATTAGAAGTAGCCAAGATGCTTTGCTTTGATGGGACCGGTTAGGCAACGTCCGCACGGAAGAGAGCTGCAGCTTTTCTGTTGGCTCCCATTTTCAACTGCGTAGAACTGGAGTGGAAAAGTGTTGCACAGGGGTCAACATGCCCTTTTAGCATTGATGGAGATAAAGAAACTTGAAATCCTCTTAAAAGGTACAGAGATTTAAGATAGGAAAGCTTTCTGAAAGCAAACTTCTGTACCTGTGCTGGCAAAGAAGGTTTCAAGCAAATCCAGGACTCTACATCAGCGAACACAAGTGGTGTATTTGTATTGACTCAGAGGATACTTTTCTATTCTGCTTATGTGTGCTAGTTTGAAGCTAGCTAGAATGTTTTGGTGAGAAGAACTAGATAATAAGCTGTAAAATGGAAACAATGGTGACGTCTACTTCGCTCACAGCCTTGCTGAGACGTGTAAAGAAGAAAAGCAAAACAATAGATAAAGTCACTTCACTTGGGCACTTCGTTCTGAGCTGTGCTCTCAGCTCTTTGCCTGCTGGGGAGCTCGGTCTGCTGACTGAACTCCATCTTGCTTTCTAACCTCACCCTCCATTTGCTTTGGCTGATTTCACCTTTGCTTCTTAATCCTCTTGGCCGAACCTCCATTCTTCCTTGGGACTGGGGTAAGGTTGAGAGGGGTAGGGGGAAGGTGAGGGGTGGTTGAGAGCCCCTCCTGGGGACTCAGGTTTCTGGGAGAGGAGTTGTGTCTGTATTACCTTTTTTACCTTGTCTATTTCTGTTTATAGAACAGAATAGAATAGAATCAATCAGGTTGGAAGAGACCTCCAAGATCATCCAGTCCAACCTATCACCCTGCCCTATCCAGTCAACTAGACCATGGCACTAAGTGCCTCATGTAACTGTATATACTGTAAATATCTGCTTGTAAATTGTGCCAGCTGTAAATATAAGCTTCATTCAAATTTCCAGAGCTGGCTGAGGCTAGTCTGGGTGATTTCTAAAGTGGGGGGGGGGGGGGACAGGGAATACCCAAACCATCACATTATGCCAAGAGTTAATTCATCATCAAAGCACCGTTCAAAGATTTAATCTCCAACTGTTGCTTGAAGAAACAGAGTTTAAGGATTAAACTTGTTTTCCCTTTACATTGATTTGAGTGTACTGATGCTGTTCTGAAGTATTTGGGGGTTCCACATAGCAGCATGAGCTTCTCTATATCACAGGACTTAACTCATCTCTCCACTTTTAGGGATACAGTAAGAAAGGGCTGAATGCAATAGTGGCTACTGTCCTCACAGTAGGAGCCCACAGATTCATAAACTGCTCTCACTAGATAGTAATTTTGTGGTTTGTTTTAAATGAGCTGTTTAAAATTCTGTAATTAATTCCATGTAGCCAGCAAAAAATGACAGATGGTTATGATAAAGGAACTTAATGCCTCATGGAAGCAAGTCAAACCACAATCAGGAACAGATGTTTTCTGCAAAACCAGATTGCATGTGTGTGTACATACCACATAGATAGCTGTGCAGTTGGAATATGGATTTATGTGTTTATTTGTATGTCTCTCTGTGTCTGTGTTACTTGAACACTTCCCTCACACAGGGCAATAGTTGGGATGTTCTTTAGTGCTGTAACCACCACAGAAAACGTTTGCACAAATGTCACTTTTGGTGAGACTTGTTTGTAAGGTGGAAATAGTTGGTTCTAGTTGTCAAAGCAAAATCAAAGCAATGGCTCCCAAATTTTGTAGAGTTACAGTAATGCTATACCAAAGATTGACTTCACTCTAGAGACTTCAGAAAGGCAATTGGTGGAAGACTCCAATGAAACCAAGCTGGTGTTCAACAGTTAGCTTGTGCCTGCACAAAGGGTCAGTGAAGCTACAGCACTTTTTCAACGTTATCCATCAAAACATACTTCATTGCATATATAAATATGCATCTCTAAATCATAGAATCACAGAATCAACCAGGGTGGAAGAGACCTCCAAGATCATCCAGTCCACCCTAGCACCCAGCCCTGTCCAATCAACCAGACCATGGCACCACGTGCACCATGCACTCTTTTTTTGAACTCCTCCAGGGACAGTGACTCCACCACCTCCCTGGGCAGCCCATTCCAATGCCAATCACTCTCTCTGGCAACAACTTCCTCCTAACATCCAGCCTAGACCTCCCCTGGCACAACCTCAGACTCTGTCCCCTTCTTCTGTTGCTGGGTACCTGGCAGAAGAGCCCAACCCCACCTGGCTACAGCCTCCCTTCAGGTAGTTGTAGAGGTCTTCCCTGAGCCTCCTCTTCTGCAGGCTGCACACCCCCAGCTCCCTCAGCCTCTCCTCACAGGGCTGTGCTCCAGGCCTTCATAATCTCACAGAGCAGACTTGACAGGTCAAACAGCTAAAGAAAGAACGGGTATTTTGTGATGATTTTTTCTACCTCAGGCTGCAATCTCTACTATTGGTTCTCTATTCAGTCCTGTGTTCTGAACAGCTCCTTTTGTTGCAAGAGGATGCCATAGCTGAAATGTTGATACACAGTTGGGGTCATCTAAACAGCTCCTGGACAAGCAACATAAGTATTCAAGTACTGGTCACTTCAGATCTAGCTGCTGACAGCCTCTGAAAGGCCAAGAACCTAGCTGGGTATATGCTGTGGACAGAATTGAGCTCCATGTTCATTTAACATCAGGATATATACACTGCTTCTCTTTGCAGAAAAGAGTTTCACAGAGGCCATAGTGTATTCTGGAAGGGTTCCTAGCTGGAAAGATCAGAAGCTGGGGCTGTAGAAGTATGCAGAGCCTGACTGTACTTTGCAGACTCTAGGTGTTTTGAACTGATGCCATTTCCTCTGCAACTCCAGACTCTTTCAGCTCAGCTGGGGTTCAGTTCTGCCTGTGAAGACCTTTTCATCCCCAAACTTCGACACTGAATATCTATTTGTGCTGCTGGAAAGAGGAAAATAGAAATGAATGATTTGATTTTAAATTCTGACACTTTTAAATCTGAAGAGCTCACTTGAGCTACAGAGGGAATGCAACTTCATAGTGATAAGAAAGAAAATAAAATCAGGTGGGAAGTACTTAATCAAAAATTCTTTTGAGGATCACAACACTCTATTTAAGTAGAACTCTTTAAAAGTAATTGTCAAATATATGAGTTAAAAAATTATAGGTCTGAGTAAGACACTTCAGGTACTTGAATTACAGACACATTTTATTTATCACAAGAAAAATCCTCAGCTCTGACTTGAGAGGGTAAGAATTATTTTTTAGTGTCCTGACATTGCTACAGAGAAGTCTTTGTGTGGTTTCTTTGCTTTTAGATCTTCTTGTCTTGGGCTTGATCATTTTTGTGAGACACTAAGTCATCAAACCTGCAATAAGCTGAGGAGGGTTAAGCATGTCTCAAGTTTAGTTTCCCAAGATAAGAAGCTTTCTTTCATAGAAATATATTCTAGAAGTATAATGTTCAAGAGGGTGGTTATGAAGTCAATGCTGTATGTGGGATTTATGATACAGGGAAGCAAATTTGCACAAGCAATAACCCTATCTGCAGTAAACTAACAGGAATTATTGCCCAATGTTGAAGAGAAATTTAATGGCCATACTCAAAATCAAGGGCTGCAAAATCACAGACTTATTGCTGTGAATCAGTACAAGTGGAATGCTGAGCAGTCAGAGCTTATTGTCTCTGAGCCTGCATAACCAGCTCCTTCTGGCTCTCGCTGTAATCATTAGACCAAACATTATGCTGTTTCATGATGTGCATCCTGTCTGCATTTCTAGCATAGTTCTGTCATGCAAAAGATGCTGCAAGGCTTGAAGTAATCTCACTGAAATTAATAACTCATTTGAAAGTGCATGGAACAGAGACCTGTCTTGGAAACCAAAGATTTCTGAAGGCTACATTAAAGCACCTGCAAAACAAGGCTTCTCCTAACTGTACTGGAGCTTTTACAACCATGTAGTCCCTCCAGATGGAATCTATTAAGGAGGTTTGACTCAGGAATTAATCATTCTTCTAGAGAGCTTCTGTTGTAAACACAATGCTGACCAGAGGAACTAACCTAGATGTGTGAATCATAGAATCAACCAGGTTGAAAGAGACCTCCAAGATCATCCAGTCCAACCTAGCACCCAGTCCTGTCCAATCAACCAGACCATGGCACTAAGTGCCCCATCCAGGCTTTTCTTGTACACCTCCAGGGATGGTGACTCCACCACCTCCCTGGGCAGCCCATTCCAATGCCAATCACTCTCTCTGCCAACAACTTCCTCCTAACATCCAGCCTAGACCTCCTCTGCCACAACTTGAGACTGTGTCCCCTTCTTCTGTTGCTGGTTGCCTGGAAGAAGAGCCCAACCTCCATGCCCATGAATAAATCTCACAGACTGTTAGATTTCAAGTCCTGACTCCAAAAGTGTTTGCAAGCACTCAGGTTCATAGATTACAGCTACTGGAAAAAAAGTACGTTCTGCTTCTGTAGCACACTGATGGAGCTTGAGCCTCAGTATAAAAAGCAGAACTAAACAAAATCATATCATGATGTTGTATAGCAAAAATGAGAACAACGCAGCAAATTAAGAAGCTGTGTCCAAAAGAAGAATCATCAATTAAAAACCAAACAAAAAGTGTTGAACTAATAATCTGCAAGTGATGCTGCTTCTGCAGTTGCAGGAATATGCTGTTCTGTCTCTAAACTCAGTACTTCCCTGAGAAATTCACTACAGCACACGCTTTCAAGATATCCTAATTTCTCTTTTCCCAGCCTTTGAGGCCCCATCACTGGATGTTATGATGTGAGGTGAAACTCAGGAAGGTTACATGATGGGTCTAGAATACTGCTGCCTTGACCTTCTCCAAGGATCTTCAGACTGTACTCTTCCATCAAGTAGCAAATCCCTAGCCGCAACCCCATGTGCCTCTTTAATTGGATGACCTAAGTGTCAAGTGGTCCTGATGACAAAGTGCCTGGAATGCAAAGTAACAAACAATATCTCCATTCAACTCAGCAAAGGAGTGAGGTGAAAGCCTGGCAGATGTGGAATGTGAGGAAGGAGCTGGTGTACAAGTCCTGTGAGGAGAGGTTGAGGGAGCTGGGGGTGCACAGCCTGGGGAAGAGGAGGTTCAGGGCAGACCTCATTACTTTCTACAACTATCTAAAAGGGAGGTTGTAGCCAGGTGGGGTTGGTCTCTTCTGCCAGGCAACCAGCAACAGAACAAGGGGACACAGTCTCAAGTTGTGCCAGGGCAGGTTTAGGCTGGATGCTATGAGGAAGTTGTTGGCAGAGAGAGTGATTGGCATTGGAATGGGCTGCCCAGGGAGGTGGTGGAGTTGCCATCCCTGGAGGTGTCCAAGAAAAGATTGGATGGGGCACTTAGTGGTGTGGTCTGGTTGATTGGCTAAGGCTGGGTGCTAGGTTGGGCTGGATGATCTTGGAGGTCTCTTCCAACCTGGTTGATTCTGTGATTCTCTGATCTTCAGGACAGTGAGTACAAACAGGATGCTCAATTAGCACTTCTCTGAAACTTAGCTCAAAACAAGTTTATCCTGAGATGCTGGGACATATTGTTTATCTGAGTCTCTGACATACCTCTTGCCAAAGTTATCTTCCTTTCTCATTAAGAGTGCTGCAAGAAGTAGGAAATGCACCAGTCCCAGAATCATATTTTATTTATTTAATTTTGTTACAGATTTTAAAGAGAATCCTCTGGAATTTTTTACCTCCAGGACAGAAAAAAAAAAAAACCCATCTTCTCTGAATAAAAAGACTTTCAGAACTCCCAGATGGTTTTTTTCTCCTTTACTTTGAATTGTTATTATCTAAATTTCAAATAAGTCTCTGGATGCTGAAGCTCACATTCTGGGTGGGGTTTTTTTGTCTTACTTAAATGACTTTTAATAAAATTATTTCAGCTAAGGCATAATCATTTCAGAAATCTGAAAATACCTGCTGTCCTGAGATCTTTTGATGTCAAAATGGAATCATTATCTATCTAGCCCAGAAGGCTCAAATTCATTTTGCATTATCAATGATGTAGCTGAGCAAACAGATGAGAGTTCATATCAGGATACCCACATTATATAAGCTTATGCATGTACTTATGTATCTCTGGATACCTAAGATATTGATCTACATCTGTATGTAGCAGGATTCCTCATATTTGTCTGTTCTTTAAAATGTAGTGACCAGACAAGCAGGATACTCTTGGTAATAAGTTGCTCAGGAGAAGATTTGTTGCACTTGAGGACCTTAAAGATCTTTTCCAAATGGAATGCTTCTATGATTTCCATGCAAAGAAGCTTTACATTTGGGCATTGGCAGGAATGTACTAGAGACTAACTTGAATTTTAAGTTTTGAACACGAATGCAACTGTGTCTTTACTTGATGGAAGATTCCACTTCTTGTGGAAGCACTTGATCTTGGGGAGAAGATGAGGATAAAACCCTACTCTTGCATGCAGTGATTATGGATATTGCATAAGCCAGAGGTCAAAGGAGATTCATTACCGTTGCGGTTTGTACTCCAGTAGCCCTTAATTCCCATTGGTGTTAAAAGGCAATCACAGTGCCATAGGCTGATTAAAGTTTGAAGTCCTTCAAACAGCCCTAGCACAGACAAAATGCCATTGCAGAGACTCTCTGAGAGACCAGAACACCAAGAAGGTCCAGAGGAGAGCCACGAAGATGATCAGAGGGCTGCAGCAGCTCTGCTCTGAGGACAGGCTGAGAGAGTTGGGGCTCTGCAGCCTGGAGAAGAGAAGGCTTTGAGGAGACCTTAGAGTGGCTTTGCAGTATCTGAAGGGAGCCTACAGGAAGGCTGGGGAGGGACTATTGACAAGGTCTGGTAAGGTCAGGATGAGGGGGAATGGGTTTAAGCTGGAGGAGGGGAGGTTTAGACTGGATGTTAGGAGGAAGTTCTTTACAGTGAGGGTGGTGAGACACTGGCACAGGTTGCCCAGGGAGGTTGTGGATGCTTCCTCCCTGGAGGTGTTTAAGGCCAGGCTGGATGAGGCCTTGAGCAAGCTGCTCTAGTGGGAGGTGTCCCTGCCTATGGCAGGGGGTTGGAGCTGGCTGATCCTTGAGGTCCCTTCCAACCTAAACCATTCTATGATTCTATGAAATGCAAATACACTATTGCCAGCCTGGAAAATAGAGACAACATTATTCTTGCTGTTGGAATGTCCCTTATGCTGCAGGAATGTTTTCTCATTTAGTTGCCAGGCTTTCTCACAGTTTGACATTTCTTACCATACATAATCCTTGCTAGAAGGTTCAGTGCTTACAGTACAATAACAAACAGCAGCAAGGCTTTTCTACATATTCCTCCAAGTTATTTTCCTTAGCATGTGATCAGACTTTGAAAAATCTGTTGTTTGGTAGCTGCTTTTGTCACCTAAGCTTCTGCATTTAGAAAGAGCTGTGTGAGCAGCAGGAGAGTTTGTTCTCTGGCTTGGTCTCTGATTAGATTCAACTCTTGAGGCAGAGTTCCTCTGGATGTTGCTGTGTGGGCTGAGATTTCTGAGAGGGGAGCTTACTGGTTCTGATGATCTGCTCCAGAACTGGTACAAGTGTTGACAAAACAAATGAGAGTGAGTGTTTAGCTGAGCTTCCTGCCACTGAAACCACTATAGCTGGCAAACTGGAGCCAGGATGCAATAAGATTCTGAGAAAAAGGAAGAGGTCATTGAGTTTATCCAGAAGCAGAGATACTCTTCTACACCGAATAAATAGATTATAAAAGCTATATGTCACTGACTTAAAGTCTTCCATGATGAACAGGAACATGAGCCAGCAGTGTGCCCAGGTGGCCAGGAGAGCCAATGACATCCTAGCCTGCAGCAGGAACAGTGTGGCCAGGAGGACATTGGGAAGTTATTTTGTCTCTGTACTCAGCACTGGTCAGGCCACACCTTGAGTACTGTGTCCAGTTCTGGGCTCCTCAATTCAGGAGAGATGTTGAAGTGCTGGAAGGTGTCCAGAGAAGGGCACCGAAGCTGGTGAGGGGCCTGAAATACAAGAAGAGGCTGAGGGAGCTGGGGGTGTGCAGCCTGCAGAAGAGGAGGCTCAGGGCAGACCTCATTGCTGTCTACAACTACCTGAAGGGAAGCTGTAGCCAGCTGGGGCTGGTCTTTTCTCCCAGGCAACCAGCAGTACAACAAGGGGACACAGACTCAAGACCAGGGGAGGTCTGGGCTGGATATTAAGAGGAACTTGTTGGCAGAGTGATTGGCATTGGAATGGGCTGCCCAGGGAGGTGGTGGAGTCAGCATCCCTGGAGGTGTTGAAGCAAAGCCTGGATGAGGGACTTAGTTCCATGGTCTGGTCGACTGGATAGGGCTGGGTGTTAGGTTGGACTGGATGAGCTTGGAGATCTCTTCCAGTCTGGTTAATTCTATGATTTTATGATCAGTGATAGTTCAGGAATTTGAAATATCAAGAAATAAACATTATTAAAAAAAAATCCAAACCCCAAACAACAACAAAACAAAAAAAAACCCCAAACTACAACAAACTTCCCCAAACCACAAGTCTATGTCCCAAGAAGCCCAAAACAAACCCAGAAAAGCCAGGAACTGGTAGTTGAATAATTCTGAAAGTCAGTTTCTAACAGACAGGGTAATGATCAACCAATTCTATACAGTTAGAATCAGCATCTTCATCACAAATGTGAGAGTAGCAGAAGCTGAAGTGTTGCAACCTACTCCTTCCAAAGCCAAACCTTTAACCTCCAAGAGCCAGAAGAACATTTCTGCCTAAGCAACAAATGTCTTGAAACATCAGGGGGTGCAAGTCAACAGCAGCAAGCCCAAAGATTGGCAATGAAGCTCTTTTATTTTGCAAAATCTGAAGGCAGCTCTTGGTGTAAAATGAAGTAAAGCATTTAACAGCATGTACATATGGCAGCATATTTACTTGTGTAAAAGATTGGATCTTGACTTCCACTGCTCTCCAACTGTCTGCAAAAGAACAATATTTTCAAACCCCCTACACCCTGCTGGCTTCATTGCTGTGTGTCTACGAGGAGCACAATGTGCATATCTTTAGTGGTTTCTCTTAACAGCATTAAATAAAAGTCTTATGCAATACATCAAGCAAAATACTGATATCCTCTGTCCTCCATAACCAAATGTCAGATAAATCTCTTACTTCCTTACCCTCTTTCCACATCTTCTGATGGGAAACATACATTGTTGTCTCAAGTTTGATGGGAAACACACATTGTTGTCTCAAGTTTGAGGGGAAAAAACTCCAAAGCTCATCCTGAGCCCCTATAAATCTGTACAGCCCCTTTCAATGGTTCTAATGCTTTGCAGCAAAGGTGTGGTTCATGCAATATTACAGTTCCCTGTCTCTTTTTGTTTGCTTCCTTGCTTGGTTGCTTGGTTGTTGCTTGTCTTTTATTATTATTGTGCGTGTGTGTGTTTTGGTTTTGTTTGGTTTTTTTTTTTGGTTGTTGTTATTTGAGGTGTTTGGTTGGTTTGGTTCTTTTTTGTTTAGTTGTTTTGTTGTTTGGTTTTTGGTTTTGGGGTGGGAAGTGAAATCTTTAAAGCACGATGGCTGCTAATGTAATATCAACCTGAAAACCATAACTAACCATTGAAGCCAGTCCTAGCACTGAAATGTGCACTCCTTGGATATGCCGAGTGACTGTGTCTTCCATTTACTTTAGGTAGCTTAGGTGCAAGCCAGAGCATCTCAAAATGTGAGGCTGAATGCTACAAAAAAGCCATGGGAGATAGGTAGCTGCTGCCCGAGGGTGATTCGAGGCTGCCTGAGCTGGAATGGCAATCGCGATCTACAGAGGATTAAAAGACAAACTGCAAAGTAAACTCTGCTTCCCTCCGAGAGACAGAGGCTTCACCATCTTGCTGTTCCAGCTGTTAAAACTCCATCCTATATTAAACAACTTCTACACAAGCAGTTCAGGTGCTAAGGGTGGCAAGACTCACCTTCAGTCACACACAGACATGCTGACCATGGATAAGCTTTTCTGCCCCAAAGCATATCCTCAAGTAGTTGTCCAAAGACATCAAATTGCAAAGTAGAGCTTCACACCAAAAGTACATCTGACCATTTGCATCTACCCTAACTGAGAGACAAATCATGCTTCAAGCTCAAGGCTTCTGTGCCCTACCTGAGTAATGAACATGTAGAATAGAACAGAAGAGAAGAGAATAGAATAGAACAGAATAGAATAGAATAGAATCAACTAGGTTGGAAGAGACCTCCAAGATCATCCAGTCCAACCTAGCACCCAGCCCTAGCCAGTCAACCAGACCATGGCACTAAGTGCCTCATCCAGTCCTTTCCTGAACACCCCCAGGGACGGTGACTCCACCACCTCCCTGGGCAGCCCATTCCAATGCCAATCACTCTCTCTGTGAAGAACTTTCTACTAACATCCAGCCTATACTTCTCCTGGCACAACTCGAGACTGTGTCTCCTTGTCCTGTTGCTGGTTGTCTGGGGGAAGAGACCAGCCCCCACCTGGCTACAGCCTCCCTTCAGGTAGTTGTAGACAGCAATGAGGTCACCCCTAAGCCTCCTCCTCTCCAATCTGCATACCCCCAGCTCCCTCAGCCTCTCCTCATAGGGTTTGTGTTCCAGGCCTCTCACCAGCTTTGTCACCCTTCTCTGGACACGTTCCAGTATCTCAACATCTCTCTTGAATTGAGGAGCCACTGTATAATTTAGGCAAGAAAGAATACATCTACATTTAGTAAAAGCATTTGCTACATTTGGTATGCAGAAGAGGAAGCTGAGGAGAGACCTCATTCTCTCTACAACTACTTAAAAGGAGGTTGTAATGAGGTGGGAGTTGGTCTCTTCTGCCTAGTATCAGGTGATATGGTGAGAAATTGTGCCACAGGAAGTTTAGGTTGGGGATTGGGAAAGTTTCATTACTGAAATAATGGTCAGGCACTGGAATAGGATGCCCAGGTTGGTTATGGACTCACCATCCTTGGAGGTGTTCAACAAACGTGTGGACATGACACTTTGGGACGTGGTTGAATGGTGATCTTAGATCGATGGCTGGACTCACTGATCTTTTCTGAACAGAACAATTCTATGATTCATTCTTCTATGATTGAATACATCTTATTAATGACAAGTATTTTATGATGTTTGATGTAGCAGTGTGGTGATGCCTGAATAGGTATCAGTTAAGTGACCAGCTAGTCAACAAACTGAACACGAGATGAGTTCTTCCATTTATGAGGCAATATACTCAACAAAGAGTAGATTGCTCAGATGGTTTATAAAGCAAAAGAAAATTACCATCCTGCTAATAATTCATCATTAGGCTCAGGCCAACTTCATGACATTTAACAAGGCCAAGTGTAAGGTCCTGCACCTGGGTTGGCACAATCCCAGGCACAGATCCAGGCTGGGTGGTGAATGGCTGAGAGCAGCCCTGAGGAAAAGGACCTGGGGGTCTGGGTCGACGAAAAGCTCAACATGAGCCTGCAGTGTGCACATGCAGCCCAGACAGCAACCCTGTGCTGGGCTGCATCAAGAGCAGTGTGGGCAGCAGGGCAAGGGAGGGGATTCTCCCCCTTTACTCTGCTCTCCTCAGACCCCACCTGGAGTATTGTGTGCAGTTCTGGAG
>WAAF01000715.1:142152-156900 GCA_013400475.1 Tricholaema leucomelas | reverse complement strand
CAGGGGAGGTCTAGACTGGATGTTAGGAGGAAGTTGTTGGCAGAGAGAGTGATTGGCATTGGGATGGGCTGCCCAGGGAGGTGGTGGAGTCTCCACCTGTGGAGATGTTCAAGAAATCTGAGTAAAATAATTTTTAGCCATATGTAGTGGCCATAAACTTGCCTTGGCTCTCAGTCTCTACATGTTCCTTGTATGTAGCATGATTTCATTCTCCTTTCTGTCAGACTGCTGGTGCTTTCTCGCCTCTTCTCTTCACACCCCCCTCCCCGTCCCTGGGGGTGTTCAAGAAAAGCCTGGATGAGGCACTTAGTGCCATGGTCTGGTTGATTGGCCAGGGCTGGGTGATAGGTTGGACTGGATGATCTTGGAGGTCTCTTCCAACCTGGTTGATTCTATTCTATTCTGTTCTGACTCTCAAGGTCTGACAGGTCACCTTTAGACACAAGGAGGAAACTTTGTACATAACAACTCAGATCCCTTTAACAATCACATCTGCAGCCTGATGCTGGCTGGCACTCTACTGGGTTTATGACTTTGCAAAGATTCTGCTGTAGTAACACTTTTGAACTGATGTAACTCTGCTGACATTAAAGGAGTTGCTCCTGGTTTATGCTTGAGTAGGTAATAATACACATAGACCTGATTTATTTAAGATGTGAAAAAGAGAGCACCAGAGGTTTGTCAGATGCTGGTTTAAGTGGTCAAACTGAACTTTTTCCATTGATCTATGAAATAGTTTTAGACCACTGAAACTAACTTCACTGTAAAGTTAGCTCATTCCACAGAAGTGACTCAACGAACTGAAGAATCAAAACTCAAGTCTATAATTCAGATTAATTAAGTGTACTCAGGGGTTTAACAGGAGCAGATCCATGACTAATGTTAAATAATATAACGATTAAAAACAGTGGAACTTTTCCAGTTAAGGGTTCCATACAAGAGTTTTCTATTTTCTCTTAGGTCCATATGAGCCCTCAAACTATACAGAAGTCTTAATATTAAAATTCTGCAGTCTAGAGGTTTTTGCTATCAAGAAAGAATCTTTGCAATTCACACAGATAGAATTTCTCCAGAGCTTTTTTACAGGGACTCCCTCCNTTATTATTATTATATACATAAAATCATATATTATGTTACAATCTATGCTATGTTATAAATATACATATTATCTATTATGTAAAATCATAATATGAATTTTCAATAGAATAATAATAATAATGATAATAATAAGATCAACATTATATTGTAGTGTGATGTAATTATAATGTTAACATTACCAATAGTTGGTCTCTTCTGCCAGGCAATCACAGCAACAGAACAAGGGGACACAGTCTCAAGTTGTGCCAGGGGAGGTCTAGGCTGGATGTTAGGAGAAAGTTGTTGCCAGAGAGAGTGATTGGCATTGGAATGGGCTGCCCAGGGAGGTGGTGGAGTTGCTGTGCCTGGAGGTGTTGAAGCAAAGCCTGGATGAGGACTTAGTGCCATGGTCTGGTTGATTGGCTAGGGCTGAGTGCTAGGTTGGACTGGATGAGCTTGGAGGTCTCATCCAACCTGGTAGATTCTATGATAATACCTGGCTCTGAGCTTGGTGCCACAGGCAGAATTTTGTTTGGTTCTTTTTTTGATCATGGGTTGGTCTACAAAACACCAGGCTTGCTGGCAGCAGGCAGGATACACCTGGCACAACGAGGGAAAAAGATTTTTGCATGAGAGTTAGCAGGGCTAACATAGAAACTATGATTCTATGATTATTAATACTAGTAATATAATTAATATTTATTATTATAATGCATTTGTATATAATTGATGTAATGTAATTATTGTAATAATGATGATTATCATATTATTATTGTCATTATTGTCATTATTATTATTGTTATTATTATTACCATTATAATTGCTATGACTATTTATATTTTCATTTTATTAATACATTTTTTTTCATCATAACTATAGCAGTAAAAATGATAACAATAATAACAGCAACAATAATAATAGTGATGAGGATCATAATAGAAAGTATATCTACTTTAAAGTTAACTAAATATTGTGATGCTTGATATGAACTTTGGCTTTGCTTCAGACTTACTAAAGGAAATTAAATTCTCTCCTAAATGAGGAGCAAATGAGGGGAAATGAAAGAGCAGCTAATCAGACTCAATTTTCTTCTATGAACTGATACAGAGATAGAATCAGAGATAACCACAGCAACAGTGAAAAGTTATCAGAGTTTTTCCTTGCATTCTCTGGAACTCTGTATGAAAATCCCCAGACTGCATTAAGCTTTCAAATCAGACAATGCCCGTGAAGGTTAGAGATTTCAGGGGAAATATCTCTGTGCAGTGGAGTGGCATTAAGAAGTGATCTAACAAAGACAAGCTGATGCTGCATGTTCCAATTACCCAGAGCTGTTATCAGGGCTCCTTGCTAAGCTCTAGATTTCTTGATAAATAAGAGAGACACAGCACTGTGTGTTATTGTGATGGGTAATGACATTGATTTCTTGGCATGACGGCCAGAGAGATACAAAAGTAGACTCAACTGTGTCCAATGTACAGTGCTAGCAGGTTGATTTTTTTTATAGACAGAATGAAATGAAACAGTTTCTGAATTATCCTTACTTTTAAACCAAAATATAGTTTAAAATTAAAAAATAGGCAGTTCTGTTTGGAAGAGTTGGTGTGGCTAAAGAGAAAGTTCTTTGCTCCTTGGACATTGTGCTAGTTTGAGGCTAGCTGGAATATCTTAGTGAGAGAAATTAGATTACAGGCTGTGAAAAGGAAACAATGGTGATGTGTACTGCACTTATAGGCTAGCTGGGATGTATAAAAACAAGAGCACAAACATCGATAGCACAGGTATTGTGTGTCTCTGGGTGCCTGTACTTTTCTACCTGGCCTGCTGTCTGTATAACTGATCCTGCTTTCTAACTGCCCTGGCTGATCCTCCAAACTCACCTTGAACGTAAGGCAAAGTCTGGGATAAGGAACAGGGATGGAAAGAAAGTGGAAGAGTGATTGAGAGCCTCTCCTGGGGACTCAGGTTTCTGGGAGGGCTGTTGTGTCTCTGCATTACTTTTCACTTGTATATTTCTGTCTATAGCTGTAAATATTGTAAATATCTGCTCATATATTGTGCTAGGCTGTAAATATAAAGCTTCATTCTTTAACTTCCAGCTTGGCTGAGTCTAGTCTGGGTGAGTTCATAAGAGTAGGGGGGGCAGGTAACTCCCAAACCATCACAGACATTGAAACCTACTTTGCTTGTTCCAATCAAGATGATATTCTGATATGAAACTTTTTTTTCCAACTGTCATGTGAAAGGCAGAGCATTTCTGCCCACTGCCCAAATAAAGCATACTCCTTGTAACTGGAATCAGTGATGGTTTTGTCAATTTAAGAGATCTCATCTAGTCTCAGTACTGTTCAGGACAGTTTTGAATTCACTGGCTTCAATATGCCAGCCAGAAGAGATATCTGCCAATTAAGGGCAATTAAATAAAACATTGAAAACTTTCCTAGAAAATGAACATCAGTGTAAAGCTTTTCTGGTTCACCAGTGGAATTTTCTTCTTCAGCTGTCCTTTTTTCTTCCATTTGCTTTGTTTCTCTCTATGCATTAAGTGCCCTGAATGCTGCTTAGACATGTTGAGCTCTGGGTTTGTTATTGTCTTCTGAAGAAAGGATAATAAAATGGGCAGTATGGAAATAAATAAGATAGGATTCTAGACAGCTACATCCAACAATCCTCTTATGGATTATGGATTCTTATTTCCTAAACACAATGGCTGAGATTCTATACTGCATACTTCTAAAAAATGAAATCCACAACACTTCACAGCCTTGGGGAACAAAAGAGAGCTAAGGCTGATGTTAGGCTTGTCTTGCTCTTTATTTTTTTCTAGGTTAGATATTGGTTCTGCCAGTATTTCTAAAAGCCTCAGAAATAGCATTTCTGTCTCTGGTTGGATGTACACTGCATGGACTCCTCACTACCCCACATAACCTTGCCCTGACTTTGCTTGGGTGAAGCAGCTTCCTTCAACTCTTGGCAAGCTGCTAACATCAGGTTTATAAAAAAGATTTCTTTGCCTTAGCTCCTGAGGCAAAGAAACAAACTGGAGCATTACAGAACCTGTAGATCCTGTAGAGAACCTTCTGCCTGACAAAACAAAAATGGAAAGGTGGGATAAGGATTGCAGTCATTATTTTAAAGAAAGGACTGTTAATACAGTTGTATCAATATTATCTTTACCTCCCCTGTTCTCAATTTACTTGGGGTCTAGAGAACTTTAAGAGCTCCTTGATCTCTTTTACTCTGGCACAGGTCTTCTGCACAGTTTAAGTCAGCAAAACCAAACCTTTGGCCCATCCAGCAAACAAAAGCTTAAACAAATAAATAGACTCTGTAATATGACTTGAAAGAGGCAGGTGCAGTCAAACTGCAGCAAAGCAGATTACAGTGATGAAGGTTCTCCAGCAATGTTATAAAATTTCAGCTGCAATAAATAAATATGGGAACTGTCAGTCTGAGAATCTCAGTGCATTCTACCTGTCAGTGGTAGGGGCAAGAAATGAGAGAGAGAGAGATTCTACCTGTCAGTGGTAGGGGGAAGAAATGAGAGAGAAGGCACACTCCAAGAAATGAAAAGTAATCAACAAAACCTTTCCCCAATTTGCAACTTCAAATGAATGCCTTTCCCTGTTAAACATTCATATAACATGGACCAGCCATGAAAAAAAGTAAAAGAGCAGAGAGGAAGCTAAAGTTCATAGTATCATGGTATCATCAGGGTTGGAAGAGACCTCACAGATCATCAAGTCCAACCCTTCACCACAGAGCTCAAGGCTAGACCATGGCACCAAGTGCCACGTCCAATCCTGCCTTGAACAGCTCCAGGGACAGCGACTCCACCACCTCCCTGGGCAGCCCATTCCAGTAGCCAATGACTCTCTCAGTGAAGAACTTTCTCCTCACCTCGAGCCTAAACTTATGATGATTCCACCACCACCACCTCCCTGGACAGTCTGTTCCAAAGTCTGATCACTCTTGCAATAAAGACATTTTTCATAACGTTGATGAGATACCTTTTGGCTAAATAAGTGTCAACATTCAATATTGACAATTTTAAATCAGGAAAATGGAAAAAAAAATCATTAAAGATTTCAAAGTTATTGATTTGCATTTCTGATTGTATATGTTCAGAAAACCAGTTTTATCCTGGAAACACTGAAACTGATGAATCACATTCAGCATGAAAGCTATGAAACTACTTTGATTACCTATAAAAGAGTTGATCAGAAACAGAAGATGGTGAGGGGTTTGTTTTAATAGGTACATGGTCTACATATGATTGACTGAGTGAGCATCTGTCATTATTTCATCAACTGTTAGCAGCAAAGAAGTAAAATCGGTTTAAAGTAGTACCCAGCTGCACAGAACTGTGTCAGAATCAAAACAATAAAACTACTGTCGCCTGCATCAGGAGTGGTGTGGTCAGCAGGAGCAGGGAGGTCATTCTGCCCCTGTACTCTGCACTGGTTAGACCACACCTTGAGTACTGTGTCCAGTTCTGGGCCCCCCAGTTTAAGAGGGACATTGAGATGCTTGAACGTGTCCAGAGAAGGGCAACGAGGCTGGGGAGAGGCCTCGAGCACAGCCCTACGAGGAGAGGCTGAGGGAGCTGGGATTGTTTAGCCTGGAGAAGAGGAGGCTCAGGGGAGACCTTATTGCTGTCTACAACTACCTGAGGGGTGGTTGTAGCCAGGAGGAGGTTGCTCTCTTCTCTCAGGCAGCCAGCACCAGAACAAGAGGACACAGCCTCAAGCTGCGCCAGGGGAAATTTAGGCTTGAGGTGAGGAGAAAGTTCTTCACTGAGAGAGTCATTGGCTACTGGAATGGGCTGCCCAGGGAGGTGGTGGAGTCGCCGTCCCTGGAGCTGTTCAAGGCAGGATTGGACGTGGCACTTGGTGCCATGGTCTAGCCTTGAGCTCTGTGGTAAAGGGTTGGACTTGATGATCTGTGAGGTCTCTTCCAACCTTGGTGATACTGTGAGACTGTGATACTGTGGTTGGAAAAGCCCTTTCAGATCATCGAGTCAAACCATTCTCTAACTCTACCAAGTCATGTGCTAAACCACATCCCTCATCTCTACCTCTTTTAAACACCTCCAGGGATAAGAAGTAAGGATTTTGTGCACACTCATTTCACTACTACAAAACAAAAGTGCTGGGAAGCTGAGGAAACCTACAATAAAGGATTTTCTCTTCTCGTTTTACATGGTTAATTTAATTTGTGCAGAGATGCTAATTATCTGCCTGAGAATTATTGTGTTATTTCCCAGCAAGTTTTCAGTTGATACACACTACTTAATCAATGCAGCTGTAAACTGAGATTAATGGATCCTTTAAACACCCAATGTATGCAGATGCTTTATACTGTGGAAGATATGCAGACCAGGGAAACATGTCAGGCTTTCTACCCCAACATAGACTTTAACAAAGATCAACTGATTTACACCTTCTGAACCTTTGGATTCTCTGCTCATACTTACAGAAACAAACTGCTAGGAACCCAGACCTTGAAATCCTGCCCCAAAGAAAGTAAAACCTTTACAAGAAAATGTCATTATTAGTATTATTATGATGTATTTTGAAAGATAAAGCCTGCCAAACTTCTTTCCCCTTCCTTTGTGCTTCTGTCTGTGTTTCTTTGTTTGATTTCAAAGGCTATTGATAACAAATGCAAGAGGTAGCAGCGCTCAGTTTATTTACTTCATCTTCTTTGTACAATTATGGCTCCATTAGTAGCAGCTCTTCCATTTGCTGCCACAGGGAAGCTATTTATTTTTACAGTACTTGTGCATTTCATTATTTTCTGTGAAATTAAACCCAAGTACATGAACTCTGGATGCTCTGCTTCACCCTCAGAATGATTTGCTTGCCTCTTTTGCTGCCAGGTGTTGTGTAACTTTAATTATCCCTTCTGTTTATTATTCACTCCTCTGCTACCTGTGATGTCCTGTGCAGTCTTACTTATATAAGTGAACAAATGAATCTCAAACTTTTGGACTTCTGCAATCTCAGAATTGCTTCTTCCTTATATAGTTAACTTCAATATGTGAAAAGTCACAGAAATAGGCAAACTGTGCCAACAGTTTCCAGTCAAATCGGCTGAAAGCTACTTAGTTCATCCCCCCCAAACCTGATGACTCATAAATTAAGCCTTTACTTCAACAATGCTTTTCAAGAAGCTTTTCCATATTAGATCCTGAAAGAATTTAATTCAAGAGGTCTCACATTCTTAGCTGCTTGAAAAGAGCCTTCTAGGGCATTTTCTTGACTGCTTGAGAAGAGATATGCTGAGCTTGTCAGCAGAAGAGAGGCTAGCAAGAGGTTCATTCCCCTCATCCACTGCATAAACACATAGGCAGAAATTTCAGATTTAAAAAAGCCATTAAAGATAACTCTACAATTGGTTCTTGTTCTATATCACCAGGGATACCTACTTTGAATTTTGGAATAATAAGGAATATGAAGCATCTGGTCTTCTTTAGATCGTGAATGCCCAATCACTCAGACTCTCTAAATGAAGAATAACAGCACAGGCTGGGAAGCATAATCTCTAATCTGTATGATTTTCTTCAAGAAGATGATGTTATTAAGGGCTAATTAAGCCACATCTGTTCACATTGTGTAGTACGAAGCCTGGATAAGAAGTTAGAAGATAATTCACAAAAGTTGTTCCTGGAATTCCTTCCTACCTATTCTGAGTGAGATGGCAGCATCTAGTCCTTATATTTTTAACATCTTTATCTCACTAAGTTGGTTGCATTTATCCAGCTACTTTGCTTAGTTGAATACATACATTCAGCTGCAATTTACTCCAGCTGTCTTAACCTGAGCTTTATACTTGGGTTATTTTCTTCTCCATTCCACTGTTCTATAAATTATTCTAAATACAACTGAAAAAAAAAACCCATCTGAGCAGAACAATTCTGTAATTCAAACACCCTGCACAGCAGATGTGATACTTGATAGATTTTTTAGATTCTATCATAACAATCTACACTTCCCCCCCTACACCCCCCCCGAATTTACAAAAGGACAAAATCCAGATTCCAAGAGACATCTTTTATTGTTGACATAAATACCACATTGCCTTGATATTAAGGAAATAGCACCCAGCATCAAAGCTCCTCAGAATGTTTGATCTCCTAAGGAAATCAATGAGTCTTTTCTACTTGTCATCACATAAATATGATGCCAGCCCTTTTATTTTCCCCACTTAAGTAGATCTAGAGATTAATGTATGATATGGGAAAAGGGGTAGAGAACACAGACGGTTAGAAACCGAGTTAGGTTAGCACATAGAGTGTTAGAAACCGAGTTAGGTTAGGACATAGAGTGTTAGAAACCTAGTTAGGTTAGCACATAGAGTGTTAGAAACCTAGTTAGGTTAGCACACAGAGTGTTAGAAACCGAGTTAGGTCAGGACATAAAGTATTAGAAACCTAGTTAGGTTAGCACATAGAGTGTTAGAAACCGAGTTAGGTCAGCACATAGAGTGTTAGAAACCTAGTTAGGTTAGGACATAGAGTGTTAGAAACCTAGTCAGGTCAGCACATAGAGTGTTAGAAACATAGGTTAGGACATAGAGTGTTAGAAACACAGGTAGGTTAGTTAGGACATAGAGTGTTAGAAACTGAGTTAGGTCAGGACATAGAGTGTTAGAAACCTAGTTAGATTAGCACACAGAGTGTTAGAAACCTAGTCAGGTCAGCACATAGAGTGTTAGAAACCTGGTTAGGTCAGCACATAGAGTATTAGAAACATAGTTAGGCCAGGACATAGAGTGTTAGAAACCTTGTATTCCAGGTTAGGGTGGAACCAAACCAAACCAACCAAGAAGAAACCACTTAAAAAAAATAAGACAAATAATCTGAGCGGAGAAGCCTCTGACCTAGCTCTGATTGTATGCCATGACATTGACCCTCAAATTTCAAACCACTCTCAGGCTACTTTAACAACACTTTTTTTTGCTCACAGTTTGCCCTTGGATGTCACAGAGAGTAAGCCCAGAGCAGATGTAAGAAGGAATGTGATCAGTGAAGTTAAAATACAAAGGCAGGTTCTGAAGGAGAAGGAAGCATCAGTGATTGTGTTGGAAATAAAAGTACCTGAAATTACTGTTAAGCAGCTAAATTTGAGACTATTTTTTTCCATGCACTAAAAACAAGATAGGCTGCAAGCACAACTGTCTTATAACCAAGGTTATCCCCTTGTCTGGATTTTAATAGCAGTTAATTATGCTTCCAGGATATCAAGTAGGAGATAAGACTTGAAAAATGTCTTATTCTATTGCATCAGAGACCACTCGGAGCCATTACACTCTACATGAGGTCAATAATACTCATTCTGAAACTCAGCAAATAAATATTTATAAATTATAAAGAAACATTGCTCCTTGGAGCCTATCAATAATTCATATTTTAGAAGGTCTTAAATACATGATAAACCATAATGGCTCCAATGGAACAGTCAACTCTCATAAACTTCTAGGAGGAATCATTATTTGTTGGGTTTTTTTGTTTCATATAAGCCTCTATTACAATTCTACAGCAGAGGAACCATGCATTAAAATAGCTCTGTAAGAGTGAGACTATAGATGTGCATGGTTAAGGCTATGTTCTTTGTGGCTAGGGATAAATTCTCATTTAGGGTAGGGAATTATGGATTTCTACTTTTGTGCTGTATTCTAAATACACAAAGTGCTTAGCTATGGTCTTTACTCCTAATAATAATCATTGTTACTTGCCTTTGTAGCTGCATTGAAGTCCCCAGTGCACTAAGTAGCACACCAAATGTAGGAAACCTCAATGCACGTGCAACAGATGAGTTGTTTAAACTGAAAAAAGCATAAACCCTATGAGCTGCATGGCATGGAATCATTAAATGGGTGCAAAAATGTTTAGACCAATCTATCCTGATCCTGTAAGAGAAGAATTGTGTGTATAAGCTTTACTCCTAACTGAAGTTGTTACACCCTTGCAAAGTGCCTGAGGACAAGGGCTGAGAGGTAATTCCCAGGATGGTTACAGTTTTGCCCAGTGAGACAAATGTGAGGTAAAGCCAAGAACATAAGAGACTCATGAGGAGGTGAAAAGGCTTTTACATATTAGGGCAGCAAGTTAGTAATGACAGCAATGAATCATTAATAACCAGGGAAAACATGTGAAAGCCTCACTGCCACGTGTGCATGGTCCTGCTCTTACACTGTTCACTTAACAACATGGAGTGAATTAAGGAGTTTCAGCATTTAACTCTGCAGTTGTCTTCTGTGTCTGAGCTATCAGTTTAAGCTGACTTAGCAAAGCATGATGCTGTGATGCTCTGCTGTCCTGTGCAGTTCTGCTAGAGAATAATTCAATTAAAGAGACCTCCTCAGGAAGCAGGGCAGGGCATCAGCATCACTGAACCATAATCAGAGGGCAAAAAGAATTTTTTTTATTATTGAGCACTGCCATATCTGCTCATAACTGTTCAGATCTGCTTTTTTTCCTCTCTAGAAAGCCTCTTTTTTCCTCTCTAGAAAGACGTCTCAAGATCCCAGTGCTCATAGATGTAGCCCCTACCCTAGCTGAGCTATGCCAAGGGCAGGGGAGACTCAATTCTGTCCCAGGCTGCTCCTGGCATGATGCCTGTCCTTGCATTGAGCTGCATCTGCCCACCCCCTCCTGTTTGTCTGATGGTCGCTGGGATGGATGTTGATGTGACCTGTCATTATCAGGAGCCCTACCCTGCTAGCTCTACTTGGATGCCTGGGAGTAGTGTCTTTTATGGAGGGAGCATCGCTCTTTCTTGTGCTGCTATCACCTTTGGGTCTAGATTGTCTTCCCACATCACCCTTGTGCTGTTGATCATCTTGGGCTCTAGACTGTCTTCCCTCAAGAAGTCACCCCCTTACCAGTGCCAGCCAGCCCTTACCTGTCTGTGGCTTCAGTCTGCAAAGCAAGGAAGGAAAGAAACAGAATTCGGGGTGCAACTGCATCTGCACCCTCCAAGTGCAAGTATCACAAGATTAGGAAGAGAAAACTGGGAGCTGAATCTCCTCCAGGCCATTCCACCACATCTACATAATAATAAGACACATGCAAGTACCTTCAGTTTGTACACTGAGAACAGTGCCACTGGCAGGACAGCCCCAAATGACTCCTTCTCAAGTTTTTGGGAGTAGGAGGAATGTAAATTGGTTTAATATTTCCTGATTTAAGCTGCTTCTGTTGACTTTAATTAACTTTCCCTTAGGCTCACAAACATAACAAACACTGCCCCTAAAAGCAAATAAAATCGACTGTGTTCCATGGAATTTTCAAGGTATCTCTAGCTCCTAAAGACACAAATAAAGGTTTTACTAGGGAGCTTTTAAAGAGATATGTGCTATTACTATATATCACTAATGTTTCATTGACCTGCATAACCAATAGTTCAACATCATTAAGGCCCATACCATAAAATTATACATTAATTAAGCTGGCATGAGTTTTGCAGAGCAAATACAGCACATCTCTTCAGTATTTATGTGCTGTTTACAGCAGAGCACTTGAAACTTTAGGACAGGAATTTTCTATTAGAATCATAGAAATCATAGAATCATAGAATCAATCAGGTTGGAAGAGACCTCCAAGCTCATCCAGTCCAACCTAGCACCCAGCCCTGTCCAATCAACCAGACCATGGCACTAAGTACCCTATCCAGTCTTTCTGAGCACCTTCAGGGACGGCAACTCCACCACCTCCCTGGGCAGCCCATTCCAATGCCAATCACTCTCTGGCAAGAACTTCCTTCTAACATCCAGCCTAGACCTCCCCTGGCACAACTTGAGACTGTGTCCCCTTGTTCTATTGCTGGTTGCCTGGGAGAAGAGACCAACCCCACCTGGCTACAGCCTCCCTTCAGGTAGCTGTAGACAGCAGTGAGCTCTGCCCTGAGCCTCCTCTTCTGCAGGCTGCACACCCCCAGCTCTCTCAGCTTCTCCTCACAGGGCTGTGCTCCAGGCTCCTCACCAGCCCTGGTGCCCTTCTCTCTTGAATTGAGGAGCCCAGAACTGGACACAGCACTCAAGGTGTGGCCTGACCAGTGTACCATTCTGCTCCCAGAGTACAGGGGAAGAATAACCTCCCTTGTCCTGCTGGCTACACAGTTCCTGATCCAGGCCAGGATGCCATTGGCTCTCCTGCCCAACTGGGCACACTGCTGGCTCAGGTTCAGCTACTATCTACCAGTACCCCCAGGTCTGGCTGCTCTCAGCTACTCTGTCTCCAGCCTGTAGTGCTGCTTGGGGTTGTTATGGCCAAAGTGTAGAACCCTGCACTTGGCCAAAAATATGGAATGCTTCACAAGGTTGCCTGTCATCCTTGAGCAGAGCCATGCTAATCTTCTCTGTGTTNAAGGTGAATCAGCAAAGCAAATGGAGGGTGAGGTTAGAAAGCAAGATGGAGCTCAGCCATCAGCCTCAGCTCTCCCCAGCAGCCAAAGCAGAAGAGAACAGCCCAGCACCAAGTGCAGAGCAAAGTGACCTAATCTTTGTTTTGCCTTTCTTCTTTACACATCTCAGCAAGACTGTGAGGGAAGTAGACACCATTGTTTTCATTTTTTAGCCTATGATCTAATTCTTCTCACCAAAACATCCCAGCTAGGCTCAAACTAACACAGATATATGAAATGCATAAATGATGGTCCAACTTGCAAGTCTAAAAACACGACAGTGTAGTTTATTCCCAAGAATTTAACTCCTGTAGAATAAGGAGTTTGATTTTGGAAATAATAAATAATAATAAAAAGGATTAAAAAATCCAACAAAAAAAACCAACACCAACAAACAAATTAATAATGTAAGGGAATATGTCTACACTTAGGCAACCTTAACATCCTCTCAACAAAATGCTGATAAATTGAATCATAGAGTCATAAAAGCAAACAGGTTGGAAGAGACCTCCAAGATCATCCAGTCCAACCTAGCACCCAGCCCTGCTGGATCACAGGGTCACAGGCTCACAGGATGTCAGGGGTTGGAAGGGACCCAAGGAGATCATTGATTCCAACTCCCTCGCCAGAGGAGGACAATCCTATCTCCACAGATCACCGAGGAACACATCCAGACAGGGCTTGAAAGCCTCCATAGACCTTTCAATCAACGAGACCATGGCACTAAGTGCCTCATCATTGCGCTGACATCCATTAGCATTCCAACTACAAATGTTCTTAAGCTCAGTCTTTCCTGCATGGTTACAACCAGCCAGCAATGCAACTGTAGTTAGCAGACATTATTCATCTATAACGTGTGCTCTTTTTTTCCACATGGCTTTAGCAGAGAAATCTTGCATGAAAGTGATTCTAAATTACAGTTTATGCCATTCAGCAACGTAAATGTAAGGAGAAACAAAGTAAATCGAAGCCGTTTAGGCTTTGGCTTCTTTTTTTCCACAGACTGCTGCAACAAAATAATCCTTGTGCTTTCAAGTGGGGTGTAAATGGGACTGCTTGAGTCATAAGGAACACTGATTTCCTATGTTTGAACAAATATGTGGAGTTATTCCAGCAGTATAGCCAAAAGCAAACAAAGGGAAAAGAAGCTTCTTAAATATTTGGACAGTCCTTAGTGGTTCTACATAAGCAGTTTAGGTAGCCACAGAAAACTTTTTGTGTTTGCCACTGCACATATGAGTTACACACGAGAGTTCTTTGGGGATAATCAAACAGGATCACAGCTTTTGCTCATTACAATATCAAATATCACTGACATGGTGGCTGTAGCCAGAGAGGTTAAACGTGAGTGCTCACACTGCAGCATTTTACACCGACAGACCTACATCGCCTGTAGCTCTTCTTAAGCTATAGTTCAACTAATAATTCTCCTGAGAGTTCTGCTTCTCATTTACTAGTTCTCCTGCAACAGCTACCAGTGTAATACCAAAGTAACTCCACTGATGCTGGACAACAGTGAGTATCAGTGTAAAATATGGTTGCTCCACCCCATCTTTTATTTATCTGCTCTCAGAATTGCTCGAGCATGAAGGCAGAATAGTCTCTGGAGATCCCTCCTGGTTTTCTGTTTGAGGGCAGGGCAGTCATGCTAGATGCTTCCCTTTTACCAGCAAAAGGCTGCACAAAGTACTTCTTCTGTCTCAGCTGCTAGTACTTCTACCTGGATTGCATTCCAAGTGGAAGTACGATTAATTTGAGCTATTCCTCTGTGCTGCAGTTCCAGGGACGGCACAAAACACACAGCTTAATGGAAAACTCACAGCCTCCTTGGCTGGAACTCTGATAATCTTGCCCTATTGTGTGACCTCTGTGACTGGTCTGCTACAGCTGATGGAGCTGACTTGCAAAAACCACAATTGTTTGTATGTATCATGGATGAATTTCTATGCAATATTGCTCTCCACACCCTCAAAGTCATTAGTGAGCCATTCTTTAAATGACCCTGGTCGCATGCAGAGAGTGGTAATCAAGGGCACAATGTCCACCTGGTGACCAGTGACAAGTGGTGCTCCTCAGGGGTCAGTGCTGGGACCAGTGCTCTGTAACATCTTTGTCAGTGACATGGACAGAGGAATTGAGTGCACCCTCAGCAAGTTTGCAGATGACACCAAGCTGTGTGGCACAGCTGCCTTGCTGGAGGGCAGGGATGCCATCCAGAGGGACCTGGACAGGCTGGAGAGGTGGGCCCAGGCCAACCTCATGA
>WAAF01000715.1:117650-142143 GCA_013400475.1 Tricholaema leucomelas | reverse complement strand
TGCTCAGAGGGCTGCAGCAGCTCTGCTCTGAGGACAGGCTGAGAGAGTTGGGGCTCTGCAGCCTGGAGAAGAGAAGGCTTCGAGGAGACCTTAGAGTGGCTTTGCAGTATCTGAAGGGAGCCTACAGGAAGGCTGGGGAGGGACTATTGACAAGGTCTGGGAATGTCAGGACAAGGGGGAATGGGTTTAAACTGGCAGAGGGGAGATTCAGACTGGATGTTAGGAGGAAGTTCTTTACAGTGAGGGTGGTGAGACACTGGCACAGGTTGCCCAGGGAGGTTGTGGCTGCTTCCTCCCTGGAGGTGTTTAAGGTCAGGCTGGATGAGGCCTTGGGCGAGCTGCTCTAGTGGGAGGTGTCCCTGCTTATGGCAGGGGGCTGGAGCTGGATGATCCTTGAGGTCCCTTCCAACCTAAACCATTCTATGATTCTATGATTTTCTCAATAACCTTATCAAAATCCTAGTCTGCAACGTGCAAAATGTGTAAAACTTGCTTCTTGAGAGGCACAGTCAGAGAGCAGTACTGCAAAGGTTAACATTCCCACTTAGAGCAATTAAATGTTTTATTTATATTTGGGGGATTAAGCAAGCAATTCAGGCATTGTAACAAATCAAGCTGACAAGTCCTATTCACATAAATGACAATGTGCAGACAAAAATTACATTAATTTCCAAACCAACAATAATTCCTTTCCCCAGAATGCCATATTTATGGAAAGTGTTTAGAACACTGCTCCCAATTATTTCCAACTTTGCAACAAATTATTACAGAACAACCTTTTCTTTATACTATTACTCTGCTTTGATGACTCGTTGCACCCTTTCATTCTTGCTATAAATGCACCTTACCCGTTATGCAGACACAGAAGAGATACAACTGCAAAGCAAAAGCAAGGCAGAGGGGAAAGAAAGAGTTTCCTTGTTGATGTAGCCACACATTTGCCATTGGAATGGGCTGCCCAGGGAGGTGGTGCAGTCACCGTCCCTGGAAGTGTTCAAGAAAAGCCTGGATGAGGCACTTAGTGCTATGGTCTGGTTGACTGGATAGGGCTGGGTGCTAGGTTGGGCTAGATGATCTTGGAGGTCTCTTCCAACCTGGTTGATTTTTTTCTATTCTATTCTATTTATGAAAACTTTACTAAATGAATGTAGCTTCAGGGCTCATAATAACCTATGTGCACATATGCCTTGCCAGATGATGCATAGGCTATTGCCCTGGGATTAAGTAGTCATGTGTATTTATCCCACAGCAAAACCTTCTGACAGACACTTACACATATATGCAAATGCACATACAGTCATGCACAAAAAAGGCTGGGAATTAACTAACCTAGGGGGTTTCTATAAGAAGAAAAAGAAATTAAAGGAAATGGTCATATGTTATAGGAGGTTAAATTGGTCAAATTAGTTAGGAAATCACAGTCTCACAGTCTCACAGTATCACCAAGGTTGGAAGAGACCTCACAGATCATCAAGTCCAAGCCGTTACCACAGAGCTCAAGGCTAGACCATGGCACCAAGTGCCACGTCCAATCCTGCCTTGAACAGCTCCAGGGACGGTGACTCCACCACCTCCCTGGGCAGCCCATTCCAGTAGCCAATGACTCTCTCACTGAAGAACTTTCTCCTCACCTCAAGCCTAAATTTCCCCTGGCACAGCTTGAGGCTGTGTCCTCTTGTTCTGGTGCTGGCTGCCTGAGAGAAGAGAGTGCCCTCCTCCTGGCTACAACCACCCCTCAGGCAGTTGTAGACAGCAATAAGGTCTGCCCTGAGCCTCCTCTTCTCCAGGCTAAACAATCCCAGCTCCCTCAGCCTCTCCTCGTAGGGCTGTGCTCAAGGCCTCTCAAGCACAAGCTTGAAATGGCAGGACAAGGCCCAGCTCTTCCCTTAGAAAATGCTCACTGGTTGTGGATTTCTTCTTTCTGCTTTAGATCAGAACTTTGGGGTTCTTCTACTGCTGGCATGCGGTTGATGATGATCATGGCAAAAAGCACAGGAGCCAGCTTTGTATCACCTGTATCCAGCTGCTGCACAGTTGCATCAGCTTTGCTTTTAAATCTGGCTCCTGCTGTCCAGAGCCTTTTAAACATTCAGTTATTACAATGCATAATTTATCACTACAGATTGAAGTCAGCCAAGCACAGAAGACAAAAGACCAAGCAGGGTGCTTGTCAAGGGGATCCATGCTGAATATTCACAGTAGCAGGTCATTGTCTTTCCAGTGTGCTAACTCAGAGACCTGGCTGACTGAATTGGTTGTGGCCTTCCACTACACTACTCAACAGCTTATCTGTCCCCAGCCAGTAGGACAACACCTGTACTCAGCACTGGTCAGGCCACACCTCGAGTACTGTGTCCAGTTCTGGGTCTCTCAATTTAAGAAAGGTGTTGAGGTGCTTGAATGTGTCCAGAGAAGGGCAACGAAGCTGGTGAGGGGCCTGGAGCACAGCCCTGTGAGGAGAGGCTGAGGGAGCTGGGGGTGTGCAGCCTGCAGAAGAGGAGGCTCAGGGCAGACCTCATTGCTGTCTGCAGCTACCTGAAGGGAGGCTGTAGCCAGGTGGGGTTGGGCTCTTCTCCCAGGCACCCAGTTACAGAACAAGAGGACACAGCCTCAAGCTGTGCCAGGGCAGATTCAGGCTGGATGTTAGGAAGAAGTTCTTCACAGCAAAAGTGATTGGCAATGGAACGGGCTGCCTGGGGAAACGTCACCATCCCTGGAGGTGTTTAAAATGAGACTGGATGAGCTACTTAGTGCCATGGTTTAGTTAATTAGGAGGCTTAGGTGCTAGGTTGGACTGGATGATCCTAGGATTTCCCAACCTGGTTAATTCTATGGTTCTGTGGCATGCCTCGTAAGGACCCCTGCATCTCCATGACTAAGTTTTGCTGGAACACAGCCAAAGCCCTTTGTGCATGAGGATTTTGCAGAGAGAAGTAACACTATTTTTTGGGACACAATTGTCAGTAAAAACACTGGGGTTTATGCTTTTACTGCCTAGCTAACCTGAATTGATTTGTTCATGTTGAATGTTTGTGGGTTTGTTGGGTTTTATTTTTAACCCTGCTGCATGCAGAATGCCATAGAGAGCTTACAAAGCAGAGCCTAGAGCTTTATGGACAGTATGTTTTCATTACATAAATCTAACCACCTAAAGAACAAAATCTGGATTGAATAGTGGGAGCACTATTTGCCTTTGTCATCTTCTTGTGCTCATATAAATTCACTCCAAGCTTGATATGCTTAACTAAAAGAAAGAAAAATCTCCCCTGTAAACCATGAGACCAAAGCAACATTCAGAAGCAGGTCTAAATGCTGGAGTGGGTTTTGTCCTATATGCAAATGTTCTTTCTTTTTAAAACACTGCTAGTAAACCTTTCTTTCCCCTACTTATTTTAATCAATAGCAATATTTCCCCAAATATTAATCTCCAGCTTCTAACAATTGTGAGAGTAACACTTCCTCCCTCCAGAGATCTCTGTGCTATATTCTCTTGATCCCAGGTGCATTTATATCTAAGGTGTTCCTGTGTGATAACACTTGCATTTTAGTCAATGTTGTCACATTAGGCAGAGAGATTTTTTTCTGTTCCTACTACTTTCCAGGAGTGCAAAGCCTTCCCTAAACAACTGGTGAAATAGGGCATCATCCTGCATTCTCTATTAGAACAGTTCTTTGTCATAGAATCATAGAATGGTTTAGGTTGGAAGGGACCTCAAGGATCATCCAGCTCCAAACCCCTGCCATAGGCAGGGACACCTCCCACTAGAGCAGGTTGCTCAAGGCCTCATCCAGCCTGGCCTTAAACACCTCCAGGGAGGAAGCATCCACAACCTCCCTGGGCAACCTGTGCCAGTGTCTCACCACCCTCACTGTAAAGAACTTCCTCCTAACATCCAGTCTAAATCTCCCCTCTGCCAGTTTAAACCCATTCCCCCTCGTCCTGACATTACCAGACCTTGTCAATAGTCCCTCCCCAGCCTTCCTGTAGGCTCCCTTCAGATACTGCAAAGCCACTCTAAGGTCTCCTCGAAGCCTTCTCTTCTCCAGGCTGCAGAGCCCCAACTCTCTCAGCCTGTCCTCATAGCAGAGCTGCTGCAGCCCTCTGAGCATCTTCGTGGCTCTCCTCTGGACTGGCTCCAGCAGTTCCATGTCCTTCTTGTGTTGGGGGCTCCAGAACTGCACACAGTACTGCAGGTGGGGTCTGGGGAGAGCAGAGTAAAGGGGCAGAATCACCTCCTCACATGTAGATGTGAATGCAGTGAGACTGTATAAGCAAGGAAAGGAAAGGCTGGGAAGTCCTGAATGTAATTT
Organism: Tricholaema leucomelas; assembly: GCA_013400475.1. NCBI lineage: Eukaryota > Metazoa > Chordata > Aves > Piciformes > Lybiidae > Tricholaema lacrymosa > Tricholaema leucomelas. The sequence goes on along the minus strand of WAAF01000715.1, from coordinate 137,832 downwards.
CTGAAGTGTTTGATTACATGCCATAGGAAAATCAGGTCCTTCATCCCATAAACCAAGGGGAAAAGAAGACCATGCAGCTGATAACGATTAAAAAAGCACCTTGCCAAAAAGAAGAAACCCAGCTGCAGTTGTTGAGGTACATTATTAAAAGTGACAGATTTTGGATCTGCTCTTTTTTTCAAGTCCCCTGTGAGTCACATTACCATCATTTCTTCATCTGTAGGGGACAAACTCTGTCCCTTCTATGAATTATGTCAGCAATCTTCCATCAGACACATGCAATATTGCTAGGCGACACCTTGCAGCAGGTGTTCACTTCTTCCATATGGTGCTTCACACATTTACTTGAACTATCATAGCTGAAGCATATTGAATTTGTTCAGCCTAGAGAAGTTGTCAAGCTAGATGGACGACATTCTTTTAAGTATGTGCATTCATCTTGGCTTGACAAGTGTCCATTTGACACTGAGTGGAAATTCTTTTCCTGAGCAGGCTACAGAGTACCACATTACCTGTCACTGTAATTGTGCTGCCAGAACTTTGCAAGAAATGTTTGCAGATTCCCACTGGCAAATGACTTTTATCTTGAGATGTCAAAGTATAAAAAGGGTAGATTTCCTCTTCTGAATTGCAGAAGTGAGCACATTTTGTAAACAAGGATGGAGTTTCTCCTTTCAGGCTTCTATTTAATAAATTAGAATATTAGGTCAGAGCTACTAACTGCTTCAACCCAGCATCTGTGTCATTTAAAATGGTCTCTACTGGAAAGTTGAATTTCTACATTTAAAAAAATACATATTTTTATTCTGAAATTATTTTCTGTTCACTTCTTCAGCAATGAATCATAGAATGGTTTAGGTTGGAAGGGACCTCAAGGACTATCCAGTTCCAAACCCCTGCCATAGGCAGGGACACCTCCCGCCAGAACAGGGTGATCAAAGCCTCATGCAGCCTGGCCTTGAACACCTCCAAGGAGGTGTCCACCTTGGACAGAGCCCAAATACCCACCTTGGACAGAGCTCAGGCTGCCACAATATTGTTTCTTTCTTCTGCCCAACAACCCAAACAATGATGGGCACAGAGCAGGCAAAGCCAAAGGGAGAGACAGAGGGAAAAAAAAAAGCAGGCAAGAGAGCAAGAACACTCCAAACTCCCAGCTACACAGAAAAGTAGGTCAATGAAATGTGACAATTTTTTCTCTTATATTCCATTCAGCCTCTTTAGAGTCATAGAATCACAGAACAGGTTAGGCTGAGGGGGAGCTCAAAGCTCATCCAGTTCCAAACCCTGCCATAGGCAGGGACACATCCCACTAGAACAGGTCACTCAAGGCTTCATCCAACCTGGTTATGAACACCTCCAGGGAGGTTCTGGAGCACAGAATCACACTCTAATCACATTCTGTGCTTCTCTGCTCCACAGCCTCCCTGGGCAACCTGTGCCAGTGTCTCACCACCCTCACTGTAAAGAACCCTTTCCTAACATCTAGTTTAAACCTCCCCTCTGCCAGTTTAAACCCATTACTCCTCATCCTGTCATTACAAGACCTTGTCAATAGCCCCTCCACCGCCTTCCTATAGCTCCCTTCAGATACTGGAAGGCCACTCCAAGGTCTCCTCGAAGCCTTCTCTTCTTTAGGCCCAACTCTCTCAGCCTGTCCTCACAGCAGAGGTGCTCCAGGTTGGTTATACACAGAGTAGCAAAGATGTCAATGCCTCATCTATATAATGCTAAAGATCTTCTAGCCTGCTTCCTAGCACTTTTCTACACTGAACAGATTCTTGGCAGTAGTCCCAAAATTAATGAAGCAAACATGTCTCTTCTGCAAAATCCCTTCCAAAACGATGCTTTCCCGTAACAGATTTCACTCTTAACAAGCTGGTGCTGCTTGATACTTAGTCTTGTACACTCTGGACTTTATCTTGTTACTTGCTGTAGTACTGGATGTCACAAACTGAGGTGAAAATACCCACAAAAAATAGCATTTTAAACATCAAACCTATAACTGGAGAGGGAATGATTCAGGCTTTTAGGTCATGAAAATCTGAGGGTTACAACTTGTGTAGTAGATTAGATTTAGGGCATGGTTCCGTTGGATTGTGCCACATAGGTGATGGTCTTAGGAACAGATATTTCTTGCACCTGCTTTGTGATTTCTCTAAGAATCAGGTTCATAAACCAAGGCAATCCTGAATTCACCCAAAGACACTGCTATCCAAAGAATTAATGCTCAATATTTTCAGGCATTTCTGGTCTTCATGAAGAGGTTAATGGGGGTGTGAATGGCTGTGGGCATTTTACTGCCTGTCTTGTCCCACTGTAAGGTTAAAAACAGTCCAAGATAAAAGGTTTGGAGAATCCATATAGATTTTACTTGTATATTCTGACTCTAGCAAACACTCTAGAAGATAATAATGTTTATGCAGGGTTAGACCATGTAAGTCCATCTAGCTCAGCATCTTATCCCTCATACTGAACAGGAATAAGTAGTTTCTTGTTCACTGCAGCGTCACTCAGCCACACAGTGTTATAAAATCATTTTATGTAGAAAAAACCTCTTTGAACATCAAGTCCAACCTTCAACCCAACATTACCATGCCCACTAAATCATGTCCCAAAGTGCCCTGTCTACACATGTTTTGGAAACATCCAGAGATTGTAAGTTCAACACCTCCCTGGTGCTCCTGACCACTCTTTCAGTAAATGAATTCTCATTATCCAGTCTAAACCTTACCTGGCACCATGTGAGGTCATTTTCTGCAGACATATCACTTGTTACTTGGAAGAAGAGACCAATTCCACCACACTCCAACCTCTTTTCTGAAGCCACCATAAACTCCTTAGGACCTTGGGCCATCCTAAAGACAGAAGGGTAAAAGGGAATTAATAATATTCATTTTATTATCAATGTAGAGAATCAGGTAATGATTTCTGTGATAGAAATTTGACCTTAGAAGAGTTTTTTTCTTGATTCCATGTTTCAATACTAAAACTGTGAGTATACTCAGATGAGGCATTCTATATATAAACTGCAAAGTGATTGGCCACTTTGAAAACCAACCTGAAATTTCCTTTACATAACAGCCAAAGATGAATATACTCAAACCATCTGCTTTAGTCATAGCAGCTTAGAGAACATGACCTAGAGGCAGTTTAGTCTGTATTAATCTCTTACTTGATTACACCATAAGATCTTTTCAAATAAGTCAAGATCAGAGACAACATATTACAGGCTCACAGGATGCTAGGGGTTGGAAGGGACCTAAGGAGGTCATCTAGTCCAACCCTCCTGCCAGAGCAGGACCATACAATCTAGCTCAGGTCACACAGGAACACATCCAGACAGACTTTGAAAGTCTCCAGAGAAGGAGACCCCACAACCTCTCTGGGGAGCTGTTCCAGTGCTCTATGACCCTTACAGTACAGAAGTTCCCCCTTGTCTTGAGGAGGAACCTCCTGTGCTGCAGCTTCCATCCATTGCTCCTTGTCCTGTGCCAGGGAGCAAGTGAGAAGAGCCTGTTAAAAACCCATATTCTTTTATATCAAGGTTGCTTCTAACAGTGACACACAACTCAGTTGTTTTCACCTTCCTCTTCCCCAGAGTTTTGGTGTCCTTCTATGACAGTGCAGCAGTGATCTCCAGCCTGTGCCAGTGCCTCTCCAGGTTGCAGGCTGCTCTTTGCATTTGTCTCTATTGTACTTCATCCAGTTTCTCTGGGCAATTCCTCAAATTTATCAAGATCACTCTGAGCACTACCTTCCTGCTCCATTGAAAGCATTGTTAAAGTCAAGATGAATGATACCCACTGCCTTCCCCGTGCCCATAGATCTAGCTGGTTTATGACAAAAGATAAGCAAGCTGATAAAGAATGATTTCCCCATAGGAAGTCTGTGCTATTAGTTTTCACCTCACACCTTTTCTCTCTTTTGCCTGGAAATGGTTTCCATGAGGACACATTCCCAGGAACTGAGGTGAGGTTGCCTAGCTTGTAATTCTGCAGCTCTTCCTCTCAGCCTTTGATGAAGACAGGTGTTATATTTGTCCTTTTGTGCAAACCAGAGACCCTCTGTCATTGCTACCACCTCTCTAAGCTACAGAGTGGCTTTGAAGCTAAGTCCCTATTTTATAACCACACTAAGAGAAGAGTTTAAACCTAATGCTAAATAATTGGAAGGAAATTGCAGTATAATAACGTACAGCCTGCAAGTTTGCTTTAACAGTCTTGGATGCATTTTGGAGGCCTGTGCTTCACAGGATCTACTGTATTTGGACAAAGTGATACATGGATGAGAAGGAAGAACCTTACAGCTGGTTCACAGGTAACACCTTTCCACAAATGAAGCTTAAATTACAGCCTGGTAATTTTAGAGATCAAAGTGAGTGTGACTGAAGAAAGCTGCATGAGAGTGTCACTCATTTTAAGGACATATATTGTACAAAAGCCAATTATCAGCATTTTATAGTTTTGTTAAGATATTTGAGGTCTTCCAGACTTTTGGCAGGGAGGGCTGCAGAAGCTCATTTATTCTCTAACAGCATCAGCAAAAGATTCACTTTAGGCTTGGAACTTTACTTCTGACTGCCCTTTCTGTCACCAATTATTTTGTGTGCACACCAAAGGAAATCAGTCAAGGCTGTCAGCAGCATTGATCCTGCTTCTCCCTACCAGATGTTCTTCTTGTCCATCTGCTCACACTTGCTTTGCACAACATGAAAAAGAACTGGAGGCTGTGAGGTGACACTGCAATTAACCTTGTAAATGATTTCCCTTTTGCAAATGGAATCAGTGATTGAGTCCATAACTTACACAATTAAGTGCAATGCATCTTAGTCATTTTCTCTAATCCTCCATTTAATATCTGATCATTGATTTAATGTTTAATATTGTGGAATCATTGTTTTGTGGCCCTCATTTCTTGAATGTCCTTGATTTTAAGGATAGCCAGCAAGATAGTAGCTTGATCTTGCAAAGGGTTACTTGTATGAGTACTTTGATGAAGGCCAGTGTGGTTAGTCACAGAATCACAGAATCAGTCAGGGTTGGAAAGGACCACAAGGATCATCTAGTGCCAACCCCCCTGCCATGGGCAGGGAAACCCTGCCCTAGAGCAGGCTGCCCACAGCCTCAGCCAGCCTGGCCTTAAACACCTCAAGCCATGGGGGCTCAACCACCTCCCTGGGCAACCCATTCCAGCCTCTCACCACTCTCATGCTCAACAACTTCCTCCTCACCTCCAGCCTGACTCTCCCCACCTCCAGCTTTGCTCCATTCCCCCCAGTCCTCTCACTCCCTGATATCCTGAAAAATCCCTCCCCAGTTTTTTTGTAGCCCCCTTCAGATTGTGGAAGGCCACAAGGAGGTCACCTGGGAGCCTCCTCTTCTCCAGCCTGCACAGCCCCAGCTCTTTCAGTCTGTGCTCACAGCAGAGCTGCTGCAGCCCTCTGAGCATCCTCCTGGCCCTGCTCTGGACACTCTCCAGCATCTCCACATGAATAAAGTTTTGCATGGTTAAATTCTTAATTTTCACTTATTTTTCAGACACATCATCCCTATTTTAGTAACCTTCTTTAACTGTCTTCCACTCTTTGAAGTTAGTTTAAACTGAACCTGTGGAGGTGCCCATACTTGTTAAATAGAATTATTTTCCCTGCAACATGATTTGAAATTTTGTCTCTTCTTTAAAGAGTTATTAATAATCTTTCTTTCAGCCATGGAAAATGGAAGCTGCCCACGAAGATCATTTGACACCACGCGAACAAGGACATGAGTACCTACATTTCCTGTATACTAAAGTGAGACCCTTGAAAGAGTAGATATTTCAGGCAAAGATTTTGCCAGTCTACCTAGATATTCAAACATCTTAGTCCTGGCTAGGGCTGGGTGCTGGGTTGGACTGGATGATCTTGGAGGTCTCTTCCAACCTGATTGATTCTATGATTCTGTGATTCTTAAGGATAAGACTCTTGATTCTGTCATGTAAAGGCTGCCAGTTTGTTGCAATTTTTTTTTGAACAAAACTGCTATTCTCTGAGAAATAAATGAAATCAATGCCCAGAGACTTGCCAAAATGGTTGATTTAGATGACCAGTTCAGGAGCTGCAGGCAGGCTTCCAGGGGTGAAAGCACATCTGTTAAATTATGATATCACATATCTTCATTGTTTCATTTCAAACTCCACAACTGTTTTCTTACCCAAATGAAAGTCACTGGGTTACTGTAATATGCAGTTGTATTATGTGACAGCTGCCATCTTGGTCATGACCTGGGACTGAAAATTGAGTCTTCAATTGATAAAAGCATTGACTGCTCTAGCGAGAGCTACAGCACTGACTGCTACAATTTGCTTTCCTAGTGTGACCCTGGACACAGGGCAAGAAGTACTCACTACACTGTGTGCTGTTACAGCTGAAAACAGAAATGTAAGAGCCCAACATTGTCCTAGATCTTGGTAGATCTGATGGGAACTTTCAGGAGCAGTTCCTTGTTTTGTTGGGCAAGAAAAACACTGAGTCAGCATTGAAACTTACTCTTCCCTCAAAATCTCTGGGCAATCTTCTCAAATCACTTACAAATCTAATAACTTACAGAGAATCATAGAATCATTAAGGTTGAAAAAGATCTCTAAGCTCACTGAGTCCAAACTTCAACACAGCCAATTGAAGCCTTGTCCAGGAGAGCCACTCTAGGTATTTTTAATAGCTGCAGGAATGCTGGCTCCAGCACTATCCTGGGCAGCCTCTTGCAATTCCTGACTACTCTTTCAGGAAAGAAATTTTTCCTAATCTAAACCTTCCCTTGTGCAACTTGAAGCCTTTTCCTCCTGTCCTGTTACATATGTGCTAGGCAAAAGAGACCAATCTCCACCTCACTGCAACCTCCTTTCAGGGAGTTGAGAGCAAAGAGGTCTCTCCTCAGCCTCCTTTTCTACAGACTGAACAATCTCAGTTTCCTGAATAGTGAATAGTGAATAGTGAAGCTGAAGATGGGTAGGTTCAGACTGGATGTGAGGAAGAAGTTCTCCAGCATAAGAGTGGTGAGAGTCTGGGATGGGTTGCCCAGGGAGGTGGTTGACACCCTATGCCTGGAGGTGTTTAAGGCCAGGCTGGATGGGGCTCTGGCCAGCCTGATGTATCATAGAATCATAGAAACTTGTAGGGTAAGGAGAGCTGCTGCAGCCCTCTGATCATCCTTGTGGCCCTTCTCTGGACACACTCCAGCATCTCCACATCCCTCTTGTAATAGTGGCTCCAGAACTGGATACAGTACTCCAGATGGGATCTCAGCAGAGTGCAGTAGAGGGGGAGAATCGCCTCCCTGGCCCTGCTGGCCACACTTCTCCTGCTGCAGCCCAGGATCTGGTTGGCTTTCTGGCCTGCACTTCATAGGAGTGTCCTTGGATAATGAAAGTTTACGAAAGAAACTTCCCCCAAGGATGCTGGTGAATATTTTTTCTTCGTTTCACATTCAGAAGTCACTTAACAATTTCATTTTGCTTTATATCTTGTTCAGTATTTAGGAAATACTGAGCTAAGAAAATGATGAGCTCTGCAATCCCACCATACTGTGGCCCAGGGGAAGTGGCATTCAGCACAAGTGAATGCCAGACCTTATCCAGTGTTCATTTGTATTCAGAAGCAAATGAACCAGTTTTCTATACAGTAAAAACTCAACTCCTCTCCTCCCCTTCCCTCCCCTCTTGCTTCTTTTCCTCCACCCTTCTTTTCCTCTGCTCTTACTTTCCTAATGTGGCAATCCACTTACATTGTTGTTTAGCCACTAAAGCAGTGCTTTTAATGACTTTGTGTCTGTGTCATAGCCATTTGCCTCTTCACCAAGTGAGAGAAAAAGTAGTAGTAAAACCTCCCATTGGTCACTGTCCTTTTTCCACTTCCCAGACTTGCTACCAAGAGGGTAAAAGTTGCCACTTTTTTGCACGGGTTTGTTTATCTTGCTCTCTCTTTCCACTGTCCATTTAATTAAAGGTCAGGATCTATGACTATAATCTTCTTCTGGGATAATAGCTAAACCTAATAGGGTATCTTCTTTATAACCCTGACAGTCCATCACTGCTGATTCCTCATGGTAGCCCTTCTGTGCACCTCATCATTCTGCTGGAACTTTCGGTAGGCACTGTCTTTAAAATCCCATTTGTACCATTTGGGTCAGGTCAGGAAGAGTAATGGCTCTAATCTCGTTGGAGTGATATTATTAATCTTGAAGCAGGTGAGAAGCAAGATGCTTTCTCCTGCCAAAGAACTCAGACTTCAGTTCTGCAGTGGATAATCCCATGTTCACTGCACATGGCAATAATGAGTCAAAGATCAAGCCATCACTTTTCATCGTGCTTAAACCTGCATGCTGTGCTAAATCAGAGAAGTAAAGCGGAGGACTAAAGTTTCTCTTTCCAGTTTCAGCCAGCTTGCTTTAATTTTTCTTGATATGCTTTTAGCAGATAATAAGCCAAAGTGAACAGGAGTAGCTGTGAATCACAGCAGTGTTCCTCAGTGGTCGTAATTGTATGCTGAGCTTTTTGCTTCTGGACCTAACAGGTGCACATTTGCTGACGTTCAGAAGTGGGAGAAATGTACTGTACAATTAAGGCCACATTCAGCAGTTTCAGGACCAACCTGTTGTTCTGTTAACATCAGCTGCAGTCAGTGTCACTTCTGAGCAGCCCAACAGGGGTTTTTAATAGCAAGAAACATTTCCAAAGTGCTATATATGCAGCTGGTTCCAGCCTATATGCAGCTATATATGCAGCCTGTTCAGGTGGGTATTCATTTGGAGTTAAGCTTCGCTGTTTGGCGAGCAATGCTAGCAAAGAACAGGATGGAATATCAGCCTTTGAGTTCCTCTTGGTTTAGGTCCCTGTGCACATTGATCTAGAAAATGGATTGGCTAAGCTACTGAGCCAGGCCAAGGTGTTCCCTATAAATTACCCCTCCATATGAGAAATATTGATAACACAGTGCCACACTGTTCCTAGAAAGGCCTCAAAATAGCCTGCTGCAAAAGCAGATAGGTTTCTAGGCGCTGAGCCATAGTTCTTCAAGCCTTCAGCATTTCCAAGTGGCTTTTATCTATCTATTGCAGTTTCTTGCATGATTCTAGCTCACAGATTATGTTGGCACCGACTGAGAGCCCTTAAAATCCCAAACTGGTTTGAAAGCACTAGATGAAGGGTGGTGCACATGGTGGATGATCTTTAATACCAAAGACATGGATGCCAGCTCTTTCTTCAGCATACTCGGTTGGTCTCAAAGTCATCTGAACTGCAATAGAGTGTACTGGGATACCCTTGGGAGCAAATAGAAACTGAGTGGAGGTGTAAGTGAGCATGGCAAATGAAGAAGGATGTGGACATGCTGGAGCATGTCCAGAGAAGGACAAGGAGGATGATCAGAGGGCTGGAGCACCTCTCCTATGAGGACAGACTGAAAGAGTTGGGGCTGTGCAGGCTGGAGAAGACGAGGCTCTGAGGTGACCTTCTTGTGGTGTTCCAGGATCTGAATGGGTGCTAGAAAAAAGCTGAGGAGGGACTTTTTAGGCTCTCAGGGAATGACAAGAATAGGACAAATGGAGCAAAGCTAGAGGTGGGGAGATTCAGAGTGGAGGTGAGGAGGAAGCTCTTGAACGTGAGAGTGGTGAGAGACTGGAATGTATTGGCCAGGGAGGTGGTTGAGGCCGCATCCCTGGGGGTGTTTAAGGCCAGGCTGGTTGAGGATCTGGCCAGCCTGATATAGGGTAGGATGTCCCTGCCCATGTCAGGGGGGCTGGAACTAGGTGATCCTTGTGGTTCCTTCCAACCCTGACTGATTCTGTGATTCTATTCTTTGATTCTAATTGAGTGAAGCTAACTGAAGAAAACTCAGCAGAACGTACCCAAAATGTTTCCCTGCTCACTATGCTGAATCACCACACTTGGAGAAATAAGGTGGAGATGGGAAACCAGTTATTTCTCCTTTTAATTTGAGTTGGCTCATCTTAAAATGCCATTAATCTATTTCCAACAGATCATGGAGAAAAGGAACAGTAGTAGCTGTGCATGAAATATCTGCAACCCCATCTAAATCAAATGAATCTTAAAAGAGCTCCACTGGAATTTAAATAAATAATAGGGAGACCTACTTTTTTTTTCTTTCTTGTTTGTTTTCTTGCATTAAATATTTCCCACATTTTCACTTTTAAAATTTGAGGCTTGTTTGGATTCTTCTTCTTTGTATTATTCCAAAACTTTAAAATGACAAAATCTTTATTAAAAAAAAAAAAAAATTGCACATTATTATTTAATATTTTTTTTTCTCATGATAAAAGAAATACCCAAACAAACATTTGAACCCAAGAACCTCCATTTCCTTTTCAGCTCTAAGGTAAAATTAAATTAGATTTGAAAAATACTCATCAGACTTCTTGATTTACCTGCACCAATAACTCAGACATTAAATGTTCACTTTCTGATTCTATGATTCTATGATTCTAAGATGGGAACCAAAGAGGTGGTAAACTTCATAGAATCATAGAATCAGCCAGGTTGGAAGAGACCTCCAAGCTCATCCAGTCCAACCTAGCACCCAGCCCTATCCAATCAACTAGACCATGGCACTAAAAACCTCACTCAGTCTTTTCTTGTTCCTAGCTCAACTTGACATTGTTTTGAAGGAAAAGCTGTAACCAACAAACAAGAATCAAGCTTGTTGCCATTTCATGAGCTTAAAGTGTATTTTCAGGCTCTTCTTCCACCTTAACATATTGACTCCTTTGATTAAATGCCTGGAGGCGTTTAAAGCCAGGCTGGATGAGGCCTTGAGCAACCTGCTCTAATGGGAGGTGTCCCTGCCTATGGCAGGGGGTTGGAGCTGGATGATCCTTCTATGATTCTATGATTTCATTTTCTGGGGAGGCTGCCACTTAACTTGTGGGATTTTCAATGAAACATCAAAAGGGCAGACTAAATGTGTTGCACAAAGCTGACAGAAAGAGAGTGCACAGCTGGAGCACAAAGATGCATATTGCATCAGACCCCTGAGGAGGAAGAACTCCATGCTCACTGCCCTTCCCACTGATGGAATTCAGCTTTTCCTCTTTCTGAATGTAAAGAGGCTCCTCCTTGCTCCCCACATGGAACCATCTTCACATGATCAAAATTGTTCCTATATCTCTCTGCCCAATGTCTTTTATTATTTGACTCCCACTAACCACCAAAAAACTTCCAAGAATTTGTAGCCCCCTGCAGATAGAGGGTCAAGGAATTTAGACATCCTGGGAAATTCTGGGGGCAATTCTCTATTCTGTGCAGAGCTGCATTCCTCTTTAGCCTGCACCTGCATAAAGTAAGGACTCACTTCATATTTCACTTCACTAATGTTCATTCCAATAGGAAAAATTAAGTTTAAGGTGAGACTTGAGATACACTACTTGAGATACAGTTTGGCAGCAGCTTTGGTAGGGTTAGAGAACCGTTGAACTTCATTGTCAAGCAGTAAATCACCTTCAGGATTTTCAGGTCTCCTCAGTGTCATTCCATTGTTTGCTTATTTTGGTTCATTTGTGACTGCTTATGGGCAGTGGTTCAACTTTATATAACATGCATCAATCTCTGACCTTCTCTTGAGGCCATCAAAATGTGATTTTTATCCAGTGCAGGCTCTATTTTTTTTTTTCCCTTTTAAATTAAAGTTGGAGGAAGAAAGGAAAAAGTATTTTGTTGTCCAAACTCCTGACTAGTTTCAAACAAGAGAGTTGGCATTTTAAAACATGGATGAAAAATAGAGGCTGAGCTCAGTAGAAATTGGAGGAGAGGAAGGAAAGAGCATAAAATGAAATCAACGTCTTCCCCAGACCTGAGTGGCTAGTTAGAAATAACAGCCTTAATATGCATTTCCTGGGGGCAGACGAGGAGCAGTAGTCTTTGAGAGACACTGGGATGACTCACAGTGGATTGGAAAACAGCTACAGAGGACCACGAGACCAAATCCCGTTGGTCTTACACCCTTTTTACTCGGGCAAGTTGCCACTGGCACAAAGAAACCAGACTATTAGGGAGCCGTTAAGAGTTCGGTTGCAAAAATAATTCCCTTCTTCCAGGGCTGTGTTGTTCCCAGCAGTATGCTCTGAATTGTGTTGTCCTGGGGTGCCTAAGTGACACATGCAGTGAAGCTGAAACCCCTGAGCAATCTCTGTGTGCTGCTTAAAAATTCCACTGGTTTAATGCATAAAATGAAAAGTTGAAACCTTTTAACATCCTGCCTATTAGGCAGCTGATGCTAGTATTCATGCTTCATACTCTTTTCCTCCTTTTGCCTCTTACAAGCCTTTTTCTGATCTTTGTGTTTGTCTTGAAAGTGATCAGAATCACAGGCAGTGCAGTGAACAATCAGAATTTAATAACCTATGGGCTTGATTAGACTCCACTTTCAACAAGTGTGTGCCTTTCCTATAGGTCTTCCTATTCATAGAATCATAGAATCAAGCAGGTTGGAAGGGACTTCCAAGATCATCCAGTCCAACCTAGCACCCAGCCCTGGCCAGTCAACCAGACCATGGCACTAAGTGCCCCATCCAGGCTTTGCTTGAACACCTCCAGGGACAGCAACTCCACTACCTCCCTGGGCAGCCCTTTCCAATGCCAATCACTCTGGCAAGAAACTCCTAACATCCAGCCTAGACCTAAGTGCCTCATCAAGTCTCATTTTAAACACCTCCAGGGATGGTGACAACACCACCTCCCCAGGCAGTCCATTCCAATGCCAATCACTTTTGCTGTGAGGAATTTCTTCCTAACGTCCAGCCTGAACCAGCTTGAGGCTGTGTCCTCTTGTTCTGTAACTGGATGCCTGGGAGAAGAGACTGATCCATCCTGGTTACAACCTCCCTTCAGGTAGTTGTAGACAGCAGTGAGCTCTGCCCTGAGCTTCCTCTTCTGCAGGCTGCACACCCCCAGATCCTTCAGCCTCTCCTCATAGCGCTGTGCTTCAGGCCCCTCACCAGCTTTGTTGTCCTTCTCTGGACACGTTCAAGTATCTCTTGTGTAAGAAAGTTAAATATATCTGATTCATTTCACTCTTCCTCCTAGACCAGCCTCTTTGGCTTGGATGCTGAGTAGTACCCCCTAAAAGAACACTTTTCTGGAGAATCACACAAAATTGTATCATGTGAGTGTGGCTGATACCTCTCCACAGGTTAAAAAAAAATCAGTTTCCCTGGCTTGGTATTAGGCTTGCTATTAGGAGGAAGTTCTTGACAGAGAGAGTGATTGGCATTGGAATGGGTTGCCCAGGGAGGTGGTGGAGTTGCTGTCCCTGGAAGTGTTCAAGAAAAGCCTGGATGATCTCAGAGGTCTCTTCTGACGTGGTTGCTTCTATGATTCAATCCAAGCATCTAAAGCTATTGTTCATCATTAACCCCCCTAAAAAATTACAGCCAGCAAATCAATGAGGAGGAGCTGTCATGTGAGGCAGGCACTCCATTGCAAAGTATAATAAACTGGAATCTTCTAATTGAGGTCTTTTCCAACCTGATTGATTCTATGATCTTTTTTAAATGACTTTTTTCTCTATCATTTTTCTATAACTGAATCTAAATTTGTGGGCAAATTTGTAGCAGATTAAAAGAACCTTGAGCATCCCTACCTGTATGTTTGTTTTATTGGTTGTGTATTTACTCATCTATAATGGAAACCACATTTTCTGAAGAAAGGCTTTTTTTCCTGAGCATAAATTGCTTGCTAACTGCCAAATCCCTTGGCTTTCTATGTGCTGTGCAGAAAAGGTATACAGCATGTTTTTAACTAGCTGTTGGAGCAAGTATTTGCACTAAATGAAATAAGGAGTGGCCAGAACTAATGGTTTACCCAATTTTATTTCTTCATGAAGTCATTGACATTAATGTGTCTAAGACTCAGTGCCTGTACATGCTAACCCCATGGCCATCTAAGCAAGGAACTTAGTGAAATGAATAAATAACAGGTTTAATCTGGACCAGGATTCACAACTTGTTTGCTCATTTTTTTGGGTGCCTGCAGGCTGAAGACTGAAAAGCAAAATCCCAGAGTCATTGTGCAAAGGTTGAAGTACAGAACCTTCAGCTGAAAGTTGAATGTGGAAAGGCAGCAAAAATCCCCTGTGTTTAAAACATTCCAAAGCACATCCAAAGAGGACGGAGTAGCACATCCAAAGGGAACGGAGTAGCACATCCAAAGGGACCAGAGTGGCACATTCAAAGACAATGGAGTAGCATGTCCAAAGAGAGCAGATTAGCATGTCCAAAGAGAACGGAGTAGCACATCCAAAGAGAATGGAGCAGCATATCCAAAGGGAATGGAGTGGCACATCCAAAGAGAGTGGAGCAGCATGTCCAAAGAGAGCAGAGCAGCACATCCAAAGAGAGTAGAGCAACACATCCAAAGAGAGCAGAGCAGCACATCCAAAGAGAGCAAAGCAGCACATCCAAAGAGAATGGAGCAGCACATCCAAAGAGAGCAGAGAAGCCTATCCAAAGGGAACGGAATGGCACATCCAAAGAGAGCGGAGTAGCATGTCCAAAGAGTGCAGGGAAGCTCATCCAAAGAGTGCAGAGAAGCTCATCCAAAGAGAATGGAGCAGCACATCCAAAGAGAACAGAGTAGCACATCCAAAGAGAATGGAGTAGCACATCCAAAGAGAATGTAGTTAGAATTCCGCTACAAGACTGGACAGAATTATTCTTCTACAGTAAATTTAAGCAAGGCTGAACAGTGCTACTTAGAGTTTATATCAATAAATTATACCATGAATTATTTTACCCCATAATCAGTTTCATGTATTTGATATAAGTGAAGGAAATTTAATGTGAGCATAAGAAAGGTTAATGCCATGTGAAGAGATTGCAAACCGCAGGTAATGTGATCTAAATGAGATATTCAACTGGAAGCTAAAATATATTAAGTAGAGGCTACCTCATAATCCAAGCATGGATTTGGTAGCAGCAAAAGTGTTCTAGCACTGTGTCATTTTAGGAACTTTCTTCATATAATTACTGGCAAATTAACTGCAGTTGCAGGATCAACAACAAATGAATATTTCATAACTGATTACAAGTACATAGGGGGAAAAAAAAGGCAAGAAGGTGTACTCCTGGAAGGCTGCTGTGATAGTGCTGTTAATGAGTACTTGACATTTTTAATGCTGCAGTTATTTGTTTCTTTCATGCCCGAGTTTTGTCTGGCATTTGGCAGAGGTATAAAAATAGATGGTCTCTGCCTCGAGGATCTTGTTTAAAATGACAATAGGGCAAAGTGGAGAAAGGATAAGAGGAGATAAGTTGATAAAGGCCTTTGGAAGTCTAAGTTGACTGTTTCTAGTTGATATCTTAAAAATAACCATTAATCCTTTGAGAAAAAAAAGGAAATAGAGAGAGGAGAATGCTTTCATCCACCTGCACAAGGCTTTACCTCGTTTCTGAGGGGAGAACTGAAAGATTCTCTTTTTTTCCTCACTGTGATTTCGTTCAGTGATTATTGTAATGATTTAAGTGACACTATTAATTATCAGCTGCATCAATACTTCTTGGAATCTGCCTCCCCCCTCCCCAGAGGTTTTATCACCTCTCTTTTATGAAATTCCTGCCATATTTCTGACCAACAGACAACTGAAAACACAGCTTTGCAGGGGCACTGGGATTTTCAGGGGTGCTAGTTATCCTGGCAGCTGGCATTTGAAGAAAAAGATCCAATATCAAGAAACAGGATAAAAATTATGAGAGTTGACAATGCTGCCATCTAGCCTCTGAAACGTAATCAACAGGAGCCAGCTGCTACAAAGCTCTGAGGCTCCGAATGTCTCCATTAGCTCCCTAATTCCTGGCCTGTATCAGGAACAGTGTGGCCAGTAGGACAAGGGAGGTTCTTCTTCCCCTGTACTCAACACTGGTCAGGCCACACCTTGAGTATTGTGTCCAGTTCTGGGCTCCTCAACTCAAGAGAGATGTTGAGGTGCTGGAAGGTGTCCAGAGAAGGGCAACAAAGCTGGTGAGGGGCCTGGAACACAAATCCTATGAGGAGAGGCTGAGGGAGCTGGGGTTGTTTAGCCTGGAGAAGAGGAGGCTCAGGGCAGACCTCATTGCTGTCTACAACTACCTGAAGGGAGGCTGTAGCCAGGTGGGGTTGGTCTCTTTTCCCAGGCAACCAGCAATAGAACAAGGGGACACAGTCTCAAGTTGTGCCAGGGCAGGTCTAGGCTGATGTTAGGAGGAAGTTGTTGGCAGAGAGAGTGATTGGCATTGGAATGGGCTGCCCAGGGAGGTGGTGGAGTCACCATCCCTGGGGGTGTTCAAGCAAAGCCTGGATGAGGCACTTAGTGCCATGGTCTAGTTGACTGGATAGGACTGGGTGCTAGGTTGGCCTGGATGATCTTGGAGGTTTCTTCCAACCTGGTTGATTCTATGATTTTATGATTCTATGGTTAAGACTCTTTTGACTGCTCTTAGATTTGAAATGCTTGATGGTTTATTTTTTTTTTTCCTATCCTTGCTTTAAAATTAGCATTTATCATTGCTTTGTTCGAGCCCATTTCACAATAATTGATTTTGTGTTCACTTGTTAATTGGTTGAGTTGTTACTTTATTGAAATGCATGGCTTTGCTGATGTCCTGAGGAGGGTGTGTTTCCACTGCTAAGCCGCTAATTGCACGGCGTTAAGGATTCAGAAGCTTTGTCATAAAGCAATCAACACATTTTATTAACTTCCTGAGTCTCTGCACTGCTCCCTGAATCACAGCACTTGTGATCCTGCTCTTGGCTGAGAACAGGTGCTGGGTTTGTGTGACAAGAAACTCTTTGAAATGAACACTTACTTTACTTTTTAAGGAGAGTAATTTGTCGGAGACGAATTGCTGCCGTTATTTATTTTCACAACAGAAGCAGTGGGAGCATCAAAATCAGAGATACATTGTGTTATCTGCAGAAGAGAATCAAAGACACTCAAGCAAAGAGCCAACAGAGTAAGGGCTGCGTGGTTCCTGCCTGTATTAGTCACATGGGGAGCTTAGAAAGCAAGCAAGCAGATGTTCCATGCACACCAACACAGATTTCATAGAATCATAGCATCAGTCAGGGTTGGAAGGGACCACAAGGATCATCTAGTGCCAACCCCCCTGCCATGGCCAGGGACACCTTACCCTACATCAGGCTGGCCACAGCCTCATCCAGCCTGGCCCTAAACACCTCCAGGCATGGGGCCTCAACCACCTCCCTGGGCAACCCAGTCCAGGCTCTCACCACTCTCATGATGAATAACTTCCTCTTCATGTCCAATCTGAACCTACCCACCTCCAGCTTTGCTCCATTCCCCACCGGTCCTGTCACTCCCTGAGAGCCTAAAACGTCCCTCCCCAGCTTTTTTGTAGCCCACTTCAGATCCTGGAAGGCCTCAAGAAGGTCACCTGGGAGCCTCCTCTTCTCCAGCCTGCACAGCCCCAACTCTTTCAGTCTGTGCTCACAGCAGAGCTGCTGCAGCCCTCTGAGCATCCTCGTGGCCCTTCTCTGAACACGCTCCAGCATCTCCACATCCCTCTTGTAACAGTGGCTCCAGAATTTCATGCATACTTCATGCTAGTTCACAGGCTGCTTAAGTCAATGCAGCAGTTAGAAAATGAAAGCAAGAGAGATTTCAGTCCTACCTTTATGGCCTAACCTCATATGGTTTTATTTCTCTTTCACACAAATACACAACTAATCTCACCAAAGCAACTATTTATCTTCCCATCATTTCAGTTCTGCAAGGCTGATGAGCTTTGGCAGCATTTGTTTTTGAATGGTTTCTGGCCCTCCAGTGTGATTAATTTTGTCACAGACACAGGAAAAATAAAAACAACAAGGGAAAAAAATCACTTCACTTTAATAACCATATGGAAATCTTGGAAAACATCTCTTGATGGAACAATCATTTCCTGATAAAATAATGAATTCTCAAATGTATATTACCTTTCTGAAGTACATTGTAAGGCAAGGAAATACAAAAATCAATCAAAAATAAGGCAGAGAAATGAAAAGTAGAAATATGAGGAAGGCAAGACAGGCTCTAGCAAGCATAAAAAAGAGCAGAGGCACAAAGGCACAGTAGGTCCTCTTTAGAAAACCAAGGGGTTTATTACAAGTGGATCTTAACAAGTCCCCAGCTTTGTATTGTCAGCATGATCCTGAAGTGACAGATTGCTTTTTGTACCATCTTCTCTCACATTTAGAACTGTGCAAGACCCTGTGGCAGATGCACTGTTCACCTGCAAGATGAGCGCTGTTCAGGCTCTGGCAGCTGGCTTCCAGCTTCCTACACCTTCCAGTCCCTCCTTTTAGTGGGATTGACCAATTGGGAAGAGAAAGGCACCACGTGAGAAGGCAAATTTCCATGCATGCTTCACGTGGGAAAGGACAGGACAACTTTCCATGCATGCTTCACGTGGGAAAGGACAGGACAAGGCAACTTTCCATGCATGCTTCATGTGGGAAAGGAAAGGACAACTTTCCATGCATGCTTCACATGGGAAAGGACAGGACAAGGCAACTTTCCATGCATGCTTCACATGGGAAAGGACAGGATAAGGCAACTTTCCATGCATGCTTCACATGGGAAAGGACAGGATAAGGCAACTTTCCATGCATGCTTCACATGGGAAAGGACAGGACAAGGCAGCTTTCCATGCATGCTTCACATGGGAAAGGACAGGACAACTTTCCATGCATGCTTCATGTGGGAAAGGACAGGACAAGACAACTTTCCATGCATGCTTCACGTGGGAAAGGACAGGACAACTTTCCATGCATGCTTCATGTGGGAAAGGAAAGGACAAGACAACTTTCCATGCATGCTTCATGTGGGAAAGGACAGGACAACTTTCCATGCATGCTTCACGTGGGAAAGGAAAGGACAAGAGAACTTTCCATGCATGCTTCATGTGGGAAAGGACAGGACAAGGCAACTTTCCACGCATACTTCACGTGGGAAAGGAAAGGACAAGACAACTTTCCATGCATGCTTCATGTAGGAAAGGACAGGACAAGGCAACTTTCCATGCATGCTTCATGTGGGCTTTACAAGTTGTCAGATTTCTGTGCCCTGCAGAGTGAGAGCTGCACTTCTCAGGTAGAACTCGAAACTCACTGATGTTAGTTAACAAAATGACCATTGATTGATTGACTGATCAACAACTACCTGAAGGGAGGCTGTAGCCAGGTGGGGTTGGGCAACCAGCAACAGAAAAAGGGGA
This sequence comes from Tricholaema leucomelas, assembly GCA_013400475.1. Classification (NCBI taxonomy): domain Eukaryota; kingdom Metazoa; phylum Chordata; class Aves; order Piciformes; family Lybiidae; genus Tricholaema lacrymosa; species Tricholaema leucomelas. The sequence goes on along the minus strand of WAAF01000715.1, from coordinate 118,594 downwards.
CATAGTTTCAAGCTGTGCCATGGCAGGTCTAGGCTGGATGTCAGGAGGAAGTTCTTGCCAAAGAGAGTGATTGGCATTGGAATGGGCTGCCCAGGGAGGTGGTGGAGTCGCTGTTCCTGGAGGTGTTCAAGCAAAGCCTGAATGAGGCACTTAGTGCCATGGTCTGGTTGATTGGACAGGGCTGGGTGCTAGGTTGGACTGGACGATCTTGGAGGTCTCTTCCAACCTGCTTGATTCTATGATTCTATGATTTTGCATCGAACACTAAGTGAAGGAGCAAAAAATGTTCCTGTGCAAAGCCAACTTTACAGTCCTCTGCCTGTGATTGAGCAGAATGCTGACAGTCTGCTGGCAAACCCACTCTGTCTCCAGGAAAACATTTTAATCACTTTCTGATGATAGGGTGTGGAAATGGGTGGACAAAAAAAAAAATGTTTGAGCAGGATTTATTCTTTAATTTTGGTTTAAATCATTCCATAGCCCCACCAATTCCCCCCCAGACAGCTAAAAATCACTGAGCCAGGGATTCCACAGCCCATTGTCAAGTGCCCATCATTCTTCAGAACTTCAGAACGAGTTGGGTGATGAATCCATTTACATTTACTGTGCAGGAAATATGGGAGGTGGCAGATGCTCTCCTCAGCTGTGATTTACAGCCAGAAGAAAATGAAACCCCTCACTGTAACAATTAGCTGACTGCTCCACTGAATCCCCTGGCCTCCCCGGCCTCATTTAGTTATTTACTCTTTCCCCCCTGTGGAAAATTCAACTATAAATGCTTCTAACCTTCTTTATATATGAAGAGGTGAGGCGATGGAGAGTGGGGTTCTTTTTGCTTTTCCCTTATTATCTATTTTCCTTCCTTCCTCTTTCTTTCTCTCTCTCTCTTTCTTTCCTTCTTTCTTTCTTTCTTTCTTTCTTTCTTTCTTTCTTTCTTTCTTTCT